>JAQQZT010000001.1:20725191-20761930 GCA_030068275.1 Clarias platycephalus
TGATCAGTAGTCCAATGTCATTGAGCTACTTCTATCCTGATTATTATTATTATTATTATTATTATTATTATTATTATTATTATTATTATAGAGTAATTGCTATTTTTTACTTGTTTGTTTGATAATTTGTTACACATTAATCATCATTAGAATTTATGTATGATGAATGTTTCATATTTGGTTCATTTTGGTTCACAAAATGGTTCATTTTCTTCTGTTGTCTCTGGATCTAACAAAAACTTGAAATGAAATCCCATTACTAACCTCCCAAACATCGTATAACTATGGTACACTGTTTCATGAAATGTTCAATAAATTTGAAAATCACCTTTGAATAGTGACTTCCTCAAACTATTCAGTTAACAAGTTTGAGCAGGAAATCACCTGGCATGCCTCCCCAAATTTAATTTGACTCTGACTAAAATCCCTCTTTGGCTCAGCATTTCATATCACATTTTTTAATCCTACACCATCTTACATGTGGTCATCTGCTAAATCATAACAAAAGAAATGGTAAAAAAAAAAAAAAAATAGATAGATAGATAAAGGCACTTATGTTCATGAGACACCATGTTCCTGAGCATTATAGTCCAGTAGCCTACAGAGCATATCATAAACACAGCCACTGGAGGGATTCCTCATTTATTTCTACCCTTCTACTAATCCTTTTAATTACTGCCTTAGTAAATGCTAATGTTATTCATGATTAGTTGGTATTATGCTAATCTCTGACCCACATTCGGCCGAGAAAGCAGGAGCATCGTCTGAAGGCCAGATTGCTCGGAGGCTGCATACAAACTGACATCAGTCTCCCAGCTGTATAGAGCGAGCCAGCCAGGAGCTTCCTGAGAAATAACGGTGAGAAAACAGCAAAGAAAATGGGAAGGGGGGGTCATAATCATGTACCTTAATGAACGACTGTTGGCAACAAGGATTAGTGATAAATGTAGGGTTCCACACAGTACAGGCCACCCCGGCATCTGCTCAATTCAGCCTCCTCTATGTGTAAGTTACTCTTTCTATCCCTTAAGTCATGACTTTGCAAACTTTTTATGTACATGGACCCTTTTACCTTTAAAACAAATGTCACACACCCCATCAGTGCAGATTTATTTCATGAACAAAATTTCAATTTGTACAATAATATTTTGTCCGAAGTTCATAGAGCTTTCTGTTCCTGCACTTTCCTCCCACATAACACATTTAGTTGACATTATTTATTATAGGATACATTATATATTATATTATTTACATCCCTGCTTTTGTGCACTACTAAGAGTTGAAAGAAACTCACTCACTTCAAGAGATGAGGTAAATCCCCACCCCCAGCTTTACTTATAGACCCCTTTAGCATTGAGTCCTCATGTGGCCTGCATGTGACCTTTTGCTTGAACCTTCAGTGGGCATGCAAACTACGACCCCAGAGTTTCACCAGGTTTTATACACAACATGAAGCAGAAATTACATCTCCATATTTTGTTTGAATACAGTAAAACTATATAATGAAGTAATATGGATGTCCAAAATAAAGCAAATAACAATAAAGCCTTATTTAAAACAAATTCCATTCAATAAAAGTACCTACTACCTTTATATAAATACAAAGATTTCGTTTCTTACGTCCACTTTGTTAGACTTAATATTTGTTTAAGGTTTGATCATTATTCTGACAAAAAAAAAATTTTGTTCAAAAATATTATTGCAAAAACCTCATATTTAAAAAATACCAAAGTAAATCTCCAAAATCTCACCCTAAGCAGCTAAATCATTTGTATAGTAAATGCTATCAATTTATTTTGCACAATATCTAAAATATTGCCTATAAATAAAATGTAAATTTTACAATTTAATACATACAGATAGAATTTAATGATAATAATGAATTAAATAAAGCCATATTATGAATTTTTAAAATAGAAAATACCTTCTCTATGAAGTCTAGAAAAGTTTTCAACTCATTTAGCTTGCATGTCCTGCACATTGCAACCAATGATGTTAATGTACAGTAAGACATTTCTTATAACATAGTAGTTCCAAAACTGCTAAAAAAGGATAACATTAAAGAGAACTTGTCAATTTGCTGCACAAACAAACAAACAAAAAAACACAGATTTGAAAGAATCATGTCAATATTTTTTTTAATCAATGAAAGTTACCTGGGCATATTTGTCAGATATAGTCCGAGACCCCCCCAAAAAAGTAATTAAAAGTTACAGTTACAGCTCAGTGCGTGCACTCATACAACACACAGATACAAATATTAAAGATTTCAGTTGACTGATAGTGGAAAAGTTAACCTTGAACATTGAGATGGAATTAATATTCCTAGTAGACTAATATCCAGCAGTAGTTTCATTTAGTGCAGAGGCCAGACAAAAGCCCATTGTTCAGCAGCAGCGCAAAATGGACAAACAGAGAGAAAAATGTCAGCAAGTGTAGGGCACGACCATATCTTAAATACCGTCATATTTATAAAAGGCTGAAACAAGACACAGCTCAGCGGCAACAGTTGGAAAAAAAATGCAATAAATCCAGCGAAATAATTTCTGCAGCAAATCGGTGTTGGATGAAGGCTTGACACGGAAATAAGGTGAAGACTTGGATTTCACTGCTTTTCCCGTTCCTAAATGGAGAGCTCATGAGTCAACGGCTAGTACTCGGAATTAGCTCTTGCTGCTTTCGCCACATCACAAAACCGGATCCAACATGGACTACAATAACACACGGCTGATTACGATATGATCTGTAACCTATCACAGCGTGACAGACTGCTTTTCCCCCTGACGAGGATAGAGTGGACTCCCCGACACAGCCTTAACCCTCTGACATCAAGCCAAGCGCAGGGTTACGCAACCCGCTCAACCTGCTTGACCCTGACGACACGCGTGGCCCCTGCACACACTTCACTGAACAACAACACGCATGCCAACCTCTGAAAAGGGGTCGCAATGTGAGGTGAGAGTAAATTCATGTCAAGTTCAAGTTCTGCCAATTATTCACAAATGGTTCAAATCGAGGATGACATGTATAACATTGCTGCTGCTCGAGAGACAGTATGGCTTTTGACTTTTGACTTAGAAACACAGCGCTTCTGGAAAATATGCAATACTAACCTCACCAACAATAATGAGCTCTGAAGGAGGAGTTACCTGGTCATACGTCTTAGTCAGTAGGTATGGAACAAAAAATATGTAGGGGAAAAAAAAAAAAAAAGCCAAACTTACCATCCACCAGGTCCTGGCTGTCATGTCATAGCATAACTGCCATTTGATGGAGCCGTCTGCTGCTTTCCCAGCCATCGCCCTTTCAGGAGCTTTCATCAGGAGCAGCTCAGCAGTAGATAACACACCTAATCAAGCCTTCATCAGATGCCACACACTCAGGCCAATCCTTATCACACTGCATTATGGGAAAACGCGCACACACACACACACACGCTCACACACACACACACACGGCCCTGTGCATAAGCAATGACTCCAGCCTCCGCAGCTGCCTATAATGACAGGATCAGGATCTGGAATCCTCTCTCTCTCTCTCTCTCTCTTTCTCTCTCTCACACACACACACACACGCTCTTCAGGCAGGGCTTTAATTTTTTAAGCAGTGTACATTAGGAGCACGACTCTTTTGTGGCATCCTGAGGAGTGCAGCAAGTGGGACTTCACTGAGGGGCTCTTGTGAGAAAAAGCAGTATAAACTTTATTTGCATTCTTGTCTATTGTATATTGTTTGACTTGTAGTTTAGCCCTCCCCATATCTTCTCTACACACACACACACTCTTACTTCAGCCCCCTTCCCCTGACACCCCTCTAGTCAATGAGGGGAGGCCCAAATAGGAATTAATTTCCGCATACAAAAGCGGCGAGTTTCGTAGACATGAGAGCGAGGCACGGTTCAGATATCACACACCGCTTACATGGGGCACAAGCGAGACACTGAGAAGTCCGATTCAGACGATGCAGCATTCACAGTGTATTTCTTCTATTTTTCTGTTTTTTTAATCTATTTTAAGTCACAAGGAACATTTCACAGTTTAAATGCTGGAATGCTTAGTATGATGCTGACATGCATCAGAATTTCACATGGAGAAAAGGTGTATTATGCATGTAGAAAAATGTTAAAGCTATTGTACGTAGTAACATCTTGTTTGATTTTTTAAATGTATTTTCCTGACAACATTTTTATTAACAGGAGTTCTGTTCTGTTTCAAAATGTTGAATAAAAATGAAAAGGATAAAGATAGATAATGTGTTATAAAATGCCCATAAAGTCGTTATAAATCTCACGTAATTGCATCAATATTAAAAACTTTTTTTTTTTTTTACTTTACAAAAAAAACGATGCTTATACACACTACACTAATGCACTACACTAATAAGATGACATAACACCATGCATACAGGTGTGTTAAAATATACTGTATATTTGAATCAAATTACAGCTGGATGTTACACATTCCTGAAATATGAGGAGATATTAACATCACCACAGAAATCAGATTCAAAAGGTTGCTTTTTTTTATTTAAATTTTTTTTGTATTGTTTACGTGATTAGGAATTTGATGTTCAAAACTTCACGTTGACATCTATCAAAGCCATTAGTGTTGCATAAGAAAAATGTGGAGTAATTTCAAGCAAACAAACAAATTTACAACAAACAAGTAATTTTAGTAAGTGTTAGTTCCACACAATTAATCACAGAAAAAAATTAAATCACAATATGGACCTTTACAATTCTTTAATTGCAAAAGGCTGCATTTTGTTACATTTGATATATTCATGTTGGGTCTGTCAATAATTTAAGCACTTGTTTTTTTTTTTTTTTTTTAAATTTACAGATTTAATTTTGAGGAGATTTTGAATGAGATCATTTGTCCGATTATTTGGTGGTATCCAAGATGAATATTTTCAAATACAAAATAGTACATACAATAGATAAATATCACAGTTTAACTCACAATCGCAATATGCATCAAATTAATCGCAATGTGATTTTTTAAAAATCAAATCGTGCAGACCTAGTAATTATTTAGTAATGTAACGTCAATATTAAATGATTTTTTCAATAGTAACTGGACACAAATATTCACAAGACACAAATAGTCTCTAAATATTAACAGATTAAAATGTACAAAATAAAAAATTGTGCATATAGATGATACAGTAAAGATATCTGAGTAGATGTATGGAAGGAGCCTCCGGTGTCACAAAGCTTTTGTACTTTCTGCTTTAGCTGGATGTTTTGAACAAGACCTTTAAGGGAATTTGAGTTTATATCCTCTATAAGATAAAAGAAATGACTCTTAAACCATGATGTGTTGTTTCTTTGTTAATTGAACTTTATAATCAGTTCCTATTTGTTATGGTACACGGGGAAGCAATGAGATGTAAAATGGGGGGAAAAACAGCTTGGTTGGTAAAAGCATTACCAAGTGTCGATAATTTTCCTATAACGGCCAGCCGGTTGTGTTTTATTCCTGACTGTGACCTTCTGTTTGTTAATCTTTCACTGACAAGTGTTCACACAACATTCTGTGACAAGCTCAGAAGAAAAACACACAAGCACCCACCAACTAACCACTTCAGGACACATCTAATAACATCATCTTATACACGTCATGTCACTCCTTCTCATGAGCGTCCAGACTTTCAGACTCCAACAGGTGGCTTTTGTTAATAACAGCTTTCATGCAGTTGCATGCAGTAATTCAAAGTAGCATTTTTCCTACTTTTCCCTATATTTATTTAACCGCTGGTTTTTCCCTCAAATGGCAGCAGTCAGGTTACACCAACATGCAAAACTAAAAGTTTTCTGAGAGCTGCTCTCATGACATGTAGATCTGAATGCGAACATGTGCTTTTCATCCCACACTAAGAACATTGCATTTGATTCTCAGACATGCTAGCAAAATGAACAACGTTCTCACTTTTGACATTTAGAGTTGAACGTCAACCTGCCTCCCAAGCATGCGTGGTGAGCTCTGAGGAGTGAATGCCAGCTTTGTGCCATGTTTGGGTCTCTCTTTGTAACCTATCCAGACCTTTTTCCCTCAGCTGCGAATTCCCAACCTCCGCCTCCTCGCAGAATGTTCCCGCCAGTGGCTGCTTCTCTCGGAGTGAATTGTTGGTTTGTGTGAGACCGTGCCTTTAAGTCAGGGTCGCAGTGCGACTGGCATCCGAGGGTCGAGCAGGCATTTCACAAAGCAGCATGGCCTTGAAGAATACCCACTCACTACACCCTCGGTTCTTAAGATTTCCCTAACCTTTCCCACATTTGTATAGATGTCCAAATGAGGACGCGAATCATCAAAGCTTATGTTGCAATATATGTTACAGCAACAGCATTCCTTTGCCACTGAAGTGATGCTGGATCATGCTGAATTAGTAATTGATTGAAATTGGGTTTAATTTAATAATATATTATTCTGAGAAAGGACACTGAGATTAATTAGAGAATGGTGAGGTTAATCTATAGATAGCGAGTACGCCTGTATAATCATTTAACTGCTAGGTATGGAAACAAATGTTTTGGATAGACCATAGCACAACACAAACTCAGTGAATTCTTGGTGAATTTTGGGCAGAAGGCAATGTTTAAAGATTTTAAAGAATAACCGGAATACATTTCGAAGGATTTTTGATAGACATCTGGATTTGCAATCTGCCCTTAATTCTTGAAACCAAATTTAGGCCCACATGGGACAGACTGTCTGGCAATTACTAGAAAAGAGAGTGCTGGTTTGTGTTTTATTCCTATAATTCTACTACTTTGTATAAGCAGATGTCAACAACAGGTGGTAAATTGATCATTATGCCAGCGTCAGTCAGATTTAATGCGGGTAAATAAATTCGGACAGAATGTTTGCATACTCTATTCAAATTACTGAATGGTGCAACTTTAGTTAGTTGGCTCAGATCGTGTGAAGTATATCCAGGTAGTCAGTAATTTATTATAATTATTATTTAAAAACATGTTTATGGTGGCACAGTGGCGCTGTTTTTAGCACTAACGTGCACCTCCAGGGTCAAGGGTTCAATTCCCGCCCTGAGTTTGTGTGCATGGAGTTCGCATGTTCTCCTCGTGCTTGATTGGATTCCTCGGAGTGCACCGGTTTCCTCCCAAAGACATGCAGATTAGGCTAATTGGCGTTCCTAAATTGCCCCAAGAGTGTGCCCTGCAAGTGATTAGCAGCCTGTCCAGGGTATACGCCACTCTAGGCCCCCCGTGACCTTGAAAGTGGCATAGAAGATAAATTAATTAATTAACTTATTTTTAAACACACAATGGTGGGAATTACTATGATCTACTATTACAGTTATTGGTGTTACAGAAATTGTGGTTCTTAGACACTTTATTTTATTGGCTTTAAAATTGACTGTTTTTTTTTATAAGAGGTTGTTCACTTTCTTATTTAAATAAATTTTTTCATAAATAAACAATTACATAAATTAATCTTTTTCACTTTACGTTTTATTACACTGGTTTATGTTATGTTTAGAATCAGAAATCATAAGCTCTTGGTTGTAATACATTTCTGAATTTGATCTCAATTTGACCTTCAGTACAATTAAAATATATAAAAATGTTTAACCTTCTACTATATATGTATATATTTCTAACACTTTTAAAAAAAAAATATATATATATATATTATAAAATCTTATAATTCCAAGGTCTGAGTTTAGCTGCGGTGCATAATATTCACATAAAAACAGTTTGCATTGTACTATTAATATTTAAATAGATTGTGCTCTTAAAACTATGTTTCTGTGAATCCATGTGAAATGTATTATTTTTAACAGTACAAGGGTTCCAATGTTTCAGAATGTTGCGATTAAAGCAACCCTTCCAATGCTGTTCAATATCATTTATATTGGGTCAGAAGGGGCTTTTACAAATTGATGAGAAAAATGTGATTCTGTCATACGTTAATTACAAACAGTTCATTCTATATATTCATTCATTTATTCATCTTCAATAACAGCAGTGTCCTGTACAGGGTGTTGGTGGATCCAGACCCTATCCCAGGAGCACTGGGTGCGAGGTCGGAATACGGCCTGAATGAGATGCTAGTCCATGGCAGAGCATCATGTACACCCACACTCACATTAAGCAGAGCATACCAGCATGTGGTTCCAAGTCTCTAAACATGTCTAAACTCTTTCTAGGAATGTGTTTCAAAGATAATGGTGAGATCATTTATTCAATAATTTATTCATGTTAAATACTGCTTATCCTGCACACGAATTCTGGAGCCTATCCCAGGAAACGTCGGGCACAAGGGAGGGTACACCCTGGAAAAGGTGCCAATCCATCACAGGGCACACACCACACACTACGGCCACAGAAATTAGAATAATATAGTGCAAAATGTATCATTGTACCCAGTAAAGAGACTGATGACTTAAAACTGTGTGCTGGGCCACCAAGGCCTCAGTATGACTCTACAGAGAAGATGCATCCCACTGTAGGATGGGAGCGCATGGACAAGCTGTCCAATTAAGTGAGTGATGTTTCCCTTAGCCATAGGATGAACATGTAGAAGAGCATTGTGTCTTGAGAGAAAGAGTAAACCTACGTATTGAAGCATTGTATCTTGTTAGAAACAGAACACATGTATGGGAGTATTGTGTTGGTGGAAACAGGATGTTGAAGAAGAGTCATGTAAACGTATATAAGCATGAATCGTAGAAGAGTCGAGAGATTTTCCTCTGCAGAGAAACTGCTCGGCTATATTCTGAAAAGAATAAAGTCTATTGGCTTCAACACCCCTGGGCTCCGGAGGGATCTTTAGTTATTTGTGCCTGAACTCGCCACAACAGGTATTGTTGTTTATTATTATTGTATATTTTTTGTTATACATATAATACATAAAATGTGTGTGCCAAAAAAAGCTATTTCTGAAGTTTATGCAACATGGGAGTGACCAATCTTGCTTCCCTAAAATTTCAAGTTGCTAACTTCAGCCGTTTTGGAGAGATGATTTTATATGTGCCCCAAAAATGGCCATTTTTAAGCGTTATAATGTCTAGCTTCATAAAATAATAATTTAAAATGCAAAATTTTCATATTCCTTTATGAATATTGATACTAAAATTGGTGTAAAATGCTTCTAGAAGCATATGACCTGTAAAAATGTCAATTAAATTAAAGCATTTTGTGCACATTTAAGGATTTCTTTTCCCAATTTCTGTAGTGTCCGTAACAATGTCAAATTCATGTTGCAAAATCTTTAAAATTTTGCTTTTTAGTAGATTAAACTTTTCAGGTTTATGTCTTTTAATGTGAAATCTAACTTGGCCAAGTTTCATTTAAACGATAGTTAAGATCATTGAGCGATCTGAATTCGAAAAAGTTACAGACACTACATAAAAGGGCATGAAATTGTATTTAGCAAAAGTTTCTTTTTATCTGATAAAAATATAAATAAATGCATATTTACAAAAAACAATTAAGCATAAGAAGCATTAAGTATTGAAAAATGGCGTTCTATAATTGTATAAAAAAATTATCTTTTTCTACTAGGTGAGAGACGTTTTAGCACCAATATTAATGTTTTGGCCAATAAGCAAATGCATAAATGGACTTAACAATTCCTGCTAATTTAATGGAGTATAGGGAAAAGTTGATATCAGTTTTTAAACTTTGCTTTTAAAATTAATAGTTGTGAAGTAGATATTTCAAATTTGCACCAACTTTTACAACAGAGTAAAATAAAAAAAAATATTCCAGTATTTCTACTATACACACAGTACCGTTCCTATAGGCCAATGTAAATGACCACCTGTCACTCGGCAGAAAAAGAAGACATCTGCTTTAGGACAATAAGAGGGGGACAATAGGAGTTAATTGACGCTAGTCACAACATACGTGTTTGTATGTCCCAGGAACACAGGGAAGTCAATCAGAAAACCACAATCAGAGACCACACAAATCAGAGTCTCCACAGACTAAATTACACACAAGATCTAATAAACCACCGAATGATGAAGCTAACTTTATATTAACAGATTGTCTCTGTGTCAGGTAAGTGACAGTGAATGGCTGAACTGTTCAATGGCCAGACAATACCCACTGCTCATTGTTTAGTGTTAAGCTTGATAATGAATTCTAATTATTCCTAAAAGTCTCATTAGTGTCAGCATTGTTTCTAATGGTAATTATGCATATAATAAGAACAAGGTCCTTTGGGTCATAATACAGTCAAATACATTTTTTCTAATTTGATTATTGCCTGATGAAGACAATGTACTGGGAAAAAGTAATTAAAAGAAACCAACTCTGTTCACTTGCACTGGTGTAACCCATGGAGATCGAACCTCTTCAATAAAGTCTGTCTGAGACGAGAGAGAGAGAGAGAGAGAGAGAGAGAGAGAGAGAGAGAGCCTTGTGTTTGTTTCGAGGTCAGCACTCACACTCGCAGTGTCCTGGGAGCAACATTAAAGACTTTCTGCCAAGAGTCTTTTTTCTCCTTTAGAGGGCGAGGTGGCCCTGCCATGACACAGGCAGTCCTTTGGGGTGGCTCAGAGGAGGTACGAGCAACTGTCAGTCAGAAGAAGAATATGGACCAGCGGGGAAGCCCGTCAGCGCTGACAGGGGCCGTCATTCACACCACGGCACTGAGGAGGACACACACCGAGCCAATCAACTGAGACCCTGCTGAGGACAGACAGCATCAGGACGGGAGGCATCCAACCATGACGATGGAGGGCGGGTGGCTTTTGGGGCTTTTTGAGCATTCAGCAAGAGTTAATGACATGGGAGATTTTTCCAAGGTGGAGATTTAGATTTTCATGAATTAGGGTTTGTCACAGTGTATGGCATGTAGCGTGAAGCCTAATTCCACACTATACTTTAAGGACAACTGGAAAGGTGTGCATTAGTTACAATTTATCTATCACATTACCAAAATGGGCAGCCAGATAGCTGCTCGCATTCAATACAAAGCTACATTACATTCGAAATGACCCTTTTTAGGATAAAGGATGTGAAGAGTGAGCAAGCCTAGCAAGGAAGTTCAAATAAGGTAGACGTGGGGCAGAGATACGTTTCACCGTAGAACTAGCTCTTTTTGGGTTTAGCCACCACCTTTCAGCAGGGCACAACGAACATACACCAGCACACACACTTTACCGAACCAATGAATTGTTCTTTATCCACCACACCATCCAAAGCTCAGTATCTAAAAGACGTCTCCTCGCAACCGTCCCCGGCACTGCGGTATTAGGCCTGCCAGCCGAGAGGAAGTACATAAGGAGCTCTTTGTTAGGCTGTACTGGAGAGACATTGTGTAGAATACAGTGCCTGCCCAAGATAAAAGGCTTGCCTTTCCTCTCATCTAAGCAAAGTTTATCCTCCCCGAAGTCTCCCCTTTCTGCTCGGCCGACAAAGGGATGGCTTCAGTCGTAGAGCACTTTCACTTATCAAAATGTCCATCACTCGAAGCCATTTAGATCTGGTGATGTGAAAACGTGTCATACTTCACTGCTCTTAAGTAAAACTTAGAAGATTAATGAAGACACTAGCACACCTTCACATCAAAACCCTACTTAGACAACATAAATAGTATTTAATTATGCACGAGACTGAGAAGATGCTTTTAGTCTGTTCAAGAACTATAAAAAATCTGTTCAAGGGTTGATTTTTTTTTTTTTTTTTAAGTTTCATTCACTACCACTACTGAGGGAATCACAGGCACATTCTTTGCCGGATTAAAGCCAGGCAACTTGATTCTGAGTCCCTGGCTCTCAGGTGGTCCTCAAAGAACAGTGTAGACCAGGAGTCACCCAGTTCAGGACTCAGGTAGCAGAACTTCCTGTATAACAATGAGCCAGGTAAGGAAAGCCATGCAGTATATGGTTCCAGTTTGATCCACCTTCACTACAAACTGGCAAAAATTTTGGAAAAGAGCTCACACATCGTATTGGGCCATTTGAAGTATGTTAGTTTATTCAGGATCTAAAATCAGGAATATCAACCATTCAGCTGGAGGAAGAAACATTCCTATTCACCTCACAGGCATTGTCCACAGCTGTTCTACGTTCCTAGCTTCAGAAACTCAAGGCAAGAGGAAAGGTGCTCATAGAGGACTCTAATTCTGTAGAGACACAGGATAATTCCAGTTCATGAAGAGACTTATATATTATATATGTACATCATGTGTATTATTCGATATACTTAAAAAAATACAAGCTAATATTAGAAAAAAAAAATTAAAAGTCCTTTCATGATGCCATAGCAAGACCATAACATCAAATTATTGACATCCTGACTACATTGTTAACAAAATTTGGTTTCCCTGAGACTTCAAGAGAGATGATATGCATCTACCAAAGCATTACACAAGTTCACAAGCACAGATGCCAAAAGCCAAAGCCATGGTCATGGCCTACATGGTTGCGGTCCTGGGGACATACCAACAGGCCTCGTGTGCTTTCTGAGCACTGATTAAACAGATATAAGGCATCAGGGCATTGGAGATGCCAGGGACTCCAACTGGCAACTCAAAGAAGCACTTAACTGTCACGTCAGCCATGTGTGGCATGGTGCCCATCACCAGAGCGACGGTGGCAAACAGCAGGGCATGAGCCTGAGAGAGCCAGACAGAGCAGGCGTGGGGCATGGGGCCAGAGTCACCGAGAGACACAACACTCCCCAAAGCCACGCCACGCCAAATCCTCACACGTCCAAATAAAAGGTTACATCTGGCATAAATTACCGAAATCAAACAATTTGAAAT
Source organism: Clarias platycephalus (assembly GCA_030068275.1). Taxonomy (NCBI): domain Eukaryota; kingdom Metazoa; phylum Chordata; class Actinopteri; order Siluriformes; family Clariidae; genus Clarias; species Clarias platycephalus. The sequence continues at coordinate 20,737,935 of JAQQZT010000001.1, forward strand.
CCAATTGGGAGTGCTTTAATATTTTTGGAGTGCAGGAAACAATACATGTCTGTGCATATTGAGTTCATGTAAACACTGGGAAATCGCAGATGTGTGACTTATGCTTAGGTTGGAATCAAGCCAGACAGAAAGAGAAAACGTGCATCACATTCATGGTACAGTAAAACACTCATTGCAATACTTTACCCTTCTTGCTGTGCCCATGCAAAGTAAAAAAACTGCTTGCGGGCTCTGTGGAAGTCAAATAGCAATATGATCGATAGGACAGTGTTTTATTTGTATCAGTGTGTTAAAGGAAGAAATATAAAATTGGTTGGTTTTATCAAACAGGGCGCATAAAAATAAAGAATGACACCAAAAACTATACAGTACATTTAGAATGAATAACTGTTTGACCATGTAAAGTAAAACTACTGAGTTTTATTAAATACTTCTGTTTTACAAACTATTGCATTCTATAAAAGGTTTGAGTTGCAGGTTATTAGGTGTGTCTATCGAGCAGGGTGCTTGAAACACCATCAAAAGTGTAAAACACCATGCAAAACTTAATCCCGGTCAGGACGTCAGTGGATCAGGGGCCTATCGCAAGAAGAGTGAGCACTAGGCAGAAATACACCCAGGACCGGATGCAGGACATAATGTTGCATGCATGCTGCATTACTGCTTTGCCGAGTTGTTGAAAATTCCATTTAGTCACAACCATTATGATAATTTGTTTTGCTAATACAAGACTGAACTAAAGAATAAGCCATGTGACATATAAGGTGGACAATGTAGACAAACTGCAGTTTACTTATTGACAGAACTTTGTCATCTTATTGCTTATATATACATATACATGAACAGTTTTTGGAAAAAACAATGATTAAAACTGTAGTTAACTGACAGCAGATAGTGAATTAGCTGCGGGTGCACTGGGGAAAACCCAACAGAGCGGAACATGCTTTATGACCAGATAGCCGATGGGATAAGTGAATGACTGCAAGAGAGAACAGAGAGATGGAAAGCAAGCTGAGAGGATCACATAGGTTCTCAAGAGCAACACAGATGGGAATGTAGGGAACCTCGACCTAGAGCAAAGAGCCAAGCTTTATTTGTGTAAGATTAGAAAAATAACCTGCATGCATTGATTGATGGCTGAGATTCCCTCGCAGATGGTCTGCTTTGAGGTCATGGGGAAGCTCTATTAAAGAGAAACAAATGGAGGGAGGACCTTTGCACCTCTATTCTGGGATGACTAAAAGATTCATGAGGACAACGCAAGGCAGATGACGGCACTTAATAAGAACATTGTGAACGCTTAGAACCTGTTTACAACCAACAAGCAAGCTGTGCACATACAGTAGACACAACAAAGAAAAAGAGAGTCCATGTTGCAGATTTCAAAACACTATTTATTAAAAAAAAAAAAAAAAAAAACACCCTAATAAATAATTTACATATTATATGCAGTGTACTCTTAACCACAAAATAAAGGTAAATAGAATATTTGATTAATAACACATGACTTTTTTTTTTTATTTAAAGGATCCAGGAGAGTCAATTAAAGAGCCCAAGTATGATTATAGTCTTAGACCTAAATTAGGAGCTCCTGATAGTGCAGACAGAAGTGTACACTTCCAGTACGCACTTTCCACTGATAGAAACAGTAGACGTAAACCAACGAGCACGAGAACGCTCTTGAGAAGAATATCAGCACGTATAGCAGTATGCAGTATGTATAAGGTATATCGGTGTATATTTTTAATATATATATGCTATAGCACAGTGAAGATTTGAGCAGGTCTTATTGCTTTCTAAAGGACAGGTACACACCTAAAAGTTTATATGAGCACTTCTGAGTTTAACTGTTTGCCATCGACTAAATACTTCACTTGTTTCACACAATATAATGAGAATATGGATAAAAATGTACAAACATCATAGACATGCCATAACGATGTTAAACAATGCCTTATACAGTAAGCAAACAGCTCTGACTAAACCGCATCTAGGAGGTGAGCATGGGACCGTTTTTGTTTATTCCCGCTCGTAATAATTTCTCATAAACCTGATTCTGTTTTACAAAATGTTGTTGAATCCAGAGCGATGCTGACCAGCATACCGCACTTAGTAAAGATGGACGAACAAACGAACAGGTGCATTTCCCGTTTCACCTCCATGTTAATAAACCTGTCCATATTTTTTACCCATATCTGATCCATCATATACTCCATCATATACCGTATGCCTAATGTTATTATGACACTAAAAAAAAATACACAACTACTACTATAAGCTGTGCCTTTAAACGTAGTCTTGAGAGGTAAAGAAGCAATGCAGGCAGCATCAAACGATTACCCGAATGAAGGGTTCACAAGACAAACTCACTACATCTAAATGATATTGAGATCTCAGTACAGGGGGAAAAAAACCCTCGAGATCATGTTATATTGATAAGAATCGTTACTGTAAACACAACATAAAATGTTTGATAAATAGTGAATCAGTGCAGATTAGAACAAAAAAAAACAATCAATCAGTGCTCAGTCAGGACATTTCAGGAGCTGACTTTTTGATCTGGTTTGTTCGACAATCCAAAATTGCGTCTTTCAGCATACTCAATGCATGAAGGAGACAACCTTTTCAATAAAATAAAAAATAAAAAAACGAATCATCTAAAAATATGAGGTAAACAATCAATACACAAATAAATCTTACACACATTTAAACAAAGCCATAAGATCCTTTCTTGAGTGCATATACATGGGAAAACAAGTGTTCGGTTGCAGTGGGTAACAATAAGAGATGTTCAATAAACAGAGGACAATAACAATTCTCAATCTTACCCGTGCAATCTGTAGTACAACACTTGACTTTCTTAAATCCATTTTAGAATTGCATTACGCATATTTGTGACAGGATTCACCATTCTGACCAGAGTTAAAAAATGTTTATACTTTTCTTTAAAGCTTTCTGGAGATACCCATGTTATAGAGCTATTGCAAAAATGAGGAAAGACAGACGTATGCTTATTTACGTGCTGCCCCCATCAAAGACCGTGCTTTATATTTTTAGACAAAATATGAAATGATAAAATTCAGACATAAGGCAATAGTACCACCCAAAGTGAGAACTTTATCCTATGATTGAGAGCTTCCAAAACATTATAATTCTGAGACACTTTTATATCTGAGAATTTGATCAGAAGCCACAAAACCCCTAAAACCCATAATTTAATTTTACACCGAAAATGATCTGCACTAATGGAGCACTTCGACTCACACGTCAAGGCATTAGCAACTAGCATAAAAACAATTAAAACATAAACTAAAGAATTACTATAAAACAAACACACATTAAAATTAAAACAAAAGATAATGCTAACGTCAACTCCATAAGTATTGGCATCCCTCTTGAATATCCACCAGGAGAACTCTCCCCTGTGAGAACTATTTTAATGTGTGACAAGGTTTGAGAGACATCTAGAGACATGAAGGACATTTCTATGTAGGTGCCCTGTTCAGTTCTATTCACACACTGTTTCCTGCGTTGATACAGATGTACAGTACTGTGTAAAAGTATTGAGACAGCCCTCATTTATTCATAAAGAAATTACGCAGCGTAAATTAAAGAAATGGGAACAAATGTTTTACTGTGGCAAAAGATAAAATAATAAAAAAAATTGGTTGTTTATGCAACAACCTCATTTCCCCTCTTGTCTGTTCCAACCACTCAGCATCAGCAGCATACTAATGGCCCAAAACTTTTGCACAGTACTCCACATTTGTTGATATAAATTTTTTTAAAAGCTCTTTTGATGGCCCATTCTGAACTGTCTGCTATTCATCAGTTCTTCATCACAACTATCAGCCACATTTTCAGTTGGCATGTGTGTCCTATCTTAATTAAGCTTAACTGTTAAATGCCAGATAAAATAGCTGACAGGTGAAAGGTCAGAAAAAAGCTCTCTCGTGTTAAAAGTTCCTTCATGTCCCCAAATATATTTGGATATGTACGTGACAAATACAATCCAATCCTTAAGTAACACAACTTGCTTGCATTCATTTTGAATATTCTTTGCGTGCATCATTAATTTCTTATTATATTTCGTTCTATAAAAAAAAAAAAAAAATCCACCTTACATGGATTTTTTTTTTTTTGATCAATCTTTGTGAATAATGTTATTACCTACAGTATCGTTTGCTCATTATCTTGAAAGATGCCAATAAATTTGGAGGTGATTCTATCGGTTTTCCCAAACTATCTAACAGAAGTGTTTATTTTTTCATAACAATGTTCATCAAAGGATCCATTTACAAAAAAATATAATTGGAGGATTTTGGTAAAATGGAATAAAACATTTAGGTAGAGCTTAAGAGGCACTTCACATACAACAACCACAAAAAAAAAAAAAAAACATTTTAAAAACCTTAGGTGTAGAGAGCGTAGAGAGCTATAGTACAGTTTATTAGTTTTAGAACATTATTAATAAAGATCATCTGTGAATTTGGTCTATTTTGGTCAATTTGAATCACAGGTTTAATATGGGAAATAATAAATAAAAGCTTAAAGATATTTAAAAATGATTAAAATAACAGATTCCCATACCATACCATCAACACACAATTTTAAATAATTTGGCAAAATATATATATAAAATTACCTAAATTCTCTGACATTCAAAAAGGCACAAATCATGTGATTAAAAAAAGGAAGAGGCAAAATTGTGACTGAATGGAATGCATCTTTGTGCTGCCACCTGATCAGTATTCAAGTTGAGGATTCAGTGTTGCGGTACATGATGCTTGGCTAAGCGTTGGTGAGCAGAGTTAGTGTTGAGGTTGTCTTCAGCTCTTGCCAGAGGTCATGGCTCACCTCGAGAGCCATCAGCCACCCACCCTTATAATTCAGAGATAAAACCTCTCAGACTAAGCTGCACCCTGCCAATCACAGAGTCATGGAGTGTTACCCTGGAAACAAGAAACCCTTTAATTCAGTCGTACCCTGATGTTCCCTAACATCGTAAATACACACATTCACACATCCCGTTTACAAAGCTTTCAGTAGAAGGGAAAAGAAAAAAAAACACACAGTACCAAAATCAGAAGTCGACTGTAAGTAACACCATGAGACAAGAGCTTGGCGGTGGAATAAGAGGAATGGTATGCGTTGTGGTCAAGTTCGTTAACCGAGCACAACCTGAAGAAAACTGCAGTTTTTGGTACCTTGGAAGTGTTAGGCCACAGTCAAGTGACATAGTGGAGAAGTGGAGAAGAGAAAGGAGTGTAAAGTAGCAGGTTGACGTCGTCAGCACCAGCCTCTGCTTTGCTACACGTGCGAGTGGGAGGAGGAACTCGGGTATAGTGGCCGTCTGCTTCGGAACGGCAGGAACCACAGGAGCTTCCAGCGCGTGCCAAACACCTCGGCCAACGACTGCTGCCACGACCGATGAGCGCTGCTGCGAGCCAGGCATAAATGCACTTCATTACAGAGAAATATCTTCAACATCTTCCAAGACATCATCATCTAGTATTTCAACAAGAACTGATTCTTTTTTATTACATTTTCTGTCAAAGAAATTGATTTTTTATTATTACTGTATAATTTTGAGAAATTAAAATATAAACACTTACATCCCTTCTGAGAGGTGAGACATTTTCTCTATAGTGGTTGTGTCCTAAAAACAAAAATGGAACATTTTATATCTATGACACACATACAATACACAATATATTAAACCCTATTACAGAAGGCAGATATTGCAAATCATCGAATTTTTTATGACTAGATGCTAAGTTAATGTAGCAGACCTCGTACCCATCGTTCCCACGCTACGGATGAAAGACTCTACAGCGTGCACAAAGACAAAAGAGAGACAGTGAAGCTGTCAGCAGTGAGAAGCCCCTGGTGCCCTCTTCACCTTGCCAAGTTGGCAGGGCCAAGAGGGGCATCTGCATGTGGACAATACGCCGCATGCGTCAGCCTACTAAACTCACCCCCTGCACACCAGGTGAGGGGGCGAGACGACCCGAATAAGGGACAAAAAAGCGACACTGCAGCCGATTATGTAAATGAGGTGAGCCTAGCTCTACCACTGAGGGACCTATTTATGGAGGAGTGAAGTGTGACTGATGGCTAATCCAGAAAAAGAAAAAAAAAAAGAAAAAATTAATCGCACCGATCCATTTGTATAAATTACCAAAAATTGTTAACGCAGCCACAAACATCAATGAAAATGATGCATACAGGCCCGGGTTATGTCCAGAGTCAAGGCCTTTAGCGCTAACAAATATTAACCGGTGCTGACCTTTGCATGGGCCTGTGAGAAAATCTTATTAGGGATCAGTGGTCAAAAGCGTAATCACTGACACAAGCAACTGGCATATCATCTGCCCAGCCAAGTCTAATAATACCCCTTATTAGACTATGTTAGGGTCAGGGGGTGGAACATATTTGCGGTTGGCATGTAATGAGGAGTTCTATGTTATAGCGTGCCTCAGTAGAAAAACACTGACTATATTAGAAAATCCAAGTCCTAACCCATCTGCTGCCAAGAAGTGTACTCAAGGATATCCAGGGACGTAGGAAACTATTTGACGTGTTAATGTGATAATAAGGGTGTTAAACAGCTACTTGTCCTGGAGGCCCTGCTTGTATCTCATCAGGTTTCTTTCTCAAGCCATCTTGGCCACAGATATGTAGTGCTCTGCGAGGCATGTAATATGGAAGGTTAGAGGTGTGGCATTAGGAAAGCAAAACCTGTGCTGTTCCTGGGGGAGAAGTGACGACATACCAGTAATAAAAAAATAAAAATAAAAAGCTCCATATTAAGGTCTTTTGGGAGTTGTGCTCCATGAAGCAAGCAGAGCTTTAAGCGCAGCCTCTTCACTGCCTAATCGACCGGATCCTTTTTAATTGTAAAGCTATCATAAGGACGAACAGGAGCAAAAGCCCATTTTGAAAAGGATGCATGGCATCACTCAAGTCACTTGATTACATAAAGCAAGAAGATTTTTTTTTTTCTTAGAAAAGGTCAATTAGGAACTGTTAACATGAGTACAATTTAATTATTTTTTACTTTCTTGAACATTATATTTATCCGTGATAAAACACATGTATTTTGGGGTACTGATGTACAGTACTGTGCAAGTAACGAGTCGCCCTTAATTTGTTCATATTTTGCTTCTGAAGAGCTTGATGTTCTTGTATTTTTAATGTAGTCTTTAGGAATCATTCTACAGGCTCTTATTTTCAGACCACTCCAGTCCATGTACCAGAGGAATGTTTTTTTGTTTTTTTTAAGCCACACAATGACCTATGAATCATTCAAGCGTTTAAAAATAAATAAATAAATAAATAAATAAATAACCATAAACAGGCCGGTGATTAGAATACTGATGATGCTGAGCGACTGGAACTGACGAGAAGGGAAATGAGGTTGCTGCTAAGATTACATAATCAATTTTTAAATTAAAAAATAAATAAATAAATAAATAAATAAAATTCGGGGCTTTGCAGGCTGTCACAGTGAAACACGCGTTTCCATTTCTTTAACTGAACGTACACAATTTAATTTAATAAGAAGAATCTCAAGACATTTGCACAAGTCGTCCTGTTTACCTTGTAGTATTTCTGCATCGATGTCATAAAACTGAAGATTTCACCTTTTCTCAAAATCACAGGAACCAAAATATTCTTTTCCATTTGTAACTGTCGTATATACAAAAAACTGGCAAATTAAAAATGCTAGAATGACAGTGTACAATGGTTCAAGTGTTCTTCAAGAACCACAATAAACTAAGATAAGAGAAACATTTCCCCAATAACTAGAGGCGCGCCAGATTGAATTGGACATGACTAGGCAATGCAAAAGTAGATAAGGCTAGATAAAGAGTGTTCTTTGTCCAAGAACATGGTCTTTTTTTCTGAATTTAGACAGGTCACACCCTAATCCTCTTTTCTCACATGAACGTGTCAATCAAAGGATCAGAGTCCAATGTGATTAGCATACTGCTCCATCATAGTGCTGAATGCATGTTCAGTCAACTGAGAAAGCTTAGATTTTTTTTTTTTATGCATGTTCTCCAAAGTTCTGTCAAAGCCAACTTCTAGTAATGTCGTGGGCAAGAATCTGCACACCGACAGCCAGAGTCATTAGGATGTGTACAAGTCTGGCAACTACTGCCAGTGTAGCTGTAGAGAGAGAGAGAGTGTGTGTGTGCGCGAGCGCGCATGGTGCCCTGTGAAGGGTGTAATCCTGCTTCAGATCCAGCATGACCCTAACCAGGATAACATATTCACTAAATCCGAATGAATGAATTCACATGCCAGTCATTACTGTGTAAAAGCATAAAGTATACAGTGAACTATTATAAGGAAGTGTAAATGTAAAAAAAAAAATTTTTTTTTAAAGGATAAAAAAAGAAAGTCGATCCAAGACTGACTCACAGAAAGGATTCCTATGATCTGTGAGTAGAAGAGACTGCTCATTCCTCCGAACATAAACAATCCCATGAAGCAGGACACACGCAAGAGCGCCAGCTCATGACGAACCGTAAATAACTCCTGGGAAACAAAGCAAAGACAATGTATCAGCATGAATTAAAAAAAATATCACACGCATGCAACCGTTCCTAATTTCTGTTCCAACATGTCAATTCACACACATAGACTTAAACAAAAATGCCATTTCCACGGGGCTCATTAAAAGCGTCAGTTCTTCCCCAACAGTGATTCAATGCTTCGTGTTCATTTGTCTGGCTTGAGGCTCTCAGTGGCTGTATCAATCCAAACACGCATCCCAATTCAGCGTGTTGCACACACACCACCAGAATAAAGCAGAGCTTTCCCAGAGATAACGCCTCTATCTCTCCCGCACAGGCTTTTCTCTATGTGCGAGTGTGTGTGTGTGTGTGTGTGTGTGTGTGTGTGTATGTGTGTGTGTATGTGTGTGTGTATGTGTGTGTGTATGTGTGTGTGTATGTGTGTGTGTATGTGTGTGTGTGCGCGCGCGCGCGTGTGGGCATACACCCCGCCTCACACTTCTCAGCTGGGTTCGTTTACCTACACACAATGTGGCAAAACAAAAACAGGAAATGAGATACAGGCCAGCAACCGCTGCCAAGGAGATGGCTCAGTTGTTTCAGCTGTCATTGTGAATGCATCGATTAATCTGGGAGAGAATGAGTGAAATCTAAACAAATTATGTGTTAATCCAGAGTGACCACAGAGGACAGGAAGGGCATTGGGTCACTCCAGACACTTTGTTACATACTGTTTTTTAAGGTGCTGTGGGATTTATATTGACGTCACGATCAGGACTGTAGAACCTCACCATCTTCCATTTATAATAGACTACAAGATCCCGACACCTTTTCTTGTAGTAGTGTTTAAGGGGATAAGTATCTGCAGGATCTCTCCAAAACTGCAGCATTATTCTAATATGATGATGCCACAACCATGCTTCTTTGAATTGCAGGGATGTCAGTCTCTCTTCCTGTCTGTATCCAATCGATTACAGCAACACTAGCTAACCATGAGCACATACAGTATGAGCTAACAGGGGAGACCTACAGTAACTGACGGCTAGAAATTGAGAATACTTTTATAAATTGCACTGGCATATTAGATTAAAAACTCATCAAATTATTGCGGGAGCATAAGTTTCCCCACTTCTACCTGATACCGAAATCACAAGAGGGTTGTGCAGCTTTAACACTTAGCATGCAAGGCCGTTTGTCAGCTGTTGTTTGGAATAGAGTGGTTGGGAGAGGTGGTTCCTTGGCTAAGAGCCCAATAATATCGCCTGCACATCATGGGTAAACACATTAGATGATTTGGATGGTTGTGGAATGAATATAAAGATATATGTAATATAATAAATAGATCATTTTAATTACTTTTTTTTCACTAGAGCATAATTCATTAAACCACAAATGATTTATAGTACCAGTCAAAAGTTTGGACACAGGGTTTTTTTTTCTCTCTCTCTCTCTCTCTCTACACTCTAAAACAATGGTGGATTTTTTCCCCCCAAAACTATGAAATAACACATACGGGATTAGGGAATCAAATAACATCAACAATAACAGTTATTTGTTATTTTAAGACATGAAGGTCACCTGTTCTGGAACAGTTCTTGCAAGAACAGTATTATCCAGTGCATTTGCAAAACCCATCAAGCACTGTGATGAAACTGGCTCTCTTGAAGACCTTGCCAGGAAAGCAAGACCAAAACGTATCTCTGCTGCAGCGAAGAAGTTCAATTAAAGTTGCCAGGCTCAAAAAATCACCAATAAATAGCACCTCAGATTAGAGCCGTTATGCGGCTTTATAGAGCATAAGTAGCGGACACATCTCAATATCAACTGTTCAAAGGAGATTATTCCATATTTTGGATGCCTTCAGTATTGTTTTACGATGTAGAAAGAAATAAAAATCAGGAAAGTCCATGGAATTAGAAGGTACATCCAAACATTTGACTGGTAGTATATATAACGAACAAACTTATTAATGCAATGGGTGACAACTAATCTTGATAACAGATTGAACAAAAGTCAAAACTCACACGCCTAGTGATTTTTAACAAATATCTCTTTCTGAGAGTTCGCGGATTTGACCGTAGATAAGGCTAGAAGCAGTCATATACCCTAAGCTAAGTAAACCCTTTTAAACTAAATGAAACATAACCTGTAAAGCACGACACACCGGTGTAGCCTGCTCGTACCTTGTCCACTGAAACCAGGGGCTGAAAGTAGTAGTACTGGCAGAAGTCCAACACAAGAGTGTAGAGACTCAGGACCTGAGTGTAGAAGCAGAGCTGAAGAAAAAGCCAGTGGTTATCTTCTCCAACACAGTTATTAATCCTGCAAATACAGACAAACACACAAAACGTATAAGAAGCCAAATACATACAATTGAGTGGGAATTCTGAAGTGAACAACTTTATTCTGATGAAGTGTGAGCTATACGGTAAGTGTGAAAAAAAAATCTGGTAGGATTGATAGAGCAAAAAAAAGTTCTGGATTGAGAAGCCAGGTCGAAGCTTAATTCAAATAGTTGTAAAAAGATATGGGCACTTTTTTCCGCCCTTCCTCTCTCTGGGCCATTACAGGCGATGACAGCAAGTCACGATTTGCTGAGTCCAGACAGACTGAGGCCTTCTTCAGTCATACTGTACCACTCCACTTTGGGCTAGCAGTCACACGCTCCCCTGGTCATCGGATATCTCCTTCCCTTCATTTTACCTTTCTATAGAAGCCTTATTAACTTTACACACGCGCACACACACAGGCAGAAACACAAGCCTGTATAAAACCTGGGGTCTTTTAAGGTAACAGCACTCAGTCTGGGGCAAAGGGTCACATTCATGAGACATAGTTTAAAAAAAAAAAAAAAAAAAAGTATGTTAAGCCTCACATTGTCCTCAAGGTCTTTAATGGTACAGATTCATTGTCACAGTAAAAGTTAGGTCATATTTTACCATTATTATAATACATGTATTAATTTAGGACATCCAGTAATTAAATTCATTAGGTAGACGTAGACTTTAGGATCTATGACCTTTAATATGCTTGGATGAGTCTTGTCTCTCCTGATGATTTGTATGCCGAGTATAATGTTGACAGGTTTAATACTTAATTATCCAAGTACTGAAATATAGTCTCTAGTGCAGCGAGTCTACAAATACACTCCAGGGACACCAGGGGTGTATGAAGTGAGCCAGGAGGTTATTAATGTTTTTAAATAAGGAAGGCAGCATGGTGGTTAGTGGTTAGCACTGTTGCCCTTCACATCCAGGGTCCGGGTTCGATTCCCGCCTCTGCGTGCATGGAGTTTGCATGATCTCCCTGAGCTTGGTGGGTTCATCCAAGTACTCCAAGGGTTTTCTCCCACGATTCAGAGAGATGCAAATTGGTTGTTCCCAAATTGCCCGTAGCGTGTGAATGAGTGTGTGTGTATGTGTGTTTGTCACCCTGTACACCCCGCCTCATGCCTTAAGTCCCCTGGGATAAGCATCAGGGCACCGCGACCCTGTATTCAGGATAAAGTGGTACAGACGATGAGTGAGAGTGAGTGAGTTAAATAAGGAATTCCTGGAATTCGTGTCACCAATGACCGTGAAGTCGATCTAGTTATTATTGAGTTGTTTGTCTGGTTGACTAGTCATGTGGACTTAAAGGGTTTTTAATGTTAAATTTAACCCACAATAATTCAACAAACAAATAGACCTATGAATAATGTAATGATACAGTGAATCTAATGACCATAAACTATGTGGCTTAAATGAGTAATAAAAACATCATTGTGTTTGGCTATATAGTTGGATTATGCTCGTTAAGAAATGTTCATGGAAAGTTTTAATAGTTAAAACTTTCCAGAAGGCAAAACGTTTGAGCCTCTCCTCCAGCGCAATTCGTCACAGTGCAATCCGTTTTCTCACATCTGTGACACTGAGAGATCGTAATCTTAATAGCAATAAATAAATAAAACTACATTTATAGTTTACAATAAATGTTTACTGTTAGTGAACATTAAGTGCAAGTTTATTTTTACTCAAGTACTCAAACAATGTGTGCATCATCTCACAACCAATGAACACCGAAGACGTCTCTTCTCACCAGGGACAGTGGTGATCCATGCGGCGCACACAGTGTCCACAGCGGCTGCAGTGGTGCGACCTCTTTGGTCTCATGAGATTGCATTTATTGCACAACTCCCATTGTTCACGTTCTAGAATGAATCACAAAGAGAAATCTCACTATTTTTACCAACCAAGAGATTTATTTATAAAGATCATCTAGTGAATAAACAAATGTGTATTCATAGTAAGAATCAGAAAAATACATCATCATTACAGTTACATAAAAGGACTAAGAGATATATTCCTAAACAGACATCATTAAGCACTTATTTTTTAGGTTGAGTGTAAATACTCCATTGTTCCTGATCACAACAGCTTTTTCACTAAAGGATTTTTTCACTCATTTTGCTTATGAGTTGACCCAGATGTGTGGGATATAGACATATCTGTCAGAAAGATGATGTCTAACAGCGCCGAACATCTAGAAGGTGGTGTCCACAATGCAAGCATCTTCTTACACACTTGCTAAGGGTTAAAACAAATTGCGCCAGGATCAAATGACTGTCATGATATCAACCTGTATTCGTTCAAGAAATAATTTCCTTTCATTTCTTTATAATTATTTAAGTATCTATATGAGGTGGTCAAGGCATTTTAATTTTAATCACTTACTACTTCCATTTTTAATTGCTCAAGTTACTCCCTCTCTGTTATTTACTGCTCCGGCACATTTGACCCAATCCCACCTTATCTGGTCAGCTGCTTCATACGCTTTCAGGGTAATTGCTAATGCTATTACAACCAGAGGGCATGTGCGACTCTCATACACACTCACCTAAGGGCTTCACTAGCTTTGCACTGTGCTGATAAGGTGATGGATCTGCTCTCTGATTCTATTACAGCCCTCATAAATCGTCTCCCAAAACACATCACCATATATTTACTTTAAATTTTGTGAAGCTGCTTTGAGATAATGATCATTGTTAAAAGCGCTATATAAATAAAATTAAATTGAATTGGATATATGGAAATCCATAGAGCACAGTTAAGAGTAGTACGTGAAAGTAAGATCATTAGCACATGTAAAGAACAGAATGGGTTAAATGTAAACATGATCTTTGGGTCACTACATTGGTCAAGTCTTTAAGTGCTAAAACCAGAACAACACTGCCCTCTGCTGGTGTGCCTATAAAACTTCATTTAAAAAAATATTGTAAAAGTAACTTCTCTAAAACAAACTAGTTATGCTTATGGTGCTTTCACATTAAAAACAAACTGCACCATAGTTCGTTTGGAACCGGATATTTCAAAGGTGTCTCCGTTTGCTTGTTCGGTGCACACTGAGGTCCGGATGGCAGCCTTCACACTCGTTTGAGTGAACTGCACCAACAGAACAACCGCACCAGAGTTTGTTTTAATCTAACCAAACATAGCATGTATGAACACACCCTTAATGTCACAATAATGATGTCATGATCATGTTAAGTGTACTATATGCATGTGTCAATGTAGTATATGTGTAACTGTAAACCTGTATTCTGGGTGTTTACGTTGTTTGAACACGACTCTTTTTCTGATGTGGCTGTATGCAGATCAGGGTGGCAAGTAATTAAATAAACAGTTACTTACAACAGAAACTTGATGTTGTGCTTGGAGTATTTTTGAAATAAATTATTTAACTATATAACCATCCGCTGATGCAAATTCAATGGCAGTAGATAGTTGTAAAGGTGCCAGTTTCCCCTTCGCTAAAACCAAACAGGGCATTATGGATGTTGTGAAAAAAAAAGTCATTTCAGTGCTGTTTTGGGGTTCAAATGAGCATTGTTTCAAATGGTTCATGTTTTACAACTCATGTTTCTAACGGACAGCATAGAAGCAGTAACTTGTTTGTTCAGTAAAACACACATCTAGCCAGATTCTTTTGCTTGTGACAACACATTTAAGAAACCTTGTCTGCTAAATGACTTCACCTTGCTGCCTTTTTAAACAAAAATTCTTCAAATTCCAATGCCGTGTCAGATCTCAAATTGTAACTTTTTATTGGGATACACACCGTTTTATGGCTACTGCTATGGTGATTTTTAACTTTGCTAATACAATAAAGCTGCCAAATTCTGAAATCCGATTTATCACAAGGCATTAAGTTTCTTAATGGCCCCAACAACAGTGCAGTAATGCACACATTATAAGATGTCATTATTTCTATAGTAACAACTTGTCTAAAGGAACTTGTACTGTGTAAATTCTCCAAAAATCTAAGGCAAATTAATAAATAAATTAATTAAATAAATGCTTGCTGTTAAACAAAGATAAAGTAACAATTAGGAAAGTAGTCTCGAAACTTTCAGTAAGTTTTAGTTATAGTTCAGTAAGTTCAAGATTTAGTTATTCAGTTACAAGTACCGTATGTTGTCTTAAAAAGAGAGAGGGTGGGAAATGATGACTGATTTAGTGTAGGGCTGCATGATTTGATTATATTTTATTTTATTTATTTTTTTTTAGTTATACAAGCTGACAGCAAATAACTGGACAAATGATTTCACTAAGCAAATGTTTGCCAATATTTCTCTCATTTAAAAAAAAATGCATTTAATAAAATTACATATATAATTTAAATGATTAAAGACCTGTAATAAATCTCGCCGTTTTGCCATTAAATAATTGCACAGGTCCATATTGCAATTTTGATTTTTGATTAACTGTGCATCAGGACTAAAATAAGCAGTGGTGAAAAGTAATAAAGTACATTTTCTTTCTTAGTGTGCTTAAATCTGTACATTACTTAAATTGCTTTATCTGTGTGTACTCCAAGAGAGAGAGAGATTTTATATACTTTTACCATGACTTTAAGGCTACAGTGAGCTAACGAAAGCCACCAACATAGATCCTCAAGTACAATTGAGGTACTTTTGTACTTTTACTCAAGTGGAAATTCAAATGAAGGACTTCTACTTTTACTTGAGTACTTTTATACGTAGTGTATTCCATCCTTTAATTAAATACAGGATTAGTCTAGTTCATCTACAACTCAATGTAGGTAATACCAGAAACTTTTCTTGTAGACATCCACAACTTTAAATGTAACGATAAATGTTTAAAAAGTGGGACAAATCATTCATTCATCTTTTGTTCATTCTATAATTTAACTGTATAATATATAATAACATCTTGACCCATCATGTTTACATCCTTACTTATTCTAATACAGAAATCCATTTTGCAGACCACTGTGGGTGTCCACACCTACGCAAGCAAAAATGCAGGCCAACAAAGGTCTCGACAAGTCATTGCTGAAGAAGCTGTTTTTTGAAAGTCTTTACAAAACAGAGAACTTAAATGGACACAAAGTAATTGCATGTACAGTATGTAGAGAATAATTGTTATTAATTTAATTAGGATATCTAAACTGCATCCCCCCCTGTATTTTTAACTAAGTTTGTAAAACCCAGAGTCCCATGCAGCAGCACCACAACAAAGTTGTTTTTGTGCTTTAGCTAACTTAGAGCAAATTTAAAATTACCTGCTAAGGGGATTTTGGGGTCTTGAGCGAGTCGTCCTGGGTCTGCAGTGGAAGCCCTTAACAATGCAGACACACACAAGAGTGACGCTAGGTAGTAACCTTGGAATAAACAGACAGAGTGACAGTGATTACTTTTGACAGTTAAGTAGCTTGTAACAATAAAAGGAAATGCACCAGCATATTGTATTAAGTCGTCCCTTTCATGCACAGGTTGTTGTTTCTTTAAACACCCCTGTTTGAACTCAGCAGCTAATTACCAAGCCTTTCACAGGGTATACTGATGTGGAGAAGATCAGGATAAACATCTATGCGGTTGTGACACCCTGCAAGAAAATCAGACATGTGCTCCAAGAGCGTGTAGGGTGCAGGCTTTGCAAAGTGTTAAAAAAAAAAAAAAAAAAACCCGAAAAACCAGTCTGATAACATCTACTATATTTCTCAATCTGTCACTTGGTGTGACTGGACAAACTGCTTTACAAAGTGTGTGAGCCCTGACATGCTGAAACGTACCTCTCCAGTTTGGAAGTGTTTTTAAACAGTTCTGCAGCGGAGATCTTTATATGCTAAACAGAAAAAATGTGTGTAGAAAGTACTCCTGCACAATTAACTGCATTAAAAAAAAAAAAACGGTTATTTAATCGCAAAAGGCTGCAATTTATTACATGTAATATACACATACGGTAGTAAGGAATTTATGTTGAGTTTAAGTATTTTTGGAGGCGATAAATACATGTTGGCAAACATCCTCTTAACAAGAGATTTTGTGCCATTACTTACTCACTCATCTTCTATACCGATTTATCCTGTATTCAGGGTTGCAGGGACCTGGAGCCTATCCCAGGAGGCTTAGGGCACACCCTGGACAGGGTGCCAATCCATCGCAGAGGACACACACATACACACACTACGGGCAATTTTGGGAATACCAATTAGCCTAACCTAAATGTCTTTGGACCGTGGGAGGAAACCAACCAAGCACGGGGAGAACATGCAAACTCCATGCACAGAGACGGGCAGTTTGTAAATTACAGAATGTAAATAGACTGCCTTTAGCTTTAATTAACAGCGCACAGTTGTGCCCAATTCAATGATTTCAACGACGTCCTGGAATATTACCATAATAAGATAACTGTGTTACACTCCTTACTTATCTTTGCTTGATGCAGAGCTATAATTTGAATCTTCTGTTCTTGCCTAACCAGATGATTGGTTGATCAGCTGTTTTTGAGTTGTTTCAGTGCAAATAAGCTAACGAAAGCTGTAGAATGGATTCCAGAGTCAGTGTGTCATCTTTCAACATGATGAACAAAAGAAGTGTTAATTCCAGTAAAGCCGTACAATGCTTAGCAACGAAACAACAGGATTAGCCATAAAGAAAAATATATTCTCGACTGTTGAAGACAGCATGATGGTAAAGTTGAAGTAAAGTCCTTATGCAGCAGAATACATCAGCATGAGCTCATAGATGTTTGATGCAGTACAAGAGAAAGGGCCGTACAGACATTAAACCAGTCGACTATTTGAAGTTAATTGAAACGGTGATAAATGATGATGCACCAATATGACGCGGAAATAAAGGAACTGCTTAGCATAACACCATTTCCAAGAAACATGGCAACAAGAGGATGCACGGCAGCCAATGGCACTGACTCACTTCTCTTTATTGATGACATAACTACCAACTGCAGTGGATGGATGGAGTCCGAAGTAAACTAAAACATCATGGCAACTAAAAGGAAATTAAATGCAATGCTAAATTAACTAGACAACTATTTTACCTACCTACTGAGCACTAAGCTCAATTAGTGGTGGCAAAAAGGCCTTAAAACTAATAGTAATTAAAAACTAGAGAGCGAAAATTTCTGAAGAAATTTTAAGTGTGCCTCTACGACGGCCCGGTCACTGCTAATGTGCCTCGATAACATCCAGTGCCTGGTCGAGCCTTCCGGTGCATCATAGTCACAGCCGTGATGTCACAGCAGAGGCCGACCCCAATGTTAAGTCTATGGGACTTTTCGGGGCGGGTTTTTTTGGGATATTGGGAGCACCGCGCGACAACCCCCTACCAAAAGTCATAGCACACCATTCCCGAGCGAGCCGCACGGAATGGTGCAACATACGTGTGGGTCGTCTCGAAACTGCAGGACGAGAAACGGTCCAAAGTTTTAGGGATATAATAAACCGATTGCGCAATCATTTCTAGGGGAGAAGAGTAATAAGCGTGCGCCGGCACACTTAATTAATAATAAGTGATACAGCAGGTGGTCGAATATTTAAATCACAAATAGCAGACAGTACATGTTCACGATTATGTTATGCATGTACAGTCCCATCAGAAAGTATTGAAACACCAAGGCCAATTTTTTTTCTTGTTTTTGCTCTACGTCAGACGTTCAGGTTTGAGTTAAGACGAATGAGATAATATAATCGTAACATCAGCTTTAATTTTCTGATTTCTGATAAATGTGTCAAACAGCTTGGCATAAAAAACATGGCAACATTTGTTTGCCCTCAACTGTTTTAAGTGATCAAAAGTATTGGAACACATGGCAGATCAGTCTCTCTTGTTCGACATATTTTCTAATCCGAGGTACAGCAATTGTTGAAATACATACGCTGAATGTATACTTTTGGTTTAAACTGTTGATTTTACCTGTGAAGACTGCATTTGTTGTTAAAAGGTCAAAGCAACATAAAGAAAAGAGAGCTGTCTACAGGAGAAACGTAAGCCAGTTGAGAAAAAAATAAATCAGAGACTTGTTATAGAAGCACAGACAAACATCGGCAAGAAAGAAAGTTAAAATTCTGATACATCAACATGTGTTTTAGCTCAAACCCAAATGTCTTTAGTGGATCTTTCTGCAATTGTCCAGTTTCTTCCAGACAACAATATTGGATTCCATAACATCATGAGCAGGTTTTTTTTTTTTTTGTAATTTTAAGGCACATTCATCATTGCAACTCACAGACAACTAATGCTCCAGGTATGTGTCCTTCAGCATAGTGCGGCAGCAGCACGAGCTTGGGGATGAGGATGGTGTTGTAGATCCAGATGAACAGCACTGCGCTGAGGCAGAACCAGCCCATGGGGTCCACCACGAAGTGCAACCGCAGCTTCATCCTTCTTCATAACACAACAGACACAAGGATGTGATGAGAGACTCCTGCTCCCTGAGAGGGGCTTGACTTCAGCTCAATGGCGCATACACTATGGTACAATATGAAAGCAATGTTAATATTGATTTACTGAACAGCAGAAATGAAGAGGTTATTTGCAGCTCCCAAATAGTAAATAGAAAGAGCTGTTCACTGCAAAGAAACAGAACCTGAACATCATTTCAAGTCTATTTGCTTCTGCTGAAATGACTTTTCTGTTCTCCAAGTTACATGTAATACATGTTTTATCTTTACGCATTAAGGACAAGAACCAACGAAGAATTCAAGATGCAAACTAGTTGAGCTGATTAGACACATGTTGCAACATATTGATATACAGTAAGACTTGTACTGTTAAACTATGTAGAAGCTCCGTTTATCCAATCTTATACAAGAAAGATTAGGCAAGTGGACCAGGGTAATAAACTGCAGGTTTACGTAAATAATTAGCCTCTAAAGTACCTCTTCCTTTGTGTTAATGTGAAGACAGAAGCAGCAGATCAACTGTTCCAGCCATAGGGAACTAAATGGGAGGAAAGAATATTAAACATGGCAAATTGATCACTCGAACCTAAAAGATCTCCTTGTCCAACATACAAGTTCAAGCCTTATGAGCCGTACCCTGAGGAATGATCTTTCCCAAATACTCATAAGCAGGCTAATACACATTATTAATAATAATCATACGTGAGCACAAAGATGCACAATTAATTACATATTAAAATATGTGCAGAGCAGTTAACACTATGATTTTTATACGCAGCATTTGCAGTAAACCATACGTTTGTACCTAGCATAGGTCTGTGTAATATAATGTTTGAAATAAGAGAAAGGCTTTAATGCTCACGCTGAGGTTTTTCCTGTTGTGAAGAAGAGCGCGCGCGTCACGTCCTAAATAGCTCGTGCGTGATAAATATCACTTTTTCAACCACACACGGTTTTTTTTTTTTTTTTTTTTGCCACGCCTTACGAGAGGTAACATGTCACACCAAATATCCCACCAGTGAAAGACTGTTCTCTCCCGCGCGCGCTCGCTCGCTCCCTCGCCCTTTCTCTCTACACCTTTTAACACCACTTCCGGTAGCAGGTTCAGCTAGCTCGCGTGCGGCTTTGATAAGCTAATACACTACCTAGGATTGTGAATTAAATACAATATTAAACATCTACATAAAGCAGGGTGGGGGGAAATGTCTAGGAATAAGATACAGGTTTAGCAGAGAAATGCAATATAATCTGTGTATAACACGGGGAAACAATACTCACCGGTTGACAGGTTCACACTCAATTACACGGTAAAAAAAAGCCAGGGCAGTGTTCTCTGTATTTTTTTTTTAGACTGTGATTCTACGGTGGCTGCGAAGTCCCTGGAAAGTCATGTCAAAGATGCGTTTCGCACATTTTTCACCTCAGAGAGTCGTAATACGCGTATAACCATTTTAATGTCTCAATTTATATACAGTGATTTTAAATATTTATATAGCTGGAATGTTTTTATTAAATATATGTATTTTTATAAACATTTCCAAATGCTTTCGAAAAGCGTACTTAGTCACGTGGTCTAGGCATCAGTGTCATTTTTGAGGAGGAACCAGAAAAGAAAGAGATGTGAAGAAACAGGAACAGGGTTTTTTTTGTACAAAACAGCAACATGCAATCTAAAACAACATAGCCAGGGAGGATAAAAAGAACAGTAAATAACAAATATTAAAATATTTTTTTTAAACAATTCATTAATAACACACCAGGATATGTTACAGTATTTACTGCTCCCTTTGTCCTCCCTGGGTATGTTATTTTAGACTGCAAAAAAAAAAAAAGGTTCCTGTTTCTTGCATCTCTTTCTTTTGGTCCTCAAAAAATGTATACACACTTCAACCTGAAAAATGTGTGCCTCTCTTCTGACGGTCACACGACTGCTGACGTCTTTAGAGGAAACATAATGTAATGTTTAAGAGCACCATGTAAAAGAGCATCAGAAATAGAAACTAAAAATCTATCAAATAAATGTAAAACTTTGACAGCATTGGAGCTTTTTTGTTTTTGTTTTTTTAAACATAATACTTTCAAAGTATCTTAAATATGTCATTTCTGAATACAAGACAGAGGGATAAAATATTATAAAATTTACATTCATGAATACAAAAAAACTGCTTAGTTAATTATAAATTTTACATTTATTATACAATAGTTATCATCTTCCTTCTTGTAGTCAAAGAACCCAAAAAGAATGTCTTTGAAAGAAAAGAAAAAAAACACAGTAAACTAACTTTGGATAAAAACAAGAATATCTGATTTTTCTGTACACTGACAGGCCCAAAACAAATGCACATACTGTAGGATCCAGGCTCCTGCAAACATGTATACAGGATAAAGCAGTATAGACAGTAAGTGAGTGTGTGAGTATTTCATTCCTAAAACCCAAAAAAGTTCTGTAAAATAAGCTAAATACTGAATGAGCCTCTCCTGTATATGCAGCTACTTATAAGTGATTTCTTTTGTCCTGTACTATTAAAAGAAAGGGATTTTTAAATAAGTGATTTCTATTTCTTTGTACAACCAATAGAAAATAAAAACTGTGAAGAAAGTAAGTGTTGGGGGGATTTGGTATTATAAGAATGAATGTTTCTCCTACTCATTTCCCTGTGGGCAAACCATTTCCTCTGGTGGGCATGAATTTTCATTATGGCTTAGTGAATTTGCTTTTCCCACTGCAGCATTCATTCTTTAAGCAGTTATGAATGTTACTATATACAAAACGCCTGACCACCTCCCACTACGTGAGAGACCAGGTCATGGTCAGGGAAATGCCAGTTATTTGCATTTATGACATTATCCAGAACAAGTTCTATTTATCCCATTACAAAATTAAGGAGTTGAGGGTTAAACGCCATGTTCATGGGCCCAACAGTGTCAGCTTAGTGGCAGTGGGGTTTAAACTTGGGACCTTTGGATGAGTAGTCCAACACCGTAACAACTGAGATCCTCCCGCCCCATTAAGAGAGCATTCCCATGAGGAAGAACACAGATTTGCTCTGGCAGGCTCTCGTGTCATTGTAAGAACACAGGTTTTGACACAGGGCTGTCGCATTCAACAATCCTGCAACATAAGGAAATTAAAAGTTTGTTTCCTTTTTCTGCCCTGTGATCTGTACAAATAAACAGATCGCACAATGAGCAGTAATGTCTTAGACTAAGTGGTTAAATGAAGACCATGAATTCAGATCTCACCATCACTAAACCTCTAGTGTTGCAACTTATTCTATCAATTGCAGTTGCTCGGTTGTATCTCATCACAGTTGAAAATCACTTTGGATAAAAATGAAAACTAAGTAGTAATGTGTATAATATATAATCATACACAATATTTCCTGATAATGTTCCCTTGAGAATCCCAGAAAACTGTAAGCATCAATTCTCTAGCTGATGGTTGACTTTTGAAGTTTTTTTTAATGGTAGGCAATCAAGGATGTTTCCATTCCATACTCTTTCTGCTTGTATTGAATCAATGCTTCAGCACCAGTAATAATTATCTTTAAGAAACGTTTACCTTCCTTAGAGTGTTGGTCCAAATTGCAGATATTCAAGCACTTTCTTCATACTGTGCACAAAGTCTTCAATAAATAACAGTAACAGGTACACAATCAGACGACAAAACACCCCACTGCAAGTACAAATTAACTGATGTAACACATTTACTCGTGCATAGCAGTGACTGGGGAGACAGTATCTTTAAATGGAAAGCGCTGATAAGACAGTGTGGCCAAGAGATGTTTTAATATACAGCAACAGGAGTGCAGGTAATTTTTGACCCGCCCTTGTAAAAATTGACTAATCATTATGACCTTGAATGACTAATTATCTCTTCTCTTGACTAAATGCTGACTCTATTCCAAATATAAAGCAAACTGCAGAGTGTACTACGTTCCTGTGTGCCAACATATTAATATATGTTTTATTCAATGAAAATTTATGACTTAATAGTCAGAATGTAATTTGTAAAGCGTGAAAGAGTTTTCAGGCTGTGTGGTGACACATTGGATATTGTTGCCCCCTCAAAGCTCCTGGTTCAATCCCAAGCCCTGGTTACTGGAGTTTCTATGCACAATTCTCCTCATAGCTGCATCTGTTTCCTCCAGATGATATGGTTTCCTTCTACCTACCAAAACCGAAAATTACCTCTAGGTGTAAATAAGTATGAATGTGCCTGTGTACACATTGGACACAATGACCCTAACGGAGAAGGCAGTCACAAAAAAAAAAAGATTTGTTAAAAAGAGTCTAGCAGGGCTGTTTAAATATTTCCAGCACAGTTTGCTAACTTATTTTCTGCTCAAACTCAGCTGATTCAACTAAGAGGCTAATTTCCAGGTTTAGTGAGGTGTTTAAGTGTTTGTTAAATTAAAAACTGTGCCGGTGTTCTGCCAAATTAGGCTGCCTTGTCAAAAAATGTTACTGTGCCATAAGAGTCTATCGATTCACATTACCCTGTTGAAAAATGCTAAATCCTATAGAGGTAAAAGTACTATACCAGTAAGTGGAGCATGTTTGATAGATTATTGGAACATATACACTACATGGAGAAAAGTACAGTATTTGTCCAAATCTGTTAATTATTGAATTCAGGTGTTTCAATCAGGTCCCTTATCCCCAGTGAAGGGCAATCTTTTTTTTTTTTTTCAACAATATTTTTATTGATTTTTAACAGGGATATAACAGGGTAAACATGCAATGTTTTAATACAGGTTTTATAAC
>JAQQZT010000001.1:20772226-20788370 GCA_030068275.1 Clarias platycephalus
TGCCCGAAGCCTCCTGGGATAGGCTCCAGGCCCCCCGCGACCCTGAATAGAGGATAAAGCGGTATAGAAGATGCATGCATGCAGTTTCTGATCCTCATTTACTCTCTCTCTATCTATGAACCTCAGCTGTGAACAGGTCATCGTAAGAACTGGTCAGTTATTGAGCTACTATTAAAAAAACATAATTCATCACTCTTAAATGCTAGAAAACATTCTTTAAAAAAAAAAAGAAAAATCTGATACATTCCCTGTCTTTGTTTCAATAATATGTGATTGTGGAAAAAGTTGTTAAAAGTGCAATTCACTATTTTGCCCTAAAACTACATGTTGAATAATCACGTGACAGTATATGATCAGATTAATAAATGAATTGAAGTGAGGAAAAAACACATTTAAAATATTAAACCTCAGAGATAAAAAATATATTATAATAATCTGAAAATTAATTCATTTTGTGAAAATAAATGCTATACCCGTAACAAATCATATAGAGAAGAACAAGAAGAAATATATTTTAATAGAATAGTAAAAATGACATATAATCATGTATAAAACGTTTCCATGAAATAAAAAGCACTTGCAGTACATGGAAAACAGATGTCATGTTTAATGTATGGAGCGACTAAAATCCAGATGCATAAAATTGACATGTGAAGTGATTTTTTTCCCCCTGTAAGGGCCATTTACTTTGTCCACTTATGTCTCCATAATTATGATATTTGCATACACAATTATCTGCTGCATTTATAATTCTTCTTCACCCCTGTCAGAGCTTGTATCACCTTTTCTCGAGTGATGGTTGAGATGGATCCTTTAGCCATTTGAAGCATCAACAAATAAGCAGCCTAGGCATCACGGTGAAGCTAGTGGTTAGCTCTGTTGTCTTGCACGTCCAGAACTGATGGTTTGAATCTAACCACTGGTTCGGTATGCGTACATGTTCTGCCTGTACTTGGTGGGCTCCCTCTCCCCAGGGTACTCCAGTTCCCCCTATAGTCCAAATACATTAATTGGTGTTTCACATTGCCCATGAGGTATGTATGTGCTTGTGCCCTGCGATAAGCTAGCACCCAATCCAGAGGACAGCCTACCTTGTGCCCCAAGGTCCATGGATAGGCTCCAGGCCCCCAGTGACCCAACACAGGATAAGCGGTACAGAGAATGGATGGATATGAGCAATGACACATCATGATTAAGGACAATTATTTCATGTTTAGGGAATCCAGTTTATGATGTTTGTGTCATTAAAAGTAGAACTCCTATCTATAGTTGCATGTAATATTAGTCATATCTGAAATTGCATTAATTTTTTTAAGATTGATGTTTTTTTTAACAATGTATGGATGAGGCAATGCTGCTGAAGGTTGTGTTAATGGATTATAAATGAAAAGTACTCTGCTGCTCACCACAATGCTTTTATGTCTTTTTAATGATCGAGCTTGAGGGCAAAATGAACATTAAGCAAATTTCATGAGATTCATTCCAAGATGCGGTATATTTATTTCCAGATATTTTGAGGTAAATAATTGTTTTTCCATACAGTGACTCTTAGGAAAGTGTGGAATAATTGAGATTGAGTTTTCCGAAACATTAATAGGTAAATAGCTTTATATGCTGTTTGCATATTCTTTTTGTAATGAGGGGGTGACAGCTGGACATACACACCACAGAATGAGAGAGAAAGAGAGACGGAGAGAAACAGTTAATCTGTCTCGTCCTTCACCCTCTAGATGTGATTTTCCACATGAACAGACTTCATGACTCATTAAAGTGTTATCAGTTGACACATACTCTTTCATATACACTCTCTGCAAATAACCCAACTCTCCTTTTCTCTCATGCTGTGAGGTCATTAAGAGGCATTCGACTCATTGTGACAGTCCAGCAATTGAATCCATTTAGACACTGATGCAAAATGAGAATGTGTACGAAACCGCAAAAGATTGAGACTCTTCTTCACTTATATTCTAATGAAACTGAACCCAATTATCATCATCAATAACTGTTGTGTGACTTCCCAATTATGATGGGTTGTGTTAGGTGTAAATGCTGCTGCGCACAAACTGAATGAGTAACTAATGGAAAATAGCTCCATTATGGGGAGTGAGGTGCATCCGGGCTTACCTCCATCTCAAAAAATGATTTTGGCTACACTGGTTCATTATGCAGCACATTTTAAGATGTAATGCAATAGATCTGACTACTTTCTTCATTTCAGCCTAAATGGATCTGCCTTAAACGCAATCAATGAGGCATATGTACGGTAGATTCCCTAGAAGGGTGGTTGATGTGAATGTGTTGACTGCAGTTGCAATTTGGCTTGCATCTATAAACGATTCTGTGCCAGATCAAAACACAATAACACTTAAGCGGAAACTCACTGTGAATGCACCACATTTGTGTTTCATTTTTGACTTGAGGACAATGTGTGACACCGAAAGACAAACTCTTCACTGCATTGCTCTTGCATCAATTATCTTTCTCATCAGTGAAACACACTCAACAGGGCCTTGCTTATTAGAATTCATGAATTAGATGCTGAATGTGGGTCAAAGGTGAATATTAACAATCATTAAAAACAATCCTTCAGACTTCACCGTGCCGTTCCAATTTAATTATTTTTGAAATACAATACGCAAACTGCCTTTCATGAGTGACAGAAAGAAAACCACAAAACCTTGGTTATACGGGTGCATGTCTCGTATGTCATTAGTCATATCTAAAGTGAAATACAATCAAACGGTGGTTGCGTTTTTATGATTTATACTAGTAACTGTAATCCCCTGATGAACTGGATACCGCTTCATCACACACATTTCTCTCATGCCACACCAACAAACGATTGCTGTCTAACCAGAGTCATAATCCATTTCCCTGTGGTTTTGTTCATCTTGAGCTGGTAAACTCCAAAAGCAGTAACTCTAGTGAAGCTTCCCCTAGGTGTGTATAAGTGTGTGAGTGTGTGTGCATGTGCATGGTGTCCTGCAGTAGACAAGCATCCCAGACTGGGCGAGAGGTTAGACTAGACTCCAGATCCACCAGGATAAAGTGGGTACAGAAAATGAATTAAAATAAAGAATTAATAATGGCAATTAAAATGGTAAGTTGAGATTTATTTCTTGTTACTAATATTGCTGAACCAAACATCAAACAAACATTAGTATTGGACATTCTACAGGACATCATTGCTGTTTCTGCTTTTCCCACTGTTCCGGTGTTAAGGTCTTCTGCTCAAATGCATGTATCTCCTTCAGCTCAGTAGCAAGGCAAGTGTTCACCATTCTGGAAATACAGAATACACAAATAACATGTGCATGGGTCATTTAAGCTATTCATTTATAAATAACTCCTAAAAATCTCCATACAGTAGGATGTAATTCAGCCTTAATGAGCACCTAAGGATCTCTAAAGAAAATTTTAGCCCATAACATCTTTATCCCGTAATCTGCCATTAATGAGCTGGGAAAGTGAACGGCTATTATAATAGTATTGTTCTGTGACTCAGTTCCTGTTGCTGTAAAGGATCCCACATGGATACCCTGCAGGTTTGCACTTCTCAGAAAAACTTCAGAATCACACACCTGCTTCAGTGGATCTAAGATACATCCTGTAGACTTGTATGTAATATCTGCAGCTGTAATCATAAAAACTGCGATGCTTAGACTAAACATCCTTTTGAAACACTTAGTACTGTTTGACTTTGGATTTGTGGAGGAGTAAAGAGTTATCCCTTTCTGGTGTCACCTGGGAGACGTTTTCTTTTGAGTCTCAGAGTTCCTTCCTTAGGGAGATTTTCCCTTCCACAGGTCCCTGTGGTTTACTAATTAGGAATCTAAATATAAATGTACATCTGGATTTCTCCAACAGAGAAATCCAGATTTTTTGTTACAATGATTACAAATTAAAAAAAAATTGTACAGCAGTTGGTTTCAACAGAACACTCTGATTGGATGAGAGGCTTTTACATTTAGGCATTTTGGCAGATGCCCTTATCCAGAGCGACTTACATTTGTACTTCATTATACATGTGAGCAGTAGAGGGTTAGGGGCCTTCCTCAAGGGTCCCAACAGGGACATCTTGGCCATCGTGGGATTTGAACCTGGGACTTTCCTAACCATAGTCCAATGCCTTAACCACTGAGCTACCCCTGACAGCCAAAGGCTTTTTACGTGTAGTGATAATGGACGGTATCACTCAGTGTTCCGCATGTATGGAGTAATGTACAAATGTCTGTACGTTTTAACATACAGTACGTGTCTGAGAGAGCAGCCACCTGATGAAAATCACATTTAAAGCCAGTCACAGAAGCACTTTCAGCAAGAAAATGTTATGTCATCTTAAAAAAAAAAAAAAAAAGTATAAACTTTAAAACCTCTACTTATTAATTGCTTTTAAGTCATTCTAAATTGCCTCTGAACTATCCGTTCTCTTGTATACAGTATATAGCTACAAAGGCTGAATCCCAAATCACTTTTCACCCCCTGATCAAGGTCCTTACTTTGTGTGCGACATGGATTGTACATCCCACATAACGCACTAGAATTTAACACTATTTGAGATTCAACCCTGGAACCCAATCTGGAGTCAATATTCTAAAGAGAAACAAGTAAAAATTATAAAAGTGTTTTCCAGGACTGTCCCTCACTTTCATGTTTTATTCTCCACCGCCACAAAGTACCGGTGGTAATTTAAAACTACTTTCACCCCTGCTCCCTGGTGCCTGCATCTGCGTCACAGCCGGGCTATATCCAGAAATACAGCGCTCCCTCTTGTGTGATATTGCTTAATTAAAGTTGTGCAATTGCTTACTTGTTTTTATGGAATAAATGTAAGATGTAAGGGGAAGAGGTAACTGTGGCGTTGAACTACTGACCGCAGAACCACTAAGTTGCCACTGTTGGGCCCTTGAGGAAAGCCCTTAACCCTCAACAGCTCAGTCTATGTAATGAGATAAAATGCAAGTCACTCTGAATAGGAGTATTAACCAAATGTCAAATGTAAGATATGTTCGAGTTCACTCACTCACTTATAGTCTATACTGCTTTATTCTGTATACAGGGTCATGGGAGGCCTGGAGCCAGGGGACTTGAATCATGAGGCAAGGTACACACACACATTCATTTATTCACACCAATTAGCCTAATCTGCATTGTGCATCTGGATTGTGGGAGGAAACCGGAGTACCCGGAGGAATCCCATCAAGCACATGCAAACTCCATACACACAGACGAATCGAACCCAGACCCTGGAGGTACAATGTAACAGTGCTAACTACTAAGCCAGCATGCTGACTGTGTTCCAGTTGTGTAAGGACAATACTTAAAACAGATTATTTAAGTACTCCGTGGTGAAGTATTTTTAATTATTCTGCTGTGCCTTTTGTTATACTTAAGGGGCAAAAAAAAAAAAAAAAAAAAAAAGGTTCCCAGAAGCATGCATGTTTTACCTGTGTCTCTGCAACAGTGGCTTTCCTTCAAACTGAGGTGACACTACAAGCACCTTAAAACTCGCAGCACATCTATTGGGAGAAGTGTCTTCGACTTCCTGAAACAGAACCCAAGTTATTTAAACACACAGCACCCCTGCACGTGCAGTGCTACATCATTGCTGCAGTGATAATGATTTAAGGAGGTGACTATCCCTCTACCATCTCTCATCTAACACACAACATACCACGTGTACTGCACCAATTTCTGCTATCAGTTTTTCCCGAATATGATCCGTAGTAATTGCCATGTCTCCTTAAAATAGTGTCTGAAATTAAAGGGGGGAAATTGAATATAATTAAACAGGCTTCCGCTTCACTAAAGGGGGCAGGAACAAACGCAGGCGAGTGTGAAACTTTCGAAAACAAGCTAGGCCGAATTCTAAACGCCTCTCTGATCCCTGTGTAAGAGCACTACATAGGGTATGACGTAACGCTATCTGCGCTAGATACAGCGAAGCTTTATAAACCTGAAATGTGATTTGAAACACTACGAGACTCCGCCCATTCAGCTTTTCACGGGCCAAACAGATCTCTACATTCCTGCACCAAATACACCGGCGGTCCTTTAAAGCAATAGGAGTCTACTTATTTGCCTGACATAAAAAAAAATAAAAACACATCAAATTGGATTAAGTAAAAATTAACATATTGTCTTTTACACTCAGATTTGCTATGAATATGGTTGTTATTTATTTAAAGCTGAAATGCTGCATTTTATATTTGAAGTCCCTATAATTGTTGTATTAATATTTATCAGGCGATATTTTAGATGGACTAATAAGGTTGAGAATTGTTTTCAAACTAAATGTCAGTTTCCTAAAGAAGTGGTAACGCGAACAGGGCGGACATTAGTTAATATAATCCTTTAATTCGTTAAATTTAATTATAATCTTATCTATAAGTCATCAAATCAAAGACAGGGTTCTTTTGCGATTCTTTAAATGATTTCATATTCACTGTTATTTTGTCGCTGAGCCGCAGTACAACTTGTCACGATGATAAGGTTATAGTGTTGCTATGGAAACCTGTGACATTCACGGCTTGCTGGTTTATTTTAATTTAACGAATTTGCCCAGGTACGGGGATTAAAATGGTTGTAGAGGTGGAGAGCTTTTATGGGGTGTACATGCTGTTCTGCACCAACCCCAAATTTAAGGGGCGCATTTACATCGGCTTCACTGTAAACCCTGAGCGGAGGATCGGACAACACAACGGCGGGAAACACAAAGGGGGAGCCAAGAAGACCAGCGGGAGAGGACCCTGGTAATGAACAACTTATCACCAGGTTATGCTTAAACATATAAATACTCTGTAGCTCTCAGTCTAGTTCAGTACACGCATGGGGAAGACTACTGACTTTACAGATGTCCAGAAGATCACCATCAACACCCTCCACAATCAGGGTGAACCACCAAAGGTGCTGTATAGAAGCATATTTCTAAAAAGTTGAATGGAAGGGAAAAGTGTGGTAGGAAAAGGTGCACATCAGCAGGGATGACTGCAGCCTTAATCAAATTGCCAAGCAAAGCTGACTGTAGATCTTGGGAGAGCTCCATGAGGAGTGGAGTGAGGCTGAAGTCCATGCATCAGGAGCCACCATGCGTAGATGTCGTCTGGAGGTGGGCTACGACTGTTGCATTTCTAGTATCAAGCCACGTCTGAACCATAGACCACATTGGAAGCGTTTGCTTGGGCTAAAGAGAAAAAGATCTGGACCGTTGCTTAGTGGTCCAAAGTTCTTTTTTTTTCTAGATGAAAGTAAATTTATTTGGAAATCAAGGTCCCAGTGTCTGGAGAAAGGGTGATGTTCTCACAGTCACTGATGTTTAAGGGTGTCAAATGTCATTTGATGGTGTGGGTCCACTGTGTTTTATCCAGGACATTTTAGAGAACTTTTTTTGCTACCAGATGATGATAAACTTCATGATTCTGATTTTCTTTCCCAGAAGGACAGTAAAAGTAGAGTTAGCAGCATACCATGCTGGGACTAAACAAATCAAGTGTAACAGTCAGAAATGGCTATTCTGTTTGAGAAATTGGAAATTTCCATCAGGCAGTACACACCGGTTATGAGTCGACCAGACCTGCTCAATCGACTCACATAATCAACAGCTGTGATGTGAGCTGGAAAGCCATATAAAGTACAGTACAGTCTGCACAGAAGGAGCTAGAGTTACTTTTGAGAAGTCACTAGTGTAGATGTTACAGAATGTCTACATTACTGTATTTACTGCTTTTGGTCACTATGCAAAGTTTATCAGCCTTTTCTACACCATTCATAAAAGGAAAATGAACCACTGATCAGATAGAATTTGGCTTGTAATTATATGGTAGGTGTACCGTACATTCACTAATAAATATAGGTATGAGCTAGATGTATCTAATAAACAAGTATATTTTGAAGAATACTTAATGTACTGAAATGCTGTTGTTCTGTGAATGATTGCAGGGAGATGGTGCTGATCATTCATGGCTTTCCGTCTGATATTGCTGCTCTACGGGTAGGTGTTCTTCCTCCTCACACAAGCATCTCACATGTTATCGCATACCTCCTTAATTTATTTTCATTTTGTTCAATTTTATTGTGATATAATAGACCTGAATTCTCCCTAAAACTATCATCCCTTATACTGTAGAGAGTAATCTCTTCACAATCTTAATATTAAATATTATTGTCATCTGTAAGGAAGCAGTTTGCAGGAAGCAATTGTACATGTGAAGGTATAAAAGGAAGAAATCATTCAGCCTGGACTATTTAATGTGACAGTGTGAGAGAATCTTTTGAAGACAACTTGAATTTGTATCCATTTCCAAAACCATTACAAAAATGGTATAGTATCAATTGGAGCTGTGCGATTGTAATTTTGTTAATATTTGGTTGGTCACTTAAATTACAGTGAAACCTTTGATTGCGAGCATAATTAATTCCAGAAGCTTGATATATCCAAGCACTCGTATATCAAAGCCTATTTCCCCCCATAAGAAATAATAAAGACTCTGATGATTCGTTCCACAACCCAAAATATTCATATAAAATATTTTTAATTCATAATTTATACAAAATATAAGGTAAAAATAAAACAAATTAGCCTGCACTTTACCTTTTGAAAAGAATTGTGGCTGAAGTAGGATGAAAATGGATAGGAGGAGGAAGGGGGCTACTGTGTAGGATGACTTTAACAATAAACCTCTTTAATGACACTTGCTTTTTCCACCATTTGAGGATTTCGTGAAAATGTGCATTGTCATTAAACAGATTCTTTTTAACCTTTTTCCTACCAAAAAAAAAAGCTTTACGCTCATGAACACGTGGTCACAGCGTTATAGTAAACAGTTAAACGTGCACAGATGTTGACTATATGAGTGACGCACACACACTGAGACTGAGCATGGGAGACGTTTACCCATAATCCCGCAGTGCGAGAGAGAGAAGAACCATTGGGTCAGTTGTGATCACATGACGCTCGACAGACAAAGCGCATGCATACTGCTCGTATATCAAGGCCTTGCTTATTTATTAAGATAACTCGTCCGCAGACCGAGTTGCTCACAATCCCAGGTTCAGCTGAAATTAAATTAACATGTCAGTTTTCGATTTAGAATCGAGTAAACCTTCAAATGTTAAATTGGTCTATACCACAGCTTTCACAGGAAATACAAACCACTTGCACCTTCTGCATTTTGCATGGTGATTGACTGATAAAGTGAGTGAGACACATTAGAGCATAAACCGTGCATTCAAATAAAAAATAGCAATGCCTAAAATAGAACTGAATCAAGTCTACCCATGATACACAGCTCTACTGTCACCTGTAACTTACTGCATATAAGTTTTCCTATTAGTTCTTGTATATTATGAAGCGCTTTCATGCTTGTACATTTTTATTAGGGATGCTCTAGCTAAGGTAAGTGGTAATCTGTCTCTTACTCTCTGACATGCCCTAGGCAACAACACCAACAACAACAGCCCGAACAACATTAATTAAGTCTTTTCTTTTGCTGCAGTTTGAGTGGGCGTGGCAGCACCCACACATTTCTCGCCGGCTCTCCCACGTGACCCGGCGCTCACGAAAAGAGTCCAGTCTGCAGTTTCACTGGCGTGTGCTCTCAAACATGCTGCGGGTGGCGCCATGGAGTCGCCTACCCCTGAGTGTGCGCTGGCTGAGGCAGGAATACCGTCTGGAGTTTGAGCCACAGCTGCAACCGCCTCTGCACATCCCTCTGACCTTTGGCTGTGTACGAGCTAAAAAGAAACAACAGCAGGAGGACAAGCAGCAAGAGGAGATCCAGCTGGACCGGTGTCTGCTGTGTAGAGGGATTGTGCAGGTATTTTTCCACGCTCATTGCCCTGCAACTTATGTAATAATCCATGATCCATGATCTTCTTGTCGTTATCTGAGGAAGGGCTGTTAATTAGCTGATTAGTCTCATTAGATGTGTTTTAAATTGAGAAAGAGGTCGTGTAAGATACATCACAACAGAGAGGCATTATGTAAGACACATTAGAACAGAATATTATTTCTTTAAGAGCGTTGCACACCGTAGTCGAGGAAGACAAAAAGTGCAAATACATGATAGTGTTGTATTGGGGTGATTAAAAATTTTTTTGTTTTTCCCTCATATTGTTTTACAAAAACATTTAATAGAACATGTGATGTATAAATGATACTGAAAAAGTGATTCTCAAAAACAGATTCTCCATATGCCAGGAAGGGTTCAGTGTAGAGACGGGTGAGGGGAATCGAGGGGAATGAACTTGCATGGCATTACATTATCCATAGGTGTGTGCGTTAAAAAGCCTCCGATCTGCCTTTTTCTCCAAACTCTGCAAGCAAATTAGTTTCAAACCCATGCATTACTCACACTTACACCTGTCTCAAAACATTATGTGCCGTAATTAGTTTCAAAACACATGCGTTAGAAGTCGCACGTGCTCACAATTGCTTGAAGACTTGGGAGGCATTTGAGGCGTTAAAACGTCACCGTTCCTTTATAATCCTATAGGTCGTGCACTGTTAACTATTCACACACTATGAAGTTGTTGAGTAAAGCTAAGGTAACTTAGTCGCAATTTGTTTTTAATGTTCAATGTAACAAAATCGGAAAAACGTAATAGCGAATTAGGATATTTATAAAATCTCGCACAATATTAATCAAATTGGCACCTTGGTATCTTAATAATATTATATCGGCTGGTGATTCCCATCCCTAGTTCAGTGTATGTAGGATTAGGGACATTTCTGAATTGCAAATTAATGTAGTCTGAATTTCTTGATGAAAGCATATACCTGTTGTGGTTATTTGTACACTTTTCCCCAATTACAGTACATCATTTGGTAAATGAATGCATTAAAGTACAGTATTTAATATATCCGGGTCTCATGCCAGGGTTAGTTTTGGGTGACTTGATTTGTAGAGCAAAATATCAATTCAAAATTTTAATATGCCCAAAAGTCTGGATCCGCAGGCAAAAATGGTTTAAAAATATACATTAGAGCAAATGTGCAAATTGAAAGCCTCTGACTTCGCAGCATTTGTGTATACACTGAAAACAAGGGTGTTAAACATTTCTTAATGTATCAGAATGTTACATGCATAGATGATTTTGATTTCCTTCTTTGGTGCAACAATTATCCTGGGCCAGTTCTCATACACTTCTGAATCAGATGATTCCAAAGGAAAAAGTCTAGTGGTTCTATTCAATCTTCTATGGTTAGTTTTAATAAAATCTTAGGTCTGAAATAAAAACATAAGGTAAAATGCCTATGGATCCAGACTTTTGGGACACTTTATAGATGTCAATCTGTAAAGAATGAAAAGGAAGCCTTTGTCACATATACATTAAAGCACAGTTTAATTCCTTTCTTGGAATACGCTGACTTTAAAAAAAAAAAAAATGATTTATGGTCAGATAATGAGGCAGTTTTTTTCCCCCCTCTCAGACCACAGATAGACTGTCTTGCTTCCATCCCACCTGTAAGATGGTCTGTCATCTGACTTGCTTGGCAAAACATTTCTTAAAGTCCGACCCGGGTCACCTGCTTCCTGTAGAGGGCGAGTGCCCAGGCTGCCGTCACTCATTGCTTTGGGGGAGTTTGATTCGCCACAAAAATGGCTGCTACGGCGACCTAGAAGAGATTACTTCAAATTCTTCTCAGGTAAAAAATAATAATCCAACACCTGTATTTAGATGTGTATTTATATTTGTCTTTTGTTTAATCTGTTATAGCCTAATGCCCCATGTGATGTGATATCTTCATTTCTTCACACAGAATCATTGGGCAGATGAGTTGCAGATTTGAACAATACTGATGCTGATGACTAATGATGGGCAAAACTAAAGGTTTTAACTGCTACCTCGGGCTAAATGAATTTGACCTTGGCTTATCATGAGTATATCATCTAATGTCCTGAATCCACATGTATCAGGATTAGTTCATTGTTTTTAATCATTGGAGGGTCATTCCTTGAATATAAATATGAAGACATGGATAATGTCCTTTGTTTTTTAAATGACATAATGAATCTTGATGTAAACAATGTTGTTGAGAATGTTTTTAAACATCTCCATATCTTGTACTGTGAAAATATTTATTAAGTTTTAAATATATTAATTTATTTTCATCATTATTTTCATTTGCTTTCATGTTAGTGGCTTATTTTCTTTAATTCAGGAATTTGTTTAGAATTACTAATGGATAAATAAAAGTGAGCTTAAGTGAGAATAAAGTTTCACTCTGTACTGTATGTGATGAACTAATGGCCAGGCAAAGTGTGTGTCATTGGACAGTGTAGTAAGTGCATTGAATTAGGTCATTATTCACTGTCCATTCACATGGAAACAGGCTATTCTACTGTCTCATGTACACTGTCCCATTTGTGTACTACAAGTGAATACTGTTGGGACATAAGTAGGCTTGCTCTCTCATTCAGACTGATTTGGTCTTTGTCTAGGCTGTTCATTATTTCTGATCGTGTAAGAATATTTTAGCCGTTTTTAAATATCTTAACTAGTGTATTTTTACATACAGCCCAATCTCTGGGAATAAAGTGGAATATGTTGAATGTCTATAACACAAATGAATACCAGATGGCATATGTGTAGTCATAAATGCTGATAAGAATGTTTATTTGATTCATTTTCTCAGTCATACACATGAGAGAATGCACGTTTTAATAACCAAATTTAAACCGTGTGGTTCAGAAATTTGTTTTGTAACACTGTTTGTCATGCTTCTTTAAATAGTAAAATCTCTGCAATGTTGTTTTTTTCCCACTTGTGGCTGTTGGACACATCTATTAAAGATGGGGGAGGGGGGGGATTGATTCAGTTATGAATCGCGATACATGAATCGGCACGCAAAAGAATCGCCACAAATTTTTTTTTAATGATTTATTACATTTACTGTATAATCGAAATGTTCCAGTCGATCAGCCAGTGACTGGAATTGGCTGGTTTTCAGCTTGATCAGTCATGACCGATCACTTTGATTCAGAGTTCACGAGCTTCTGAATGGTGCAAAGGAAACTATTTTTTTATTGTCTGCTTTTTATAGGTCTGAAAAATGGAAAAACATCAATTCCAAATCGGGATATTTATCATTTATATCCCGGCACCTAGGTATCGTGATATTGTAACGGGTGATGAGTGGTGATTCCCATCCCTATTATCTATCATATCGATTTCTACTTATCTATCTTATCTAAGAAATGGTTAAACACCAGATACTTAACTACTGAAGTGGTAGAGAATGTTCTATTCATAAGCGTGAACTTCTGCTAATGATTATGGGACACGACAATTCCTTAATGCCTAAACACTGCACATATTGTATCAAGTAAAAGAAGGAAAAATGTCATGAACTGGAACACAGTTCAGTATAGTGTACCCTATTGTGCGTTAAAAAGTGTTCATTTTATATATACACACACACATTAGAGCAACAATCTTATTTAGAAGATTTTTGTTTTAATAAAATCATCTTTTTCACACAAAAATGCAGGACATCAAACAAAGAAAAACTAATGGTCCTAGTTTATGTACAAAAAAAAAAACCCTAAACTGTAAGAAATGCATTCTGTCTTGACATGATGCAATTGCAATGTGTTTGAGTTGTTCTTTAGCTTTTAGATGTTTTTAAACTTGTATATCACTAAAATATTGCAGATGTCATTGTGAATTACCCACTCACTCACTCATTGTCTGCACCGCTTTATCCTGTATTCAGGATCCTGGAGCCTATCCCAGGAGACTTGGGGCACAAGGCGGGGTACACCCTGGACAGGGTGCTAATCCATCGCACGACACACACATACTCAGACACTCATTCACACACTACGGGCAATTTGGGACCACAGATTAGCCTAATCTGCATGTTTTTGTACTGTGAGAGGAAACCTGCAACATGTACAGTAACAGTCTCCATGATCACAAGACCAGAGCGATGAGTCAAGATTATGCTTAGAAGTTTGATAGCTTTCCTCTCAGATTTGCAGTTCTTGTTCTCTTGACTAAAGTACACAGAGAGGAGAATGTTGCATAAAAAAGACTGGTGTACGGAGAATACTGGTGTGTGTCCAGATCTCTGGTTCTTTTCAAACTCTGCCCCAAGCCAAGAAATTTGACCCAAAAAACATCTGGAGTGACAACACTGTACTGAAGAAACACATACAAAAGCTCACTACAACCTCTGTTTATATTCCATGAGAATTGTTTATAATGTAAGATTATAATGTAAGATGACCACACCAACTCACTATTTGTACAATCTAAAGTGGTAAACTTCTCCAACCTTGTGGAATGTATAGAGCTAGGGATAACCTGTTACCTGAAAACATACAGAAAATGTTTTTGGAGAGAGAAGGCCCCGGGGGTTATAATTTAAGAGGCAAGTTAAATTTAAAAGTTTTTTTTAATAAAAAATTAAAATTTTACTCGCGGTGAGGCCCACGAACTTCTGCGAGGACCCACCCAAATGTAACCGTTAAATTTTTTGCTAGGAAAGATTGGAAACATAATCACAACGCCAAAACTCGTGGTGTATCGTGATAAACCGTACTTACGGCCACCACGTGAAACCGCGTAAGTGAGATACTGTAGGGTCAAAATGTCAGGTATATTTAAGTAACGCAGGACATTTTCTTCGGTTGTTGCGTTTATCATGGCATAAGTTGATTATGCATCTGTGTTATTTTCATCAGCATACGGTAAATGTCTCTCACGCACATGCTGATCACGTGCAGTTCGTGCACGTGCAGTTCTAATTGGGCTACAACTTAAAGTAAGATAATTAAACCTGCCGTGTTGCTTCGAGCTGGAGACTCTGAGAACAGAGCAAAAGCTACAGAGACGTTTACTGGAAGTGTGTTAAGATTGAGCAATACACCCTTTGACAACAATAAATTCTACACTCTAAACGATGTATTTAATAACAAACTACCTAACATTTACCTTATATTTATTATTTTATTCATCATAAAATAATGATAATATAAACTAACATACATGGTGAAGTTCTGTAGTTGCCTGAGTGTCCAAAATGCACAAGTGCAACGTACTGTATTAGTTATTTTATGTATTGTTGTTAATATTATATTTACGTTAACAACTTTTCACTTTATTTACATTAAAATCGGGAAAGGTGACTTTTATTTTAATACAAGAGAGTTGAAAATCCTGTGCAGACAACACTTTCTTTTTTTTCAATGTTTTCTGTTGGAAGAAAAAAAAACAAAGACAGAATCGTGATTTCAATTCCCATGGAGAAAAACCATGATTCACATTTTGTCAAGAATCGTGCAGCCAGTTTATACGTCCTTCTCCTTTTCGAACATTTAAATTTTGGCTTGTTTATTTTACTTTTGTTTGTTTTATTCTTTTATGTTCAGTATTCTGCTGCTAGAAAGTATTTACTGTATGTATTCCAGGAGACAGATACACAAACACACTCACATGGTCATTCGCACACTACGGGCAAATTGGGAATGCTAATCTGCATGTCTGTGGACTGTTGGAGAAAACTGGAGAATCCGGAGGAAACCCACCAAGCACAGGGAGAACATGCAGCGCTGGAGTGCAAGGCAACAGCGCTAACCACTAAGCCACCGTGCTAACTTAATCTAATCTAATCTAATTTTACTTTAAGGTCTGAAGATCAAATCCCAGGGCTGCAACACATTTTTCTTTTTCTAATGTTTTGCCCTAACAAAAATGGGCAATGTTTACCATGAATCAAAATATGTTTGAAGAACAATAAAAGATATACCTACTAGAATTCATTATTAAACAAGAACAGTGAATCAATGATATTTTTATTAAAATAAACAAGAAAAAATTAAAGTTTTGCTTTTATTATTATTATATATATTTTTTCCCAACACCCTTCCACCCAATCTAATGTTTCTCTGTGTGCATGGAGTTTGCATGTTCTCCCTGTTCTTGGTGGGTTTCCCCCGGGCACTCTGGTTTCCTCCCACAGTCCAAAGACGTGTAGATTAGACTAATTGCCCATAGTGTGTGAGTGTATGTGTGTGCCCCGCGATGGATTGCCACCCTGTACCCCGCCTTGTGATCTAATACTCCTGGGATAGGCTCCAGGTCCCCGTGACCCTGAATACAGGATAAAGTGGTATAGAAGATGAGTGAGAGTGAGTGA
>JAQQZT010000001.1:20810726-20832487 GCA_030068275.1 Clarias platycephalus
ATTCATGCGCGTTTTATGCGCGTAATATTACGTTGCAATGCGTTTATTATATCGGATGACTTTAGAGAAAACTACAACAAAAACATATTGTCATACCAAAGAATAAACTACCCGCCAAAGTGACTAGTGAGACTAAAGTTATTACCCGCCACAGCCGAATTTTACCCGCATTTGGTGGGTGGGCGGGTGCCAATGTCAAACCCTGTACCACACATATGCAAAGTGTCAGACTGAATAACTTATACTGCCCAGTTACAGAATAAATTTGCGTTAAACAATATCATTTGACACATTTCAATTTGTATAACAGAGAAAAAAAATCTTAAGCCCTTTTCAACTGTCTTCATTAACTGTATATTTTTGGGAATTCCAGTCATACCTGATAAACTGGTGTGGGTGTGTCAGTAAAGGAGGCAGTGCCATGGTCAGTCAGGATGTAAAGTTTAAGGTCTTGCACCAACACAACATCAGCACTGGTGAATAAGCTGTGTTCCACACGGACAGGCCGAGCCCTGAACCGTGCTCGCTTTATGTTCCACACCCGCACCGTGCCAGGGCGTGTGCTGCGACACACTACATAACTGTACATATACAAATATTCTCAATCACACTCTTGTCTAATTACTTTACATTACAGTACATTATGTTATGGTCTAATTTATTTATTTATTTTATTTTTTAAGGCATATTAACATGTGAGTGTATACCTGGGATATTTATCCGTAGCTATAATCTCCTGAATACCCTCACTCTGGACCTTATGGATGTTGTATGTGAGAGACTGGTCATTGATTCTTGAAGCCAGATTCCACAGGCGCAGGTACCGCTCTCCCAAACAGAAGCCCACACAGAAACGCAGATCAGAACATATACCTACACATAGAAAATAGCTGTAAACAGATGATCGTACTACTGCTAATGTAAATTAAATAGCTGTTCAGCATCCCGTGCTTTTTGTTACTCTATGGCTGCTGCATTAGAAAAGAACATATATCAATAGCAAATATATTTCAAAAGCAAATATATTTCACACCCTTTATCTAAAAAAAAGTCAGCATTTCTGCAGTGCAGCCCATACTTTATAAGATACTATTGTGTGTCTCCTGACAAACCTGCAGTCAGAAGTCCAGGAAATCGTGCCATATGTTTATGATCTTCAGTTTCTAGATTCCAGGTATTAATCTCTGTGGTTCTGCTATGAGGTGAAGGGCAAAAGGCCACTACATGGGTGCCACCCTTATTGATAGTAACATGGGAAATATCATCCTGGCTGCAGCCCATAATAGAGCGCAGGTACTGGAAAGAAGCAGTGCAGAAGAGCTCGATGTGTATTACATCTCTGTGACTCTTATAGGGGTACCTTATACATTCGAAAGAAAAGGATAGATTTTAGGTTTTCTATAGGGTATATAATACTCTGACAGGTCCAAAATAATTACATAATATTACTGAACATTATACTAGTTCT
Source organism: Clarias platycephalus (assembly GCA_030068275.1). Taxonomy (NCBI): domain Eukaryota; kingdom Metazoa; phylum Chordata; class Actinopteri; order Siluriformes; family Clariidae; genus Clarias; species Clarias platycephalus. Next base: position 20,812,195 of record JAQQZT010000001.1, read on the forward strand.
AAAAGAAGATTTAAAAGATGCATAGTACAGTAAATAAATACGATTGAGGTTATTATTCATGCAATATATAGTAGAAACAAATGTCATTTTACCTGCAGAAGAGCAGGAAGTACTGAGAGTTCATTTCCACAGCCTGTATGGAGGCAGCCTCATGCTGAGCTTTTAGAGTAACCAATACTGTCCCTGATCTAGCACTGAAAACAGCAGCTTCTCTGCCACTTCTAAGAAAAACAGTGAGGAAACAGTGACCAAAAACACATTAAAATCAGCACCAGTGATAGTGAGGTCATAAAAGTGTTTCCACCAGCGTAGTCATTCTGAAACAACTGCAACTCTCAGTGCATTCAAAATTGCATAAGGTTTTCAAACTGATTTCAGTTATTAATTAGGCAATCACATGAGAGGGGGTGCTGTTGTGCTGGTTATCGGCACAACCATAGGCATGAGGGTGCAGCATGACCTTGAGTCTGATACTGCTTTTATTCAAAAGTTGCACAAACAACTGTCAACAGATTATTTGTTTCTTTATTTAATCAGTTATTTTGCTTCACCAACATGTATCCTTCTTCAACTGGCGGAACTAACTAACCAAGACTGGTGGAGCTGCCATGTAATTAACAGGGGTAAAAGTAGCTTTAATTTCTTACCAGTACTACAGTATGTAGCCAAAAATATGAAGAATAAAAAAATGAAGGTGGTTCAAAGTCCTATAAATCTTGTAAGGTTCTATTTATATTTCCACTCATTCATATTTAGAATATTAGCTACTTTATTTTTTTTTCGGGTTCTGGGTCCCAAATAGCGTTGTGCCCTTGATTAGGGGTTAAAGAGGGATTTGGGATTCAGCCTTGTGTTAAGTGTTAATATTAATTAAACAAAGTGTTGTTTAAAATGACAACATTATCAGGTGCTCTGCTAAAAGTTCATCTGTGACTGTTTTTAAATGTGTGTTTTCCGGAGGTAGCCACTCTCTCCTCAGTATGGCGGACCGTACCGACCTACTTTCACCCTTGCTTTTACTGTATATTATCATAACTTGTGGAATGATGCTCATCCATTAAAATTACTTGGTCAGAACCAACTGTTGTACAGTATAATATAAAGTAATTTTGGCCACACACAATAATTTAGCTGGAAATCTCTAAGCATTACAATTACAATCCAATCATATCGGTTATCCACAATTGAAAAAAGATAAAAGATATTTGCTAGTACTTGCTAGTGCAATTAATTTTTTTCAGGTTTCAGAGAAACACTACTAGGTCATGGCATTTGTATAAGCATTTGACTGAATTTCATACTGTGTATATAAAATAAAATTTAATTTCTAAGTTCGAATTGCGAAATTTGTAATCAACTTGTCAGCACTACAGCCCCGAATACTGTTGATATAAATGTGATTGAACCCTTTTTGAAGAGGTAACAAACTTGGGAGGGATAAAAATTAATAATGAGACAGGTCTCTGCATGATCAGCCAATTCAAATCATTTCATGAACTGGAAGTGTGTCTTTTTAAACTTGGATGAGGATGAAAAACAGTAAGTACCAGTACTACAATGAATGAAAGGAATTAAATGATTAACAATCATTGTGAATATATGCAGCATGTTGTTATGTGTGAATGATACAAAAGCATAAATTAGATTTTTAATAGAATATTATTGGTTGAATATTGCATTCATATCATTAGTTTTAACCTAACATTAAATAGATTGTGTGGTTTCCTAACCTTTAGATACTAACCTATATCCAAAGAGGACATAATCTTTAACAGAGTTGTGGGAGACCACAATGGAGTTGTCTTTGTGAATGGGGTCACAACCGAGAGTGAGATTCACACAATGAATCAGTGAGCAGGATGCTGCTAAGTCAAACACCTAACAATAAATGATAAAAGAAACAATACAATAAATGAACAATAAAATAACACCTACAAAAGTAGCAAACCTCCTGAAAAATTACGTACTGTACAACATGTTAAACATCTAACACATGGTGTACTAAGGATGTCTTACCTTGACGATGTGACTGCCATCGTAAAAGACTACCAAAAGTTGACCATCACATATAGATGTGATGAGAGGGACATCTGCTGACACTGCATCTGTATAAAGCACCTTTCCAGAGTGGACCTCCTGCACTTGAAGTCTGTGACCCATGCTTATTACCAACACTGTGTCCTCCAGACAGAGAGTGAGAGCTTCAGGAGCACAGTTTGGATTAGAGCCCACTGAATTAGGCATGGTTTTGACAAGCGTAAGTGAATTCTCCAACTTCCAGAAGTTAACGGTTCCATCCACAGAGCATGATACTACATGATACTGACCTAAGGCAAGTGCTTTTACAGGACTCATATGACCTGTAAATGATATACAGCATGTTGTTAACCATATGAAAATGAGATTATTTCATATTTTTTTCATAGAAACAACAAAATGAGTGTCCACGATTAGAAGTTTAATTTACCTCATTACATTACAAATGTAAGAAAGCAAATTTTTTCAACCCTTACTGATGGTTCTACTGAGAACTTAGCTTCATTATATCTCTTTTAAAAAGTCATAATATGACTTTTCTTACTTGTCACATCCTTTCTCCTACTTTCTACCTTGCTGATGTAATAATCACTGGTCCAGCTAACAATTTAACTCATGTTTTCATGTTACCATGCATGTTCCATGGATTTAAAGATGTCTTGCCAGTGAGTTTTTTTCTTATGTGTATATGATTAAAGATTGTTGCTGAACATTCTCCTGTTTACTTATTTTGTTCCACTTCAAATTTTAGGGGTGATTATGGTTAAATTTGCAAATAGAAAAACTTCATAAATAATATTGAAAAATACTAATCTCCTAAAACTTGAGACCAAGACTCTTCTTTTGGGGCCGTTGAGGGCAGCATAAAACAGTCGGAGGACAGCGCTAGCCGCTACCTTCCGCTTGCGTGAGCTCACACCCCTGTTTGGCTGTAGAACCGTGATTAATGTGAGAGCACTAAGTACCTCTCATCCCTTCTCTCTGAGAGAGCTCGGCCTGTCAGGCCTCCAGCTTTGAGAGGTTATGGCATCACCCGGGAATCGAACTTGCGATCCCCGGATGATAGGGTGTAGATCACTTTTAATGTAATATATGTAAATGTATACATCGATCAGCCATGACATTAAAAAAAAAAAGGTCAACCCTGGCCATGACAGAAAAGCACCAGAACACCCAGTGCAGAATCATGCCCTGAGGGAATGGAACCACACTGGTGACAGAAGGGGAACCCAAACCCTAGGTGGCTTATAGTTAATATAGTTTATATTATGTTAAAGCTGATCAGTGTACATGCAATAATATTTTGACTAAGCTTAATTAAGAGCATAATTAGTGTCCTCAAGGATAGACTATTACCTGCAATAAGTTTATGTGTTATTCCACCTGGTGGCAGGAGGCAGCTATAAGATGGTACCAGCACAGGCACTGAAGAAAACTGGCACTGTTTCAAGAGGTCATGCAAGTAAGAGAAGCGCTGAGGGTCACCTACAGTGGAATGTCAATACAACAGAGAAATATCAATGCAGAGAAAGCTACGACTGATGGTAGCATGATTCTTGTGCATGTTCACAGTACCTGGAGCCACAGGCTTATCCTGAGCAGTGATGTGGAGGAGACGCCCCAGTAACTGAGATGCCAGTTGGCATGGGTCCTTCAACAGAACAGGGCGTGAAAGACAGAGCGCTTGGGCCAACACATCTATATCAGGCAAATCTCTGTATCACAAACACCAAAACACATTTGTAACTAATTACTGCTTCTAAAATCCCAACACTACTAGACACACATATAGACCAGTAGTTCTAAGGTTCTTACTTATCTGGCATGACAGCAGCTTTCAAATCCTCTTCTACATGGCTGATGGACAGGCCCCAGACTTTATGCAGCAGGAACTCATAGTTAAAGAGACACTGTCCGAGCAAAGACAGAATCTGGCCTGAACGTATGAGATGGTAAGGTAGTCCGTGAAGCTTACGCGAATTAAACACGTAACATTTCCTTCCGTCTTCGTCTCTACTCCATGCGAGTGGCTGGAAAATATGACTTTCAGAAGAATTGCTGCTGAAATAATCTGCAAAGTCTGCATGAATAGCTCTCTTTGAGTCTTCAGTTTTCAAATAACGCTGGGTGATGACATGGCTGAATTCGGTGTGGGTCCAGCACAAGACCCATGTCCCATCACTTTCCACCTCCATAATGTAATACCTGAGTTCCCACCTCAGCCGGGACACAATTCCATAAGGTACCCTGGGATATCCTGAGGTGACTGGAGTCTGATTATAGAACTGTGTAAGCTCCTGAACAACCTGTCTGTCATGTCCTAACAGTTCCAGGAGTTCTTCTTCTGTCACACCACCACGTGACAGCGAGATCAGTGATGTAGCACGCCGCACCAGATTCTCACCATACTCACGTTCTAAATGTGTCAAGAGGAGAAGGAAAAGACTTCTTAAATCCCCAGGAAGAGAGATCTGTTCTGGTGAGGAGAAAGAGGTCCACTTTCTGCTTTCACCATAGGCGAATCTAAGATATACAGGAAAAGGACAGAAGAGACACGAGCGTAATAGGAGGCTCCACTGGTCCTCCCGAAGATGACAAGAGTCAGACACAAGCTTAGAGGTCAGACTGGATTGGATTTCTTCTTCCCTTAAAGGAGGAATGGCAAGAACTGAGACCTTAGCTTGCGCCTGACAGAGATGAGAGGACATAAGGAGGTAAGAAAAGGAAGGAAGGAAGAAAAGAAAGAAAGAACGAAAGAGCATATGTAAAAATGAGATCCATTTTCCCATGCTGTACTCAGTAGTTGTGTAGACTAAAAAGCGGCGGCACCTGTATCGAATGAGCAGAAGTGGATTGTGTATTGGCAGCCATGATGGCGTAGACATGTCGAGGTAGAGGAGCAAAAAGCCAGGACAGGTCAGCTTCATGTTCTTCACTCAGCTCATCTAGACCATCAATCACCAGAGCCAGAGGCCTTTTCTCATTCACCAACATCAACAAAGAATGTAGCTCATTGCACAGTTGTGCCAAGGACTGTGGGATAAGAAGCAGACACATCGCACTCAGAATGTATCAAATGTAGTGAAACTCATGGGGGAGATGGGGCAAGGCCTCGCCATTTACATAAATATAAAAAACACTGTTTTTACTGTCTTGTTTTTGTAGCAAATTATACAAATTAAATCAAATACATTACTACACACGAAGGAAAAAAGTAAGTCCAGATAGTGTGGGCATGATATACAGAGTCCATCTATTGTCACATAGAGTATATTATGCAACAGTTAATTTTAACCGAGTAATCTGATTGGATGCGAGGCTTTCCATGAGTGGTGATACCACTGAGACATTTAACTATACATATCAGTCTGCATCCAGGGTGTTCTACAATCATTATTTACACTAACTGTCGGTCGCAGCATGTGTGAAAGTAGGTTTGTACAGTTGGCCATACTGAGGAGTGAGCAGCAGATAAAACCCACATTCAAACCAATCACGGAAGCACTTTAAGCAAGTACCGGTGAGAATTTAAAATGACTTTTACCTCTGTTAGTTACATGAACTGTTAGGCGCTAACTGTCGGTTGCTAGCTCCGCCATTATAACTTTCACCAGAAATAGCTGGTGAAAAACAAATCAAAATCTGTTGGTAATAAATAGACTTTGCAGAACTGTTATATAAAAGCAGCATCACACTCGAGGTCGTGCTGGATATTACACAGTTGAGATCCTTTCGGCACCCTTGTGCCTATGACTGGATCAAAGCTGTGCTACATACAGCAGTACAGCACTCTTTCTTGTGTGATATTGCATAATTGCAAAGACTGAAGGAGGAAAAGAGGGAATATAGAGTCCATGTCAAAATCAGAAATTTATGTGCATCATGGTGACCTTGTGAGCAAAGGCCAAGAAACAAAGGGAGCATGTATCTCCATCTGTGGTTAAACATTTGGAAATAATTTAAGATATACAGGTACTAGATACTCTAATGGGTAATTAAGCATATTAGATACTCTAATGGGTAATTAAGCTGTTTGTTTGATGTACATTGTCGACTGCCTTTTACTGAATGAGCCTACTCTAAAAATTCATTCGAATGTACATTATAAAATAAGTCAAGGGTAGTAACAAGCCACCGCTAATGCATCTAGTTTAGATAAGACTTTTTATAAAAATTTAAAAGAGTTTATATCAAAACTGCCTCACTGGGTCAAATAATATAAACAGAATGATCTAAAAACCTTATTGACCAGTTACCTCTGATATTTCTGTCTTTTTGCAGTAGACTGCCGCTATCCGTGTACAAATCATTTGCAGGAGAAGGCGGACATTTCTGCTGTCTGATGTCAGTCCAACAAAAAACACCAGCACTGTCACATCTCTAAAATTCAAACAGGACTAAGTGTTACATTAAGAAAAGCCAACTAAGGGACATGAGGAATCATACTCATCCATACTTTAACTCTTTTAGCATTGCATTTTTCTTTGCCTACCCAAGTATCCAAGTTGGTAAAAGCTGTGTGACCTTGGCCAGGATGGTACTTTTCCCTAACCCCGGCTCTCCTAACAGCAGCAAAGCATTCTGGGAGGGTGCTGCTTTTTGCAGGGCACCCCTCACTTCCAGCAGGAAGTTCTGCCTAAGTTCAAAGCTCTGTGCGCTGCAACAATAAAGAAATAAATGCAACTCAACCAGTTAGGAAATTATATAATTACAACTATTTAGGAAAAGAACAGCGGTTTGTAGTCATTCAAACTAAATAACAATAAAACCATACAAGAAGTTTGAAACTCACAGTGTTTTCCCATGTTGAAGGTGAAGCTGAATCTCCTTCTGAATTTGAGTTCTTGAAGCTTCTTTACTCATGATATCAAGTGAGCTTTTGATGGGTTTTACATGCATCATCCTGTAACAAAAATAACCATATTTAACCTGCCTTCTGTACAGTCTGGTAATAATAATAATAATAATAATAATAATAATAAACAGCTCATCTTTTTACATTAATACCTGTTGAGGGCTGTCATGACTGTTCTTTGGAAATGAGAACAAAGACGATCAGTGTAGAACTGATGTGATCTGTTATGTTTAGGACTGAGACCTTTTTTCCCCCAGCTCACGTTAATCTCATATATATTAGTGTGTCGCAGCTTCAAGATGAAAGCACACACAGAAACAAGTTTATGACCACATATACACAACTGCATTAAAACAGCCATTTATTGCTATGAAATATTTTCTCCTTATGGGGTGGGTTCCCTCATCCACAGTGCACAAGGGTTTACTAAATGCTTTGATGAGTATGCCAATGGTGTAAATTCAATTCAATTTAGTTTTATTTATATAGCACTTTCAACAATGGTTATTATTATAGAAATAAGCTTGAAAAGTGTGTGTGTAAATATGAATAAATCATGATTATCAGATTGGGCAAGCCAAAGATTATGGTGGCAAGGAAAAACTCCTTGAGATGGCAATATGAATAAACCTAGGGAATCATGTTCTACTGTATGTCCTCACAGTTCCAGTACAGTTCTAGAGAATTTATAGCAAGATACACTCAAGAAGTTATGTTGGCTCATGAAAGTCTAACACCTTACTGACACATTTTATTCAGTTCAATCTGAACAAAAGACAATGTTTAATGGTCTATTGTTATCATTGTTAGGCGGATAAGTACCTTGCTGTGAATGTTGTAAAGGAAGTTCTGCTGTGCTTGATAGAGGGTATGATTGAGCTCTGCTCTGCCTTTCTGCAGATCTATGAACTGTGAGGCATATTCACTCTTCAGGTTATATAGAAGGTCAGTGATGGTGCGCTTATAACAGTGACAGTAATCCTCAGCAGGGAGTTTTGCTCCAAGGCCCTGTTCTACCTCCCAGTCCAGTACTGAAATATATATATATTTAATATATATTTTAAATAAATTATGTCCACTAGGTGTATTTTACACAGTGAGAGACACCACACATACAGTACCTGTCTTAAGTAGGCATAATGTTTCTGCCTCTCCGATGGCTTTTGGCCCATTGTTCTGCAGCACCTGACATATTCGCTTACAGCAAAAATCCCAAGCTTTCCTCGCTGCTTTCCTACGCTCCCAATTACGACTCAAGATGTCAGGGTGGTGTGTACTGATGTTCACAGAAACAAAAGAAAAAAACAGTGAGTTTGTTTATAAATACTTGGTGAATACACTGCATACTTCGAAAATACTTCAATCACATCAAGCTCTATGGAAATAAATATGGAATAAATTGGTTTAAATACACATAAAAGCATGTACACTATATGGCCAAAGGTATGTAGACATGACTAATCCACTTATCTGGGAAAACATTCCACTAGATTTTTTTTGGAGCATGGCTATGGGAATTGAGGTCATGTGTCAAACAGTTTCAATTCATTCCAAGGGTGTAGGCAATTCAAGTTCCTCTGTTCCAACCTTGGCAAACCATATGTTTATAGACCTTACATTGTACATTGCCATACTGAAAGTGAAGGAAAACTTCTTTACAACAGCATATTTGCAACTTGCTTTGTTCTAACTGCTTGTTCTGTGGCTGATTAACACCATAAAGTCATTACCGCTACTGCAAAATGTACCACAGTACAGGAATATACTGCATTTTCTGTATATTGATCATTCATTGTTATCCCCCTATAGAGAGGATTTAAATTACAGGCACCTGCTGTGCTTTTTAGATTGATTGATCTGACGGTACAGATCAATAAAAAATGTTAAAGAGCAATACAAAATGAGTCAAGGATCTACACTGCCTAGCCAAAAAAAAGTCATCACCTAGATTTAACTAAGCAAATAGTTAAAAGCCTTTCACTGGCCAATTACTGCAGTGATTATTATGTTTCAGTTGGCAAAAAGTTTTTTAACTCTAACTAATGCAGTGAGTATCTTCCCATTACTTAAACATCCAGGTCATGGCAAAGATGTGAAAATCCCATTCATCTGGTATTTCAGCTCCTACCACAGATTACAGACTTGTTGTAGGCTGATTGGGAATTCCAATAAGCCTGCAGTGTGTGAGTGTATGTCTGTGATGTTGCAAAAGTTTGGAGTCCACAGCAGCATACAGTAACTTCCCCTTACAGCAATGATTACTAACATGAAGCCACTATAGGTCATTGCAGCTAACCAATGTTCACAATGATAGTTTGAATAGATAGATTGATATCTTGTTCTTGTATTTATCTTCATTCATAGCCCACATAAGACTGTCAATCCCATATTTTCTATGCTGAAACAGATCAAGCATTAATCAACAACCCATTTTAACCACTAAAGAAATAAAGGAAAAGAAAAACATTGTCGGACTGTTTACCCATTCATCTGTTTAAACATTTACTCTTTTATTATTACTGCACCCAGCATATTCAATTAATATTAATTTGACAAATTTATTTTCACAATTCTATAACAAACTTTCGGCCAAAACACCATTTGAGATGATTTTTGTTTTTGTTTTTATGTTATACACATAATACAGAATATGTGTGCCAAAGAAGCTACTTCTGAAGTTTATGCAACCTGGAAGTGACCAATCTTGCTTCCGTAAAAATGTTAAGTTCCCAACTTTAGTCGTTTTGAAAAGGTGATTTTATACAGTATGTTCCCCAAAAATAACCATTTGTCAGTGTTATACTCTCTCGTTTCAATCAATAATAATTAAAAATGCTAATTATTCATATTTATTTATGACTATTGATTCTAAAATTGGCATAAGCTTCTAGAAGCATATGAGCTGTAAAAATGAAAGCATTCCATGCAAAATTAAGGATTTTTCCCCAAAAAATCTGTAGTGTCTATAATCATGTCAAATTCTTGTTGCAATATTTTAACAATTTTAATTTTTAGAACAATACACTTTTTCAGGTTTACGTATTGGTATATTTTGACCAAGTTTCATCTGAATGACAATTAAGATCATTGAAAGATTTGAATGCAAAAAAGTTACATTACACCTAGGTGAGACACTTCCTAGCACCAATACCATGTTTTGGCCGTTTTAATACCAAGAGTATGGACTGAATTAATTCTTTCATATCTACCTGATATGAAGTAGCCGGTACACAGGTGGAACTGTGTTTTCATCTAACCGGTACCATGTCTGCAAGAGAGTCAAATCCCGGTCAAAGTCTGCCCAACATCTTGCTAAGCAGGCATCTTCTTCATCCTCTCCATAGGAACTTATGTTTTTGCGTCCCGTGTTCCCCTCCTTTTCAGGTGCCCCTGAACTACCAGGTTTGTTAATGCTGGACTGAGTTTCTGTGTGTATTTGTTCCAAGTCTGACTGTCTCTTGGAAACTCTTTCTCTGTCTCTTTTAATAACTTTCAAAATTGCCTCAAAGTCTTCTTGGGAGATGGTGGTTGGTAATGACTGGGACTCGTGCTTCTGACCTGTGAACAGCTGTGGAAACAAACAGCAGGGGAATTAAAAAAGGAAAAAAATTTCATCCATTGTATCCATCTTTAAAAATGGTGATTTCTCCACTGAGTTCAATTGTGAAAATGTTTTTTTTTTTTTTTCAGTTTGTTTGTTTTTTCAGGTTAGCTACAAGGTACCGAAAGAGACTCACAAAAAAGTTTGACCCCTCTGTCTCTTGACACTTCTTAAGCATCTCTAAATGCAACTCTACTGAAACATGGTGGTCAGTAACAGGATCTTCCACATCTCTGCGTAGGTCCACCATTCTGAATTCATATCCTCTTTGCTTACAATAGAGGTACAGCTGAGGATACACATTCTCCATCAAAGCTGAACGCTCTGCAACTGTATCTACAAATGTTAAAAAACACACTCAATCTGCATCGATATAAAGCCTGTAAATCTATTTAGCTTTTCATGAAGAGAATAGAATAGCACTCTTACACTTCAGGCAATGGGTTAATGGGCTACGGTTCTTTTTGCCAAAAAAGTATTGATCATTTAAAGCTAGTTAACAAGTGATATTGAAGCAGCATGGAACATAACATGCAATTGCTTCTTTTTTTCACTTCACTGTAGCTGTAGGGGTGGACACTACTTATGTAAATGTAAATTGTGCCTATATTAATACTGTATACTGTAAATATTTTGGCATATTTATACTTTACTCAAGTACTTCTCATCAAACTATAGATTTTAACTTATTTCAAACTTCAAAGTACAATGCTCACAGTCAAAGGGGCTCAATTAAGCAGCATTTCTGCTTAGCATCTATTTAAGTTGATCTATGTAGAAAACACTATCAAAAATCATAAGTATTTTTCATTGTTTATGACCTTTTCAGGTGTTTGCACTATCAATATGCTTGTGCATTTGAATATTCTTCAGATGAGCCTGTGTAAAAGATTTACAGTACATAAACCGATGCATCTCCTTTGCTCCTTACAAGGTAGAACTCCATGCAAGTGCTTTGGTTAGGCTTTGCTAAGGGTAAGAATAGAGTAGCAATTAATTTTAGCAGCGAATGTAATGGGGTAGCAAGTTGCATTCTAGCTAATGATGAATTTTACAGTCTTAGAGAGATGGATTGAAGTTTCCAGGCAAAATGGCATTGACTTAAAACTACAAGTCTAAAATAAGTAAAGTTACTTTTCACATGAAAACATCACATAAATATTACTACATCAAGTAAACACTGTTACTATTTGCATACTTTAATATTTAATTATAAAGTATAAAAATTTAGTATTATTAATTTTTACTAGAATAGATTGTTTTCAACTTTTAATTAACTAAAATGTTTTAAATATCTGTACTTTCACTTAGGTATAATATCCCAGGACTGTGTCCACCCTTGCATGGATTTACCAAAGTTGTTCCATTGCATTTAAATCTTGTCCCACTGAGGACATGTCAAGAAGATGGTCTAGGTGTATTAGCAGGTGTAAATGCGAATTCTAACATGTCACTTTGTAGCAAAAAGGACCATGGCCAATGTTATAGAGTTCTCTGCAGAATCTTTTCTGAAAAGGGACTAAGTGCCATTTAGGTGTAAACCTATTTATTTTTGTAAGGTTGTAGGGTTACATGTATCCATTATTCATATTTTGCTTGTTTATTAATCTTACCTTTATATCCCCCACATAAATAGATCATAATCCTCTTCTTGACATGATAATGTTGATCTGCTTCCCACTGAAGAGAATTTGCTCTAGTATAGCCCTGAAAATAATGACCTTTTTCATGCCATCTGTTAGAAACTGCATTATCTTTCTTCTCAAGTTCATAGCCTTGACGTGTTCCCTGAGAAGAGCCCAGGTTTGGTGCTTTGTCTGGACAACATGGTAAAGCAAGAAAATCTTCTTTGTCCCACCTTTCCTTCATTACTAAGCTTGGCAGAAACTGATGATCAGCGTCCAATGAGTTGTTAGCCCCGCCGATATTAAATGATGTCCTCAGAGCCTTATCCTCAAATTTAAACAATGTAAATTAGAAGAAGATTTGAAATGTTTATATATGCATATTTCTATAAGCTAATTAGTACCTCACCTTCAACAAAAATGTTTTAGTACTCAATAACGTCAAATCTTCAGCTTTCTCCTTTCCAGGAAACAAATAATGGCAGGAAGTCTTTAAATGTTGTTGTAATTGGTACTGAGGAAAGGGAAATGTCTTTAAAATCTATCCACTACTACTGATCATTGGTACATCAAAAAATAATAAAGTGTCAAATTTTAAACAGTGCTTACTTTGAGGTGGGCGGTGACCTTCAGCTCGATCTCCACACTCACTTTGGCATAAAGATCAACCTGATGCCTTGAGATTTTCTGGTTATACAAGACATTTGTTTAAACAAATACAGTCATGTATAAAATGTACACACTAAAGGAAAAGAAAAAAACTTGTATAAATATTTTAATACTAACTTCATTGCTATATGTTATATATTGATATATATGATCATAATACGATAATATTATTAATATTTATTAATATAATATACATCATGCTATTTTTTCCTGAAGTGTGCTCTTTTAAATTAAGGCTTCGGATCCAATACCTTGTTCCTGATTGTCTTACTGATAAGAGGTCCATCATCAGCTCGAGCTTGGGAGAAGAAAAGCTCTTGAAGCCTGTGAGAGGCAGTTAGCCCGCTATAATACTGAAGAAGGAATGCATTTGCAGTGAGGAATCTTAAGTATGAGAAGTTCAATTAATAGTGATAATTTATGATCATATTACAGTTGAAGGAAAGACACAAGGCAACCATATAGGTTTAAGGTCCTATAGAAATAGAAGCTGGATAAGGAAGGAAATACAAGAGGAGGAAAAACTCACTTGTAGTGACTGGCCATTGGAAATGGGTGGAAAACTTACAGTTTCATGTTTCTGTATACAATAGTGAAACAAAGTTATATCAGCATTGCATAGTTTCTGAGTCTGATTACCTACAGATTGTGTACTTTTTTTTTGCATCAGACATGTACTGTACAGCTCCACTGAGAACTACTTGTATTGGTATTAAAATGATAATGAATTGCTTCTTAATAATACAACAGTAGACTTAATTCATTTAATCCATTGGGGGTGAAATGTAAGAAATACACATTGAGTATTTGTGGATATAGGGCATAGAGTAACTGTTCACTTTTAATTTATTTATCTGTTTTATGCTAGCCTATATAAATCTAGTCTATCTACCTAACAAATGTATGCTATATTAGTTATAAATAAAAAAAATTAAAAAAACATGCAAAAGCTTACTTTTTTGTTTATCTTTTCGAGTGCAATCCCAGCTTTGTTAACTGCCCACATTGTTAAATTTTTAATCTTCTGTGTCCCCGACAGGATGATGACAATACGTAGATATTTTATACTGCCACATAAAACTGGCCAAGGTTTTACTGAATTGTTATTATGTAGCAAAGTGTTGTCCTTCGTGTTGCGTTTGTTTCTGTTCTCTCTCTCTCTCTCTCTCTCAGGCTTGGCTTCATAGGAGCGGACATCCATAGTTACAGCACGCAAACACATACCTACAGTCATTACATTATCACTGTGGCAGTGTATACAATCCCACTGCAAGCAAACTCGAACTATAAGATAGTAGCTAAATAATTTATGGAGGCATGATCATCCGCTATTAATAGAATAATGATGAGCTACCAGATACTTTAGAAGTGCCTATTATTATTATTATTATTATTATAATTATTATTATTGTTGTTATTAGCGTCTTTTTATTTACTTTTTTTATTTACCCCTTTAATTTGGTATTATTATTATTATTATTATTATTATCAACAACAACAACAACAACAACAACAACAACAACAACAACAATAATAATAATATGATTAACTTATTTTTATTTCTTTGATACCACCACATTATTATTATTATTTTTTTATGTTTTCATTTTGACCCTCTACTTTATTTATTTATTTGTTTGTTAGGCCACACATGTATACAATATATATACATATGTTTATGTATACATGAAAGAAGACCCTTAAAACATCTCTCCTTCCGAAATGTGCACGACTTGTGTCATTGCAGGAAACCGGAAGTATATAAAAAGTGCGTGACAATCATGTGATCACCATTTGTCAAACTGCTGCCCAGTGTATATTTAAAAAATATGTTTTAAAAAAAAGTGTTTTTAAACATGACAATCAGTAAATGTTTTCTTGTGTCATTGTCTTTAACTCATTCATGTTTCTTTTTTTTACGTGGCCTGGAAATGTTCGTGTGTAAACTTTGAGGTTATTTTAGCGCGTTGATGAGGTTGTCATATTATGCAAAATGTTTTAATTAATTAAATATTAATTAAGTACCCTCGTTTAAACATGATTTAGGATTTTAAACGATTATACATGTATTGTAATTTTTAAGGCAACGATTACATTCAATAAGATAACACGAATATATATTGAAACTACTAATTCTGAGCGCGTGTAGGCGCTTGACTCAGTTTCCCATCATGCTCTGCGTTGTTATTATTATCACGATCATTGTGTCATTAAAATGGCCGCTGTGCCAGGCTGCGCGCTTCAAAGAAGGTTAAACAAACTCGTCTCGACTCCCTCCGGGTCTCCCAGAGTTAAAGCCCAGGCGGAGCCGCTGTATGTGATTTCTCTTGAGCGCTACGGAAGAGACCCGGATTTCGGAGTGCATTTCCCGGACAGTATTTCTGCGTCTGATAGTCTGTACGATGCTACAGTTACAGACGGAGACTGCAGACTGCGAGTGTCTCTGGACCCGAGTCTGAACGCGCTGCTTCACACCAACAGACTGCGCTGCGGCAGTGTCCTGAGAAACGTCGTGTTCTCGGCTTGTGACCCGGGCGACGGGGACAGCAGGACATTTCACATCTGTAGCTTGGATGTGGACACTTCAGGCGGGAGCGATGCGGCTCTCCTGTCCCTGTCTTCTGTGAATGTGGACTCACTGCCCTGGGTGATGTCCGAGGAGGAGCCGAGCCTCGTCCCGCTCCGAGCCCACAGGAGCACTTACCTCCCCCTGTGGAACAACCACGACTTCACCGGGGACACATGGCGGCACGCGCCTCCCTCCGAGACAGGAGGAGAGGACTCCGAGGAAGACGGTGTAGTGGAAGGTAAATTAAACCTTATCCCTCTCGGATTAGAGCTCAAACAAGTGCAGGAAATCAAGACCAAAACGTACCACTTCTGCAGAGGAGAACTCCACTAAGGTTTACCACCGTTATGAAGGCTTTCTACATTTACATTTAGTCTGCATTTAGTCATGCAGCGACTTACATTTTTATCACATTATTCATCTGAGCCCATCAGTTGAGGGTTAAGGCCCAACAGGGACAACTTGGTGGTCGTGGGATTTGAACCTGGGACCTTCTGAACCGTAGTCCAATGCCTTAACCACTGAGCTACCCCTGGCCCACTTTATAGAGCATAAGTCGCAGACACATCTCAATATAACCTGTTCACAGGAGGTTATAGCATATTTTGGAAGCCTTCAGTATTTTTGTACAATGTAGAAAGAAATAAAAATCAGGAAAGATCATGGAATTAGAAAGTGTGTCCAATCTCTTGACCAGTAGTGTACACTTGTACCAACAGAACACAACATAGACTACCATGCTGTCGTACAATGTCATACCATGTACACAGGGGGGTTAGCTTTCTTTTATCTGTATAATGCTACTTGTCAATTCAAAGTGCTTGTTAATGTTTGTTGAAATTTGGTTTTGAGCAGATTTACAGCCAGTAGTGTCGCTAGCAGAACTCTGCCGACGCTTCCTGAGTGGCTCGCTGCGTCGCAGAGGAGCTCTGTGTGTGCGGATTTTGCACAAATCCAGACTGATGTATTATGGAAAAGCAGAGCAGAGCTGCGAATGTCCATACAAGGTCAGGGCTAATGAGTATGAGTTGACAGGAAATCGGAAAAAATATTGAATTGACTGTTTCCTTGTACTAACTCATAACACTTCTCTGTCCGTGACAGGCTGAGTTACAGGTCGCTGACGGCTCTACGAGTGTTTGTGTTGTGTTGTGGAACAGCGTATGCTTGGACTGGTACCGTTGCCTGCAGCCTGGTCAGGTTTTAAGACTGAGTATGTACAGAGTGAAAGACAGCTACAGCAGCCGCAGCGGACAGGATGCAGAACCACATATAGGTACAGAGAAATATGTGGCATAAGCCCTGCTACTGTTCTCAATATTGCTCATCATAGATACAGTTACATCAGCTGCATATTTCCCAACAGCCAGACTATAATTGACATGAGTGAAAAATCCCTTTGTGACACAAGTGCACTGCTTCATCATTTAACCTACAGTGGGGCAAAAAAGTATTTAGTCAGCCACCAATTGTGCAAGTTCTAAAAAGATGAGAGAGGCCTGTAATTTTCATCATAGGTATACGATGAAAATGTATTAAAAATCCTACAATGTGATTTTCTAGATTTTTTTTCTTATTTTGTCTCTCATGGTTGAGGTATACCTATGATGAAAATTACAGGCCTTTCCTATCTTTTTAAGTGGGAGAACTTTCACAATTGTTGGCTGACTAAATACTTTTTGCCTCACTGTATATTTGTTTCTTTCCTTTTAAACCAGAGATCAGTCTAAACTCCAGAAATCCTACAGCTAAAGTCACCATCATTCCAAAGCAACAAGTTTTACCTGAGTGGGGTTTACCAGACCTGCCACATGACTTCCTCAACGGGTACACATACATAAACACTGTTGTTGTTGTTATTATTATTATGTAAAGACTAATAGTATACCCCGACAGTATGAAATTTCTGTGAAAATACGAGGTTACATTTTAGTTTTATAGAACTGCTTACATAAGAACATTTACCATAAAACAATTTGCAATTGTAAAATTTAAAGCAAGGGAAAATTCATCACTCTTTAACAGGTCATTTAGCCATCACTTGCTTACAAAATTCCAGCTTTGTGAAACCAACTATAATATGAATACAGTCATCTTTGAGACTGCATCACAAGATCACAGTTTTTTGGGGGTTGGGGGGGGGCAATTTTGCAGTACTAAATTAAGTTTTTTTTTTTCCCCCCTTTGGGTTTCACTTTCTCTGGGTTGCCACGTCAGATCATTCGATTCGAAGTTATTGGTACAGATGTTATGCTGGATGCCCTTCCTGCTGCAACCTAACCATTTCTCCAGGCTTGGGACAATTATTGAGTGCCTTGGATCTCAATAAATAGATATTTCATATGGGCAAAGGGTTAAGGGCCTTTCCCAAAGGCCTAGCAGTGGTGCTGCTCAAACTCTGACCTTCTGATCAGCAACTCAGAGCCTCAACCCCCTGAGCCATTGACGTAACTATATTAAGAAACATAAAATGTGTAAATTCAGTTTTAAAAATTCTGTGTTTTGGACTTGATTACAGAGCACACAACTGAAGATTAATTAAATTACAGGAATTGATGTTGTTGTAGTACTACATCACTAAAATATGACTTGTGTCTATTTATCTCCGTCATGGAGCTTGTTCCTTTTTCCTGATGCAAACTTGCATATTTTTACAGTAACTGACTCAGTTTGGCCCCTGAATACACTAACTTAATTGATACACTATTTAAACAAAAGGATGATAGTCATAGCTGTGTACGCAAGTGGTGCCAGGTAGATAATGAAGGACGTCAGCCACCCCAACAAACAGACTGTCCTCTACGTTGGATGTTTCTTGTTCATGTTTGCTATAAACATGTTATAAGCATTTGACTGCACATCATACTGTGTATGGTTGTGTAAGGGAACTTTATAGTTATTTTCACCGTGCATCATATCTTCTGCAGACATGATCTACAAAGTTCTCCTCATGGCACCATCTGTGACGTCACAGGTGTAGTTGTTTTCGCTGGGCGACAAGAACGTATCAGGAGTAAAGGTGAAAGAGCACACACACACACATCACTCAATTAGCAAAGTGAAAATAATCAGGAGTGTGTTTCCTGTTTTATTAGAATACCCTGTATGGCTTAAGTAGGTTTTTGCTTCTGTATCTGTATGAAGTGAACCGTTTTGTTTTAAGATGGACGGAGGTCAGATTTTGAAGAGTACCGATGGCTCCAGTTGGAAGACGGGACAACAGATCAACGAATCACCATCAAGCTTTTTTCAACGTCACAGCCGGACATCCAAAGCCGAATTCAACCAAGTAATCACACGTCATCTTTGCATTATAGCTACGAGTTTAATATAATTTTATAATAACTTTTTTTCTCTTATCATTCTCAGTGGCACTTGTTGTCTGTACAAGGCTCAAGCTAATAAGGAATACAATTAGCACGGGTACAACCTTTGAGTATCTGAGCAACACATCATTTACTCAGGTTTACTGCACAGGTACTGGCCACACAGCCACTCGTTGACACACCTTCTTTCAAAATACGCTGCATGTGTTTTTGCTAGTACTAATGTGAGCATCTGATGGCACACAGGCACCGGCTCCCACTCTGTGATGCCATACAGAGGGATCCGTCCAGTCCGACAATTCCTACAGTGGCTGAAACAAGTGGATGAGGCCAGCATGCTGGACAGGGCTGTGACTGGAGGATACTTCAGCTATCCTCCGCTTCCTGTTTCTCTACAAAGCTTTATGGAAAATCGACAAGGTAATGAACAAGAAAATTGAACCCCAGTGCAAGGTGGGCTGCTTGCTTTACCATATACAGTATAGAAAGCAGACTAATTGTTTAATATTAGCTGCAGTACAGATAATCGTAGTCCAGTCTTTCAGCAAAAGCGAAACAAGGGTCAGTAGGGGCCGTAACCATTTTTTATTGAAATCAGAAACTCATGGAATAAATAGCCTGTGCCATTGTCCATGGTGTAAGTGACGTGGATTTAGTTTTTACCATATATATATATATATATATATATATTAAATACTTAGCTATACAATATAGTAAATATTCAAATATACAGTAGAAAACTATAGAAAAACCTTAGCTATAAATTCTTGGGAAACCCTGTTTTTATAACATTGTTCGCAGATCAATTCATGTCATTTGAGAAGTGACAAATATAAGAAAAAAAAGAAACTGTTTACCTTGCCAAAAAAATAAAAAACAGACCCACACTTTCTCACAAAATATAAAAAAATGTAACAGATTCTTAAAACTAAATTTTAATTCTTAACAAATGTAGAGAAATTATTTTACCTGTGAGTAGAATAGATAAATGTAGTACAGGAGCATCACATTGTCATCCGTAAAGAAGATTTTCATCCATGCTGATGGTCTGGTGACTGGAAAGTGTGTGATCAGAGTATACCGCTTGTTGGACGAACATATTTAAAATGTGCACCAAAACATTGAAATCGTGTGTGTTTGTGTTGTTCAGGTGAGGCAGGTCTGATCAGTGGAGGAGAAATGAAGCTCCAGTGTGACAGATTGCATTATAGAGAGAGACAGCGCTTTGTTGTTCAGTGCACAATCACTGCAGCCTGCTATCACAGCAGACAGGTAACCACAAACACACGCTGAATACATCCCATGGATACATCAAGGATTATTTACATCATGGTTTTAATCAAATCTTGGGTTTTAGGATAAGATCTTTCTCTCTTTCAGGAAGTGAGGACGATACAGAATTCAGACCCACTTACAGCTCAGCTTAGTCCTAGAGTGCCAAGACAAAGAGAAGGGTTTGTGTTTGTTTCTTGTGTTCTGCTCTGCAGCAGCTTCACTGGCTCCCTGTCAAGATTCAGCTTTTACACCTTTAACCTATACAGTGGGGGAAATAAGTATTTGATCCCCTACAGATTTTCTAAGTTTGCCCACTTACAAAGAAATGAAGGGTCT
>JAQQZT010000001.1:20833038-20846520 GCA_030068275.1 Clarias platycephalus
GATAAAAATTATAGACCCTTCATTTCTTTGTAAGTGGGCAAACTTAGAAAATCTGTAGGGGTTCAAATACTTATTTCCCCCACTGTATCTCTCTAGACTCGTTCAATTCCACCCACCCTGTCATATTCTCAGGGTGGGTTCACAGTCGTAGTAGTAGTAAGATTTTTCTCACTCGCTGCTTTTCCAAATTCCGCCACCTTTTCAAACAATCTTTCGCTTGCTTGGTGCACACCGGGGTTCAGATAGCAGCGTTCAAGTTGAACTGCACTATCTAGAGTTCGTTTTAATCAAACCAAACATGTCATGTGTGGACCCTTAGATCCACTTCTACTATCCAACTAATTATTATTATTATTATTATTATTATAGTGTATGTGTGTACAATTTGTCATGAATGAGCTTTGTGATTGTGATATTGTTTATACTGCAGGTCTAAAACATTTAACACTCCAACAAAGAGGAAACTGCTCTTTACCACTGGCTCCAGCTCCAGGAAGAGGTAATGTACATGTTGGGATATAGAGACAGACAGACAAAGAGATTTCTGCTTCTTTTTTTCTAACAATGTGTTCTTGTTGTTTTCAGGTCGAAACCACCATTTCAACAAACATCAACAGAGGAGGATGCAGAAAATGGTGAGGGAAGTATACTGTAGATACCTACTGCTTTTTAGCATCATACCTAATTACTGGTGTTAAACACAATACTGTCTATAGTTGTAGGTAAGCAGCTTCTATATACTGTAAATAAGGTTTTGTCTGTACGTTGGTCAGAACTCACTCAAATCTAAATGATGTTTTTTCGTTCTATACATTGGAGGACCTGAAACCAGTGTGAGAGAAATTTCTGTCTATATGTCTGTCTAGCTGATTTTGTCACAGCACAGAAAATGGCTGGATAGAAT
Organism: Clarias platycephalus; assembly: GCA_030068275.1. NCBI lineage: Eukaryota > Metazoa > Chordata > Actinopteri > Siluriformes > Clariidae > Clarias > Clarias platycephalus. Next base: position 20,833,943 of record JAQQZT010000001.1, read on the forward strand.
TTAATGAAACTTTGGCAAATCCTTTTGTATTTGCCAGAAGTTAAATATGCGCCGTAAATGAAATCAAAACGTAGGAAGGGACGTTATGAGCAGTTATGTGCCAGATTATGTCACAGCACCCAGCGCTTATAGTGCTTTATTTATTTATTTATTTATTTATTTTTTCTTGAGGTGGGCGTGGCTATACAAAAACTTTATAAATCCCTAAAAGCACATGAACAGTTTTGCAGTTGCTGTATGCAAGGTCTGCTTATTCCCAAACAGTAAAAACTCAGTAAGCACAGTCACATTCTCACATTCCTCCATTTTGGCGCCATTATCAAATGGAATACTCGAAAACATTCAGAAATGTAATTTTTATAAAGTCATAGATGGTGGGTTGGATAAAAACAAATTACTATAATTTTGTAGGTTATTAAAAAAACACACAAGATAAAGAACAGAAAAAGGAATTCCATTGTTTGTTCTCCTTGAACAACGATGGCGATGTTTTTCAGAAAGCATTTATTTGTGTATGACCGTGTTATGCAGTTGGTTCGGGGCAGCTAATTCTTTGTAATGTCTATTCCTTCTGAAGATTTCTCTCTGTTTGATGGAGCTATGGAATTTCTGGTTGGAGATGATGATGATGAAGATGATGATGAAAATTTCTCCACACCATCCAGTAGCCCTGTGCGTGCCCATCTTGGCATGCCTCATATTGCCCCTGAGACATTACCACTGAGCTTCTGTTATGAACGACGGCACGTCCAAGCAGCAGCTGTGGGAATGCAGACCAACAATTTCCACAAGCTCCTCCCACACAGCGAGCTGGAGTCCTTTAACCCCGCCCATTGTTACACTGGTTACTTCAGCTTAACATTGAGAGGTTGGTATAAAAGACGTAAACCAAGAAATCAACCTGATCAACAAACACTTTATACCTACATTTTTACCTGCTTTTTCTGTGTGCATGCAGTTCTGTCCGATGGAGTGATGCTGGACGTCATCTTCTTCCCTGCCACTCCTGGGAACTTGCACTGGAAGCCCATCCCACTGACACACGACAACACATGGGAGTCTGTGCTTTCACATGGTGGCTTCTCTTCACATGCTCCGCCCCCAAGCCCAGGTAAAAATAACCCCCAGGTTTAGAACAATTTATAGAAGTGCTTTATAGACCCATTCAAAAATGTATCCTATTTATTTTTCGATTATGATATCCTGTATATTTATTGTACTCAAGTACTCATGGCGTTCATTCTGCTACTGAATTTTTATTCACATGCTGATATATTTTAAATCAGATTATGTACAGAGTGTATATACTGTAAACATGTGCAAGTAAACATAAATCACAATGGGTGTTCAAGTCAATCCGGGACTGATTTTGCCGAATAACAGAACACGGTTATAAGAGTAAAAAAAAAAAAAACATTATTTCTCTACATAATCCCTCACTACAATAATGCACTTATTCCAATGGTTCACTAGTGCAGCACTAGTGTAGTCCATTTAGATAAAAAAATACTTTAGTACTTTAGTTTCTCAGTTACCAGTGCCATGATCGGACTGCCTGCGTACCGTCTGAAAAACTGGCGTATTTGTGTCTTCAATACTTGGGCTAACCAAAAAAATATATATAAAAAACTCTTCCCAATTGTGTTTGACTGATGGCACTTAGTTAGTAACATAGTAACCCAGTGTAAGTATCTATCCAGTGACGGAAACTTCAAAGCACTTTTTGTTAGTCGCTCTGGATAAGAGCGTCTGCCAAATGCCTAAATGTAAATGTAACTGGCCTCCTAGGAGCTCCTTTAATTGCCCAAACATGTGGAATTGGCTTAGAGATGGGGCAGTAATTCCCAGCCGGGTTCCTGTAACGTGCAAGTAGATGAGTTTAATCACCGTACTGTCCTTGAAGTCTTCTGTAAATGTCAATCTGTTGTAGTCCTTCATTGAAAAGGAATTTCATAACAAGTCTAGGTTTGGCATGAACACCCCTCATACAGTCACAATGGAACTGTAATTACAGCCTCTGTCTGTTTCCACTAACAGCCGATTTGATTGCCACTGCGGCACAGCTGACGAACCGGAGGCTGGTGTGTGTGCTCGAGGCATGTGCACTAGGGGGGGACAAAGTAGAGCTCATCCTAAACCGTGCTTTTCCTCTAAGGAGCTGATCGCACGTGAATACAAAGCTAAAACTATTGTACAATTGTAGAAGCACAGTAAGAATGTAATACAAAAAAAACCACACAAGTGTTAATACTTATGTTTCTACTGTTTTCTGTCAGAAATGTAGAGTTTTGTAACAGAAAATATGAATGTATGGTTGTTTTATTCTTGATTGAGAACCTTTTCATACAGAGGTGTCTAATATTCTCAGTTTTTTAATGAATATTTCTATAGAAATGTAGATAAATGTAATTTATACGTATTTTTTATGAATTCTAAGAATTTATTCTTTTTTTTTCTGTTTCAGGATAATAGTATAATTTGCCACATTATACTGACTAACAAGTGTTATTGGACTAAGATATATATTTCTTTAGCTATTTATATTCAAACACAAATGCCTTTGTATTCTACACATGGTTTACAGTTGTTTAATATAATTATTAAAAGTATTAATATTTCTGCTGAAAGTTGTGCATTAACATAAAAAATCGAATACATTAAAAAATATTCATATGGGTCATTTCTTACTTTATATCAGGCCAGTCAATTTGTTTTCATCCTGGAACGTGGCAGCAGTTGGTATTGTCTTTTGCTCAGACATAAAGCAAAAAAGGCCACCTTAGTCTCTGGCCAATCATTATTAAGGTGCAACTTCTCAACATTGTAGAACGAGGAACCAAGTTTAGCGGATGTGAATAATTTTTTGATCAGGGAGTTTAGCGGACACCAATCAGCCATAGCGTTATAACCACCTTGGGTTCAACTTGTGTCATCAAGGTGGCTTTGGCCCTTTAGAGTGTGGCGCTGCATGGCCTCTGGGGACATTCTGTGGTGTCTGGCACCAAGACATTGGGAGAGGTTGCTTTGGCGATGTGGTTTGGGAGGTGGGGCCTCTTGTTTGTCTGGTGCATTCCATGGATGCTAGATCGGATCGGTACCTGGGGAGTTTGGAGGTTGGGCAGGCGGTCAGCTTTGCCCGCCTAGCCCTGTGCTCTGGTGCCTGTTGGTTGTGGCCTTTAGCAATTTGTGCTGCTTTGGATTTTCTGTGGGATAGGGTCAGACAGGCTGGCCTTTGATCCCTGCACGCAAATTGTAAATGACCCATGGGTGCCCATCATCCTGTCACCAGTTTACTAGTATCACTGATGGATGGTGTGTATTCTAATGTGTGACTTCATAGCACCTTAATTAACAGTCACTTAATTCTTGCATACTGTTTATTATTAGCAGCACCTTAAAATAAATGAATGTTCATACATTTTAGAGGTCCAAGACCTTGTTATTTTCATAAACAATGTTGCCTTTGATGATGACAAATCTCACCAGCTCCTGATGGCTTCCGAACTGGTAGATAAGATGCTCCCATCTGCACAAAGTAAGAAAAAAGGCTGAGGCATCATTTTTTAAATTTTTTTCCATCATGATGCAAAAAATCGTAAATAGAATTTAGCTTCTTTGAGGTGTTCCATTTAATAATTATTACAAGTTCCTGTTACTGTTGCTCACTAGAGCAAGGAAACACCAGACTAAGTAATATAAGTGGATAATCTCATGCCTATCTTAATCTATAACATTCTAAAAAAAATTTCCTAATCCAGTATTTCAGATCATCATATTGATGTTGTGGACTTTTTGTATATACCGTGGGGCATTGATGATGAGAAGGTCTCCTTGTTTGCCAGGCTCCAGAGATCCATGAGAGTCCGAGCAATTTAACGCGTAGGCTGCGTTTATTGTGGCTGCTGCCAGAGCTTCAGACATGGACATTTTCAATGTCACACAGGCCAAGTGCATCACCATAGGCTACCAAAAACAGTCCTAAAGTGTTATTCACGTACAGCTAACAATCTGTATTTTAAATACAGTATATAGAGAGTTAAAACATATGTACTGTATGTTAGTTACCATTGAGCAGCAGTAAGCATTGGGATTAAAGTCACTCCCGAGTGAGAGAATAACTCCAGCATCAAGCATATCTCTCGCCCGTGGACATGGCAGCCTGTTTTCATGATATAAATATTGATTTCTGCTCAATCAAGGTTTGCAGTTTAGAGCTTCAGTTAGTAAGGTTATACTGTTTTTTACTGTAAACATCTACCTGAGAATGTAGGCAGTGGTAGGCAGCAAGACAGCACATGTCCTTGCTCTTGCCATGGCAGCAATGCCCTCATTAGTCACTTCCTCCAGGTGACTTATGGCTAAAGCACCAAGCTCCGCACCAAGCTAACATCAGGGGTGAAGAGAAAAAGGCAAATTCTTACTACAGTACAGTAATAGACAACACACGTTTGTTACATTCCCTTTGAATAATGGGACCTGTGAAAGTATTAATAGTTATCTGTAACTTGATATTCTGTAACTTGATATACGAAACAAAGGAACCGATCTAAACTGATCTTTTGAAGATTCAAATAATAGATATTTTTCTACTGGCCAGAATGCTATCAAACGCTACATTAAATTCCTGTGTTGTTCAGTTCCATGAGAAAATTATTCTGGTGTCCTGTTTAAATAATGTGTTCATGCTGCCCTCATTACCCACATTTACATGGACAATATTTCTTCAGGCTGATTGAAATCATTCAGATTAGAGATTCCAACTTAACTGTTGACATGAACGCTGATCCGATAAGACATATGTTTACATACTCGAAGCTTTTAATCGAAGCATAGAATTTTTTTACATTCACTTTTTTGTTCTGGCTGCTGTGAAGTGTTTTAATCTGCTGGAAATGAGGATTTATATCCAACTTTGAGGTTAACAACAATAACAAAACAGAAATGGTCTCGTGCTGTTAAATTCTGTATTGACATGTCTAATGGAAAAGTGCTAATATGACCATCAATCCTACTATCGTCTAGTTTACGTTTGAGACACGTAATTATTGGTTTGTTAAACCTATAATCACTTTATATACTCAGATATACTGTATATATGTATATATTACTGTATGTACACACACCTGTGCAGAGTTCATAGGATGCAACTCATCTCCATGAAAGTTGATGTTTAGCCCCATGTCTTTCCCAGCCTGGAGAATTCTGCGCGTGGAATTCAGATCGAAAACCCCTTTCTCACAGAACACGTCAATGTTGTCCACCTTCAGGTTGCCTGCAGAAATCTGCTTCTGTATAGTCGGCAGCTGCACGGAGAGAATGTCCTCAGTTGCCTCCTCCATAGTCTTGCCTCTATACACAAGCAGAAATCAATCAAGAGATGGTGTGTAATGTTATGGCTCCAGCTGCCAACGCATGAATGACAATTTAGAAGAAAAACTTAAACAGGATGAAAAGGTAAGTACCTCTGTGTTGGACTGTATTCCAACACGACTACTTGGCACTGATTTGTTAGAATGGATGAGTATTAAGTGTGTCTCACCTGGGCACTGCATGTGCACCGCAGTATGTTGACGATATCCCAATAGGCATAGTTTTCCTGGCTGAGTCTATAACATTCAACATTTTGAGCTCGGTATTGAGCTCCAGTCCATAACCACTCTTACACTCCACCAGTGTAGTTCCAGCTCTCAGCATGCGCTCCAGACGGCCCTGCAGCCCCCGAAGCAGAGTTTCTGTATCTGCCGCACGTGTGTGCGTCACAGTAAAGTGAATGCCCCCACCGGCCTCATGTACCTGCATGTACGTGGCTCCAGCCAACTAGGAGAAAAAGCCTTTATTTATCATATACTTTTACAGCATACTGACACTATTATTCTAGCTTTTTAGGGGAGGGTTAAGGGCCTGACTCAAAGATGCTGATTGGTCCTGCGCTTGAATCCTCAAATGTCTAGTCAGTAACCCAGAGCCTTTACAGTTGAGGGACAGTAATTGCCCCATATTTATATCATGACCCACATCATGTCAATCTCATTTTCACTAGAAACTTTAGTGAGTAAAAGCGTTGTGGCCTACCTTCATTGCAAACTCATGCACTCTGTCCCCAGCCCAAACTGGATGAGTGTGTGCATCAACCAGACCTGATAAAAATTAAGTGACTTAATACGATGATCATATGAATTATGCAAAGTACTTGGCTGCAGGAGGAATACTTGCCGGGGAGAACACACATCCCAGTAGCATCGAGAACTTTATCAAACACAGCTCCTCTGAAGCGGGACTCTATGGCGTCTGCTGGTCCCACAGCTTCAATAAGTCCATTACTAGAATATACACAGGCATGTGCACAAACATAAGACAGCATAATTCTATTTCATTTCAATCAACTGTACACACTCTCGTATGAATATGACATGCATTTTATAATTGCAAAAATGACTTACTGTCCAATAACCACACTTGCATTCTCAATAACTGCCAAATTCTGCATCCCATCCTTGGTCAGAAACTTCTCACCATATTTACACACCATAACCACCTGTTTGGCATTTTTCACCAAAAGCTGGAGGCTCTCAGACATTTTCTGGCAAATTATCCTCTTGAACACAAGCACTTGAGCAGAGCAGAGTTCTCACTCACATGAGACACATGAAAAGGCAGGTAAATATTTAGCAAAGCTGAAACTGAGGCAAGGTCCAGGGCAAAGGTCTGCTATGGGGAGGAGCACAGAGATGAAAAAAAAAAAAGTAAAAAGTCTGTGCGGTGTGTGGGGGATGGATCATAGTGGTAAAAAAAGATTAAAGTAGACATTTGCAAATATTTTATATTTACTCAGTTTCTCAAATCCACACCTCAGGGTCTGTGCATGAGAGGGCACAAATAGTCTGCATTTGCCCCTGGGCTTTGTAAAGTCTTTTGAAAAGGTATTTAAAAGTTTATTCTTTATTGGTTTAAACATATGTACGGAAGAATTTTTGGGCAGGGTTGCCATGTCTGCACCTATTTACATTCACTTCTACATTAATATGATACATACACGTCATACTATTTTTGAACTTTGATTTGGTCAGACATTTAACCAGAACCAATAGTCCAAGGGGTGAAGTTGGACCTGGTCCAGCAGCGGTAGGTGACTGGGATAAGGTGGTAGGATTGCGATCTTCCCCAACTCTGCCAGCTGCTGTTACAGGGCCCTTGAGCATGGCCGATAATGCTGTTTGCTTCCGGTGTGCCGTGTCATAGCTGATCCCCAATGCCGGGATATGTGAAGAAAGAATTTCATTGTGCTGCAATGTATATGTGACAAATAAAGGCTTAACGTCTAGCTGGAAGGATTAAAAAAAAAATTTTTTTAAGAAAACATTCATTAAAACATTCTCATGATCCCATCTCATTTTTCATCCTGTACTGGAATTTGATATCAGTATAAAATGGCAGCCCTTCCTTGAATTATTCACACCGAGCCGTTTTGGGCACTAAGCAATATAGTAAAGCAGTGGTCACCAACCCTGGCTTTAAAAAAATCGTTGCTGTATGACTAATTTTGCACACAGAACCCAGACTCCATGTTTTTTCGTGTCTCTGCTTTCTTTAAATATGCCTGGTGTCTAGCCTTTCTTATACAGTACATGTAAAGCTGGCTTGGAGTCAGGGAGGGGTGGGTGGTATAGGGGTTTATAAAGTGTGCATTGAATCATTACATGTTTACTTTATTATATCTGTTTTAAATCAATAAAAATATTGTTGAAAAAAAATTACAAGTAGATTTTTTTTATTTTGTGAAATATTTGCAAAGGGCTTCATAGTGCGTCTCACTGTCCACTAAATTGTCTACAATACTGTAATGTAATACTAATAATGTGACAGCATGGACGCATAAGGGGGGCTTAAACCCTACAAAATAAAAGCCTTTGACAGATTTTTGTGAATCATTCACGTGAATGTTTTGAAAAAAATTTAAGTATTTATTTTATAAAATTACTAAATTCAAAACTCATCCAAAGTCATCAGTGTTGCAACTGCACTGAAGAAAAAAAGCTAAATACAAAATGCATAATTTTATTTGCAGCATGTTATCGGCAGGAATTATGCTTTTATAGTGTAAAAAACCAACACATGAATTCACAAAAAAAAATAAAGAAATGAAATAAAACTAGACTTCACATACAACTAAGACAAACTAAACCATTTCCAAAAACATTTAACTCCAAATTCAAAATCCCACATTATTCTCTCATCTCTCCGTCTTCTTCCTCTTCTTCTACTCCTCGGATATACAAAACGTTGTTACACCTGCAAGACAGACGAGATGGGTTAGTTCTAAAATCTATATTTTGAATCACTTTTGTTGTATAATTCTAAAACACGAACATATGGGACTGACATGAAAGACCTGTGTAATGAACTCAATGTAATAAAATACTATGATAATACAAAAAGAAATACACCCAAAGAATACAGATTGTACAGTGCTTTAGATTATTTTTTGAAAAAACTGCATTAGACATAAGTACACAACAGTAAGCGAACCCTGGTCAGGACAATTTATAACAGTTTCACTAAATGCTTCCACATGGATAAAGATTTTCTTTTGTAAAATTATGATGCATAAAACTGTTATAGCATCAAAAATAGGGAATAGCATTTGTTTTAAGTAACAGTTCACAAAATCAATATCAACAGCATTAATGGGACAATTAATTAAAAATTAACACATTAACCAAACATTCGACTATTTTTACTTAATGTTTTAGTCTTCAGTTTCTCACTTGCTCTTTTCTATCCTCTGCCTCACATCTTCAGCTTTTATACTAATAGTACACTCAACAGTATTGTATTTGTCATCTTGTAAATCACTAACTAGCTGAGTCTGCAGGTTTCTGGCCACGACCCCCTGACAAAATCATGGGGAAAAAAAATTGAACTGTGGAAAGTGGCATCATTTTTAAAAATCTCCCTTTAAATTGTAGTTATAACCAATCGAAATTGTGCACATCTTCTGACTACCTAAATGCAATACGCGTTTTAAGATATGGAGTTACCTGATTAACACCTCTCCGAGATGACCTGCCAAGGCTCCATCCACATACTCCTCTGTGTTAGCCAACTGAACATTGAACAAGGGAGAAAAACACAGTTATCATCATGGTATTTCAGGTAATCGTACATGCACACACCTCGACTAGTTTTTGTGGCAATTCATGTATCGCAACACTGGCTCCAAAATCGATTTTATACTAAAAACTGAAAAGGGTAGCATATACTTTATTAACAGAGATACTGTTGTGTATACAATCAACCAAAGCAGTAACACAATATAATATTAAAATATTGCCAGCCGAAAGCCATCCAGTCCCATCCCGCAGAAAATTCAATGCATTACAAATTGTTGGGGGAAAAAAAGCCCCTCAATGCTGGACACAATAGAAAGGCACCCAGTGCACCACAGCCTGGTCCTTCAAGCTCTTCAGTTCCCCCTGCTTAAAAATCCGACGTCAACGTACACAGCCATTCCCGATAAAGTAGCAAGGCAGGCAAGAGGATCACTCTTTTTCAAGAGTAGTCAAGATTTCAAGAGTATTAGGCATACTGCAAATCTTTGTTCTCTTGGTATGAAAGTATGAAAGCTGAAAATGTGTTTACTGCCACCTCTCAAACCAATTGGGTGCATAATCCCACCTGTTGTGTTGGAGTGTGTATAAAAAAATAAATAAAATTTTAAAAAGGTGTACTCGGGGTATGTGAATACTAGTTGAAAATACAGAGCAATAATAAAACACAAAAGATCTTTAGCTGTAGTTTCTAGCGGCCTTTGTAATGCACTATTAAGTGAATTTTGCAAAATCACACATTTTCTTTTCTGTGAATTGCCCTTTATATGAAGAAAAATTTGTTCGTAAAAATCTTAGCTGCTTAAAAAATTAGTTTTGGGTGCCTCTTGTTGCAGCAAACAGTCAAAATTTGGCATAAAGTTCCAAAACAGAACAAGGTAAAATTGAAGTTAACCTCGAGGTACATCTCCTGCATTGTCCTTATAGCCCGAAAACATGCCGACCACTAACAAAACTGCAACGTGCCATGACGTTGTTGTCCATTTTCTATTTTGGATCCTGAGATTTCATGTGCATGATAAACGTGTGGCAAAATGTGTTTAAAAGTAGCGTTTTTTTTATGTAAAAGACACATTCTGTAAGTGAAGGTCTTGAAACATGTGTTAACTAATGCAGAATCATATACTTTGTCATGATGCAGACTGTCAGGAAATCATGTTTCACACTTGTGTTAAGTTACTGTTGAAATTATTAACATGCACTGCTCTATCTGGAGTCATGACACACAATTAAATACATTTAACACCTAGAACCTGTATTAGATTGTTTTGCAGTGTACACAGTAAAAGACTGGATTTTTTCCCCTCCCTCTTCATGTGCATGTGAAATTAATCTTTACACCAATACGCTACCTGCATGTTCATGTATCCGTCCACAGATACCAAGTAACCCTTGTACTCCATGCCCCACTTCAGCTTCACCATCACCGGTTTACCCGTCAGACCGTTCAGGAAGGGCTTTGGATTCAGTGGCAAGCTCTGAAAATGGGAAAGATATACACCAAGGAGCCCTTGTTTATTGACATAGACATGATTGACTTGAAAAAAAAAAAAAAGTATGTCTTGACTTCTAAATATTAATATTTTTATATATAATATAAAATAAAAATGATGAAAAGACTCAAGCAGGACATTGACACGCTGCCCTTTTGTAATCTTTAAGCCAAGGATACCCTTTGCCTTTATTGGTCTTGTGACCAGACAAAGAGCTCCTGGAAATACATCATGGATGTAATATGAACAAAAAGGCTGTAAAAACTGTCAGGCTAATTAATCAACAATGTATTCTTATGATTTTATTTTCACACAAACACAAGTATACAGATTATATATACACACATATATATATCTGCAGAAACCGCAGAGTTTTCCTTAAAACCTAATTAACAATTGTTTGCGAAGACCCTTGGAATTTGACAGAAACCACAAGAATCCTATGCAATTTCTTTAAGGCTCTTTATAAGGCAATATATACTATTTCAGGCATTTAACCCTAAAATGTTAAGAACAATATAATTTACTAACTTTGCAATATAAATATTAATGTAAATTCAGCTACATTTCCATAAAAAACATAATATTTCTGGGGTTGACAGTAGAGGGGAATGGCAACATTTTAACACCCCAAATGCAAACATCTATATACATTAAACTTTTATTTTGGAGTCGATGTGATGATACATTAAATGCCAGACGTTAGAATGGCGATACATCACTTACACACACACACACACACACACACACACACCAGACGAGTATGTCTGTATCTTTTATGCTTCTCCTGGCATTTTCTTGTTGTGATTAATGTTGTAATTCTTTAACAAAAAAAACTTAAAGAAAAATAGTAAAATAAGTAAATAATCATTAGAAGAGCAAAAAGGCCTTCGCACATTTATGACTTTAGCACCTTTAAAACATCAGCATTGTCAGAGTGATGACGTCAGAGTGCTTGGACCCTAAAAAGACAGCGAGACTAGTTCATCCACTATTAAACCGAGTTCTGCGCGTTGATTGGTTAACCGCTCACATGAACACGGCTCAATAGCCAATCCTGACACAGGGATTGTTGAACGTACAAAAGCCCTTTCGTGCTACCCAATAATGCGAAAAACACGACATTACACGAACACATACAGTAATAGACCATTACAATCAGAGAACATCGTGTATGTATGAAGTTACCACTGAGACTGTGAGATAATAAATACCGCTGTATGATCGAAACGAAACGCTAACGTCGCGAGCCTCAGACACAGCCAGACGGATTGTTAATCAACTCTGAACGTGGAAATAAATAAAAACCACATTAAACTGTTATGAAGAAAGAAGCTGTGCGCAAATGGAAAAAGCGCAGGTATGACTTACCATGTTTAGAAAGTAAAATCACGTTTCAACGCCGAAAAATACACTTCATTCAAAATGAATCTGTTTCAGGAGGATACTCGCATGCCTTGCCGCCAGGAAAGGGAAGGACAACGAGCGACCTTTGAACCGGAAGTGTTGGAAAAGAGAACTACAGCGACCTCCTCTGTCTTGGAGTGCATAATGTTTCATCCCCTGTCTTGTAAGAGATATGTTTTTATTATACAGTAGTTTGCTATGTAACACGCACTTTATGATATATATGAACATCAAAAATGAAAATAGCAAAGGTTATTCCTATTTACAAAACAGGAGATAAACACCAGTTTAATAATTAGAGACCAGTGTCAATACTTTCCCAGTTCTCTAAAATATTAGAAAAACTCTTTATCAAACTATTAGATGAGTTTGTTGGCAAACATGAGTTGCTGACAGATAGCCAGTATGGCTTCAGGAATAATAGGTCAACAGCTATTGCACTGATGGATCTGATAGAAAAAATTACTGAATGTATTGATAAAAAGAAGTATGCTATAGGGCTGTTTTTAGATCTAAAGAAAGCATTCGACACAGTCAACCACGACATATTATTAAGAAAAATTGAGAAATA
>JAQQZT010000001.1:20846972-20863006 GCA_030068275.1 Clarias platycephalus
TGTGTGTGTGTGTGTGTGTGTGTGTGTGTGTGTGTGTGTGTGTGTGTGTGTGTGTGTGTATGTGTGTGTGTGTGTAGTTTTTAAACCACTTGGGACACGAAGTGCCATCCTACTTACCCTCCCAATCACACATTTTGGACCTCAAGCCAATGTACATTATTGTAGTACTAACAAAAATAGGATAAATTTAACAACCTGGCCATTATTTGAAATAATGGCAGACCAATTTTTTGACCCTCTGCAATTCTCTACAGCATGGATTCTATAAGTTGGAATATGTTGACATAATAACATAACTGTGAACGCCTAAGTGAATGGCTAGCACAGTGGTTAAGACATTAAACTATTGATTGGAAAGGGTTCACAGCCCAGCACTGCCAAGCTGCCACCGTGCCTCTCTGGCTCGATGCTCAGCTGCTTAGAGGTATTTTGAGATAAATGTAAGTGACTATGGACAAAGCCATCTGCCATATGTTGCAAACATAAACAAACCTGCAACAAGATTTTCATCTGAATGTGAATCTTCCATTCTACAACAGAATATGCTCCTTTAGATTAAGATCTGGTCACTGGGAATGTTGTTCCGACCCCCACGGCACCAAGCTGCCACTGCTTGGCTCTTGAGCAAGGCCTTTAACCCTCAACTGCTTGTATCTGTAAGGAGATAAAATGAGCATCTGCCAAATGATGTAAATGTAAATTTTAAATACACTGAGACTTTTGCCATGTGACACAGTGCATTATTTGGCAGAACCTAGCTATTATAAGAAGGGTAGAGCTTTGCCATAAAGGTGTTTCAACGATACTTAGGCTGTGCCATTCCAATTTGTGTTAAGATTTACTACTTTACAATATCATACTGAACTGCTGACAAAAGGCAGGTTGGGTCCATGAATTCAAATTCTAACCCTTACATTTGCATGTTGCTGCTGCAAAAAAGATTCATTAGCCCATGTGACATTTTTCCAATGGTTGGGTGTGTCTGTGGCTAATAGGTTGTTGAGACTGTTGCACATAAAAATCTCAAAGAGTTTAGCAGTTTCAGAATACTCATACCATGCCACAGTCCAAATCACTGAGATCACAACAAATTTACATGAAATATTGATGTTGTGGTATTTGCGAGAAAAATGTTTAGCCAGGAGGAATTGTAATAACAATGCACTTCCTCTTTTATTGGCAACTTATGCTTACAACACAAACACATGCGGAGGAGGCATTGCTTGACAAACAGCAAGGCAGGCTACTGCTTGGGGCCCCAGGCCAGTAGAGGGTCCGAGAGGGCAGACAAAATGATTTTATATAATTTTTATTTGATAATGGTGATGAATGCTGGTTGGAGAGCCCCCCTGTAAGAGCCCCCAACATACTTTTGATTTGATCCCCTGAACACAGGCTTGGTTGTGATGGTTAACACAGGACTGGCTATGAGAGGGTCAATTCAAGTAGACGTAACAAATTCCACTAGTCTTCATCAAAAAGTTCAATACACACAAACATCATAAACTCATTTCTTTTAATAAAACATACCATAATTATAAAAAAAAAAAAAAAAAACATTAGAAATAGCACTAGTTAATGGAACACTACAAATGTGTTTTTCCTGCCCCACCCCACACACTTTTCTGTCTAATTTTGATCTTGGCCAATACTCACCCACCAGTCAGCTCTTCCCCATTATACAACACCTACCAGTCATGAAGACTCTGAGACTTTTCAAACTGTTCATCGTGCTGTGTCACACTCTTTTCACATACTGTACGTGAGTTTGCAGATGCTCACAGCTGGAAAATTAGCTAGTGTTGCTGTGATGGACAGTTTGGCTCACTTGGACTCCCAAGCATGGCATTGACAAGATTAAAACTTGGATGATGAGGCAGATACTGTTTTGTTGCACCACTTGGGGGCCCTATATTAAAATACTCTTAACCTGTTCATATGAGAGTGTGTTGTCTTGAATGTGTTGATCTTAGTCGTTTTAATTACATACAGCAGATGCTAATACAAGTAGCCAAAAATGATAAGAAGTCTATTATAAATCAATTAATTCTATTTCTTCCAGTCTGAGCAGTGAGTCTGAATGTCCCGAGTGCCAAGTATGTGAATGAATCAGCTTGTTTTGCAATGTCTTGACTGAATAGAGTGAATGCATTTCCTGTCGTCTGAAGTCATCAAATGTTTGTGAGGGATATGGGATTGGTCTGTTGGCTGCAGTTTACCTATAGTACACCCCTGACCTTGCAAGAAAAGCCAAAGACATGTCAATATCAGCTAACTAAAAAAAAAAATTAAGGGAAGTACAGGGAATTAAGGGAATACAAATTAAGTATTGGGTCTTTCAAACAAAAAAGTCTCTGCAGGACAAGTAAAATTAGATCAGATTGAATTGGGATTAGATTAGATTAAATTAGATTAGAATCAACTTTATTGTCATTGTGCAAAGTACATGTACAGAGCCAATGAAATGCAGTTCATAAATAATAATAAATTCAGCACAGGGTTTCTATCTGTTATAAACAATGCGCTATATGGGGCCTATTGGATTACTACTGTATCTTCTCTATAGAGTACATTGTTTAAAACTGATGAAAGAGAAAGAGCGCATTGAACTCTTGTAAAACCTTGAGGAATAAAAGCTCATGATTAATTTAAGAAACAGGACCATGTTTGCAAATCCACATGAACGGATTAGAAGCGGAAAGCCTTTCAGCCAGTCCACATTCCAGACAGCCTCTCAGGAAAGGGGCAGTGAACGGCATGGCTTTGATCCACTCTCATTTCCCACTCAGCCGCTTTCCATGTTTTCCTTTTGCTGCCTTCCTCAAGCCTTTAATCTGACACCAATCAAACCCCGTCTAAAACTAAACCACCCCACATGATTAGATTTGGACTTGGTAGGTTATGTGTATGCTTGCACGATATGGACAGCCTCTCAATAAGCATATTGAAATAAGCATATTGTGATTACATTGTTACACATAGAAATTGTCATAAGCCTTACAATATATCTGTAAGCAAAACAGGTGGTTGATGTAACTGTCAATGATTGGTTTATATCCAGCATCAGGAAATGGTGGATGCAGCCCCGATCTGGATCGAGTGACAGTTCTATATGGACCCTGATGCTTTATTGATAAATGAGAATAATTAATATACCAGCAATTAAGCACTTTTTCCCTTGAGTTGGGGGTGGCTATCTGTGTCACTCAACGTGTGTATGAGTAATAAAAACAAAAGCACGAGCCAGCATGGCTTACTCCATAAAAAGGAAAGTAGATTATATAAACTGAATCTTCATAGATGAATGGACAGATCAATATACGGTATGTTTATTCTTCCTGCAAGAAGTTTGTCTCGTACGTTCTGAAACCTTGGCGATAATAACAAGCAGTAAGGTGAAGACACAAAGCAGACCGTTTAAGAAAACATATCCGTAGTAGTCCAAGGTGTGTAAAATACCCGAACCGAGAGCCTGGAATGAGAGAGCAACCAGAGTCTTTCCACATTCATTTATGGCCCAGCAGCGTGAAGATTTACTAAATGTTGATTAAACATTGTAAATATACAAATAAATATACAAAGCCATCAAAGATCAAATTGTCCATAAATTTAATATAGTTAATGAAAATTAACAATAAATATTATATAATAAATGCTATTGAAATGCTAAATATCTGATTTTTTATAGACTTTAATGATTGCAGAGAGACAGAGAGAGAGAGAGAGAGAGAGAGAGAGAGAGAGAGAGAGAGAGATCTGAATCCTAACACAGACATGAAATTCAGACCTTTTATTGACCGTACCTTATTACATTGCAATTCAGTACTCCTAGGCTATATGAATGAGACTAAATTTATTTGTTTGTTTGTTTGTTGATTTATTCAGGAAAATGGCACAATTTGTCAAAACTTTGTCAAATTTGCTAAAATTTCAGGTTTATATATATTAAAAACTCAAGTGGCAGCCACAGTGGTGTAGTGGTTAGCACTGTCATCTTGCACCTCCAGGGTCTGGGTTCGATTCCCGGCCAGGTTCAATTCCCATTTCTGTGTGCATGGAGTTTACATGTTCTCCCTGTGCATGGTGGGTTTCCTCTGTGTACTCTGGTTTCCTCCCAGTCCAAAGATATGAAGATTAGGCTAATTGGTGCTCCCAAATTTGTCCATAGTGTGTGAATGAGCATGTGAGTGTGTGTGTGCCCTGCAATGGATTGGCACCCTGCCTTCGTGCCCTAAATCTCCTGGGATTATTACAGGATTAAGCAGTATAGACGATGTATGAGTGAGTGGTCCGTCAACACAGCACAGGTTAATGAGGATTTTAAAAATATGTGTTTATTTGGAAACCTTGTCCGTGTGAATACGAAATTTCACATGGACAATACGAAAGTTTTCATTACTGTCATAGCAAGCAAATTTTATGACTACCGGAATGTAAAACTAATTATTTTGAGGTCATAGAAACAACCGAAAACAACCCTAAAAACATGTGATCATGTGTATCTGCGCTATTTATTTATTTTTGCTGTCATATTTGTATAGTTGGTTAGTTCGTCATATTGCCTAGATTGTGCTGAAAGAAAGGATGTCACTCTATATTGCACAATCCTGAGCTATATATTATATATACATACATATATTTCTAATAATAAAAATGGCTAAAATATCATTGAATTTTAAGGACTATGGTGAAGTATTGCGATAAACAAACGGTGTATTGTGGCGCCTACTATGCATACCTCTCTCTCTGACAGTGTTGCTTCCTAGTATGTGTGTGCGTCTGTGAGCGTGTGTGAACTGTGAATAGCTTGGATGAAACTCAAGTGTGACTCAAGAGGCAAGTGTGCTGGGAATGCTCCTTTAAATCGCAGTCAAAATTTTGGAAGAGGGGGCGGAGCTAAAGTTCACGCTCCTGTCACTCATGATATTTCAGCTCGCGGATCCCGATGCACGAGTCTGAGATGAGATGCGTATGAAGAGGAAAGCGTGTGCCGTGCTTCAGTCGCTGTAGTCTCTCATGGCACGTGCACGATAACAGTGTGGCTTCAGTGTGCTGAGAAACAGATGGCGGCGGCGGCGTCGCGCGAGACTGGCGCCGCTGCGCAGGTGAGCGCTTTCTGTTCGACACGGAGGCAGCGGCGCGCGCGCACCTGGCCGAGCCACGCTGACGCGGTCATGCTTCTACTTGCCGCTTGAGAAACGCTGGCGCTACTTCGCCTTGTTTTTTTGGGGGGGGGGATAAGAGAATTCACACCGGATAAAATTCGAATTTTTCGTTTTTAAGACATTGGAGACGTTATTTTTTTCTTTTGTTTTGAGGCGTTTGGACGCGGCATCGATGGAGAGGTGGGCGTTGTTTCTCGTGCTCGCGTGCGGCGCTTCACACTCCGCGCGCTCAGGTCAGTGCACTTCAGGTGCCATCAAAACAAGAACACACACACACACTGCCTTCGAATGGGAGGACCAAAACACCAGGAGTGTTAGGTTTTAAAGATGTTGTAAGAATGACATTATCTAATATTAATAATAATGTTGCACTCTTAAATGTCACCAACCACTCTCTTACACTTTCTCCAGAAAACATAGGGGATGCAGAGCTGTTACCTTGATTAGACCTATAGCAATCAGTTTTAGAAATTTTAAATCGAATGATATAAAGCACTTTAAAATTGTGAATGTTCATTATTCTTTTTATCATTATTCTATACTGAGTTTTTCAGCATTTCAAGTATTCACACTGTGACACAAATTTCATATTTTTGCTTCTGTACAGTACACTACCACCGTGGATTTATAATAATGAAGCAATCAAGCACGATGGCTTAGTGGTCAGAATTCGATTCATGTATCATGTCTATGTTTGCATATTCTCCCTATGCTTGATGGGTTTCCACAGTCCAAAGACATGCAGATTAATAGTGTGTGCCATTGCTCCAGGGAGTCTAGGGCTTGATGCTGTGTTTGTGGAGTTTGCATGTTCTCCCCGGGCTTGGTAGGTATTTCTCCGGATAATCCAGTTTCCTTTCACGGTCCAAAGACATGCAAATTACGCTAGTTGGTTTTCCAAAATTGTCCATTATATGTGCCCTCTGATGGATTGGCACCCTTCCTGGTATAGGCTCCAGCCCACCCCATGATTCTGTACATAGGATAATGCAGTATAGAAGTTGAATGACTGAAGGAATAATCAGAATATGATTGAAGTGTACACTTTCAGCTGTAATTTAACAAACAAAAGTATTGCAATAGTCTATCTATTTTACAAAGCTAGAAGTTGACTAATTTTTGATTGATAGGTAGCTGGTCATCTGAAGTATCAATATGTGTTCCAGAGAGGTGTTGATGGAAGTGAAGGAGACCATTAGTAAGCTAAAAAAAAAAAAAGAGAGATATACTGTATCAGAGAGATACTAGAAAATTTTAAGTGACCCAATCAACTATTCTTGAAATAAAGAAATGCACTAGTGAGCTCATCAACACCTAAAAGCCTAAAAACAGAAGTGGATAATCACTGAATTATTTCTTTGATGATGATAATCCCACTCCACAACATCTAGCCAAGATGACAAGTAAAGTCAAGAACATAAAGGCTGGATTAAACATTGTTTGAAAAAGGCTTCACAATTCTGGAACAAGATTCTTCAGATGGATAAATCCAAGATTCAGTTGAACCAAAATGTTGGGAAAAGAAAAGTATAGTTTAGGAAAGGAAGGGCTTGTGATATACAGTAAAGCATACTAAATTCTCGACTAAACATGGTGGAGGCAGTGCTACAGTATAGATATTTACAGCCACCAATGGAACTGGGTCACTGGTGTTTATTGATGATGTTACAGTAGATATAAGTATCAGAGTGAATTATAAAGTATATAGAGCTATTCTACATAATCCAGGAGCTTCATAATGCAACGGAATTGAATGTTCTTAAATGGCAGAGTCTGTCACTTTCCCTCAATTCCACTGAGGATTTTATCCAAGTATTAAAAATAATCTCTATATTTATGATTCCGTCCATCCACCTAGGAATCCCTGTAGTCCAACTAGGGACTGTGGAGGTCAATGGTGACTATTGTATTTATTCCCATTTATTTTTACAACCGTGGTAGGATCTTCTGTCAACATTCACATGCACGTTCACACACTACGGGCAATTTGGCAACACCAGTTAGCCTTATCTCCATGTCTTTGGACTGTGGGATGAAACCAGAGTACCCACAAAGCAAGGGGAGAACATACAACTCCTAGAATTAAAGCTAAAAGTTTACACTTTAAAACCCATTATGGTGGTGTACAACTTCTTTCACTGTAAACTGTCTTGTCTAATTGTTTTTTAATCAAATTATAGTACCAGCTTTCAACCTTTCTTATCTTTCATGAAAACCAAAACAATTGCCCCAATTTTATCTCCAATTTTATCTATCAAAATTGCTATTCTCTTTTTTTGCATTTGTTGCCATTTTTTTGTTTGCATTTGTTAGGCTGTGAGAATCGTGTGTGTAATCCTCGTATGGGCAACCTGGCCACCGGGCGCTCAGTGCTCACGGACACACAGTGTGGCTCCACTACACCAGAGTACTTATGTAGCTATGAAGATGGCAGCTGCATACCACAGTGTGAAGTGTGTCACCCTCATGGTCACCCACCCACCTCCATGACCGACTCGTCCTTCACACAGCCACCTACATGGTGGCAATCAGCCGGAGACGCTATCACTGAAACATTGCAGTTGGACCTGGAGGTGGAATTTTATTTTACTCACTTGATTGTGATCTTCCATTCACCACGCCCTGCAGCCATGACTGTGGAGTGTTCACAGGATTTTGGGCATACCTGGAGCACCCTGCACTCATACGCCCACAACTGCAGCTCTTGGTTTGGACTGAAAGATGGTCATGGCTGTACTGAGAAATACTCATCACCAAGGCCTTGTCGAGGTGGAGAGGTGAGTGTGTGTGTGCAAAGATACAATAAAGACATATAATACATATAGAAGTCATAAAAAAGAATTATAAATCATTGTTGCAAAGAGCAAATAGCTGAATGTGCATGCAAAACATGCTAATGATCCATTAATAGGAGTGTTAAACACTGTGAGTATTCGCACAAATTATTATCGACTTATTTGCTAGTTATTATTTTTTCTCAGTTTACTTCAATGCTAGGGGTGGTGAGAATCGCTCGGACTCCCTGGCTAAAAGATTTTATTGACTGACCATAGGGCAGTGATTATGAATTCATGTGTAAAAAGGGTTCCTCATGTTCTCAGAACAACACTTATATGAAATATGAAACTTAATTGATGTGATGCCATCATTCAGTACATTCAGGTCATCAGCTGATTAAAATGTTTTTCACATAGACATATCTGAACTCCTAGGTACCCGTGGTTTGCTTATGTTGCTCTGATTAATAGGGATGAGGGTATAGCATTTATTTTTATATAGCATTTATAGTAATAATTCCATACTTTACAATAAAATGACTACCAGCTGTATTCAGGGGCATTACAACAGCTGGTCAATTAAAGTTTTTCATCGGTGTGTGTACTGTGTGTTTCCAGGTTATATATCGTGCTCTCTCCCCCTTGGGCGTAGTAGAACCCTACAGCGCAAACGCTCGCACCCAACTTGGAATTACCAACCTCCGAGTGCGTCTGCTGCAGCCCCAGCCGTGCCCATGTCAGCTCAAAGAGAGTAATACACGCCTCCTTAGTGTCCCCTATGCCATCTCTGACTTCATCTTGAAGGGAGCCTGCTTGTGCTATGGCCATTCTGAGCATTGTGTACCAGCCAGTGGCTACCCTGCCACACACAGTCAGGGCCATTATGTGGTGAGTAGAGACCCAGGTGGAGCTATTTTGATAATGTACTGGGAATAGACACTATGTTGGTCTATCTTTGTTCAAAATAGGGGTACAGTCAGATGAACAAGGTTATGTGAAAAACGAGGGGCTTTCAAGTCAAACATTTACCCAAGACTGCAAGTAGAGTATGACGATGAGACTATAAACTATTTGAATGGTTTTAAAGAAGACCATACATCTGTGAATGACCATCCCGGGCAAAGTGGGTTGGAGCCCACTTGGTCATTCCTGAGAACATTGTAGAGTAGAAATCTTTGAATCTTTAAAAATTGATAGATAACTTGCTGCAAACTGTCAGAAGAGACACATCTGTCTGTGGGAACTGTACACATAATTTCACAAACACCACTTTCACATTACAGGAGTTTGCCTTTTACTTCACTCCAAACCGCTTCTACATATTTGTGTCATTAAAGGAGTTGCTGTTAGGACATTTTTTTAGATGTGAAGCAGGTAGACTGATCATGACTCTGAGAACACTGTGTTAAGTTGTCACCTGGCTTTTGCATCCCATTACATCACTAGTTCTAAAAAAAAGAAAAGAAAAAGAAAAACGTAAGTAAAAAACATGGGCATGTCATAAGTGGCATTTAGCAAATTACTATTTTGCAAATCAAGCTTTAGACATATTAAGATGTACTTGTTTTCACTTTCAGTTTTAACTGAATGCATTCAGTTCTTCTTTTAAACGAGCACGAGTTGATCTTTTACTCTCGCAATTGGCAAGTTAAGCCAACTTCAGGACACAGTTCCGAAATGCCAAATACAATTGAGCCTTGTGTAAGTAAAGTGTGAGTGTCTGCTCAGCAATGATTAACCTGTTAATAATGAGCGGGTGTATTTGCTATACCGACACTCATTTCTCATGGTTATATAAGTGGCTGCTTGCTTACCTTTGAATATTTTTCTAGTTCTTTTCCCCCCTCTCTTTGCTTGTCATGCACTTTTCCTTTTACTATTTCTAAAAAAGAAACAAACTCGTACTAGCAGGCAGAGATCTGAAAAGAGATTGGAAAGTCTGACCAGAAGAAGGGAAGGAACAGTGGGAGTGATACTTAAGAAAAACATTGGAAAAAGGGCCTCATTGCATGCCACTTTCCCTAATCCATTTTTTATTGTTTGCCTTTTGTAATCAGACAGTAACAACAAATAGTGGCATAAACACTGTACTCGGGGAGGGTCAGACTTTGATCTTTAACAATGCAGACCAAACGCGCACACGCACACTCTAGTCCAACCCAAACAAAGGCGTACATTCACTCTCGTTGAAGATGTGCAAGGGTAGATGCATATACTGCCTGATTATCAGCATTTCCTCGACAGGAATGTTTTTATTAGCAGAGCAAGTAGTGTTTTTGTGTTATAATAACGACGAATGCATGAAAGTTATTTGAATCCTGTCCAGCTACTCTCATTCCCTCTCTGTTTTCTTCAGTGCCCATTTTGTTTTGTTTCGGTCTATGTGTTTTTGCTTGCATCTGTTTGGGAAAAGGGCAGTGGAGATACCTGTCTCGCTCCCATTGATAATGGATAGACAAGACAATGGCATAAAGCAACGTAACACAGTGGGCATCAAGTTGATTGGGGTGAGCAAATCCATGGGATTGTTTGTGTTACTTGAACGGTACCTCAGTAGTGCCATTAGCTTCATCTGGAGCATTTATTTTAAAAAATGATTAAGATTATAAAAAGTCTGTGTGCCATGGTAAGTTGATTTGACCTACCCCTTCCATTTTCACTTACAGTGTATTCTCTATACCATTTGTCCTGTGCAGGGTCTTGGGGAACCTGGAGACAATCCCAGGGGTGACTCTGGTTATTAAGTGGGGTACACCCAGGACATGTTGTTAATCTATTGCAGGGCACACAATTGCATACACACTCACACAATATGGGCAGTTTTGGCCGGTTGGAACCCACCAAGCACAGGGAGAACTTGCAAACTCCACACACACAGACCTGAGACAGGAATCATAACCTTGACCCTGGAGGTGTGATATAACTGTGCAAACCAATATGCCATTGTGCTGCCGTTGTCCGAGATAAAAAAGCTGAAATTTGTTCTCATGGATCATTGGTGTGATTATATTGTATTCCTAAATAATTTTTCGTCCTTAAGTTTTTGTTGAGCTTTCACAACTTGGGCAAAAACACAAGCACAGGCCCCATTTTGGAATCAGAAAATCTGTGTTCTTTTATTTAAATTCAGCATAATGGAAAAATGCTGAGAGGTAAATGGACATGGGAGTGAGCTGTAGACTGAGGTGAGACCGATGGAGATGCTGGAACCAAGTGTCTTCTTCAGGCAGCTGCGGTGACGTTCAGAGGAGGGTAGCGGCAGTGTTGGTGGAAGACGGCAGTGTGATCAGTGTACCGAGCGAGATCTGTGTCAGTGAAACGGGAGCTGTGTTCTTTACTGTCTTTACTGTCTGTCTGAGAGAGAAGCAGCATGAGATGAAAGGAAAAATCTGGTACCCTTTTATACTCTTCTGACTTCTGCATAAGGGTGAGTTGACATGCAGTCACGCGCTTTCCTACAACACTGGTGCTGAAACAGAGCCATTCTTTCAACACCATGCTGGCGGACAAGACGGTGAGGAGTGTGTCGATTTCTCGACGTCCGACTGCCACGGCTTTAAAGAAGTGATTTCAGTCTTGTCCCAGTTTAATGACTATCTTATGAAAACGCTGTTGTGCTCCAATGCTGAAGGTTTTTTAAAGATTGTGAACCTTCACTCCATGAGATGAGATAACATTGGTAACAGTGGAAATAGAAAAAAAAGTGAGCTTAATGAAATATTAATGTAGGTATATTGCGTATGTAGGCATAACACTGTCTTGGGTGGAAAATTAGATAAGAGCGTGTATTTGGCCGCGAAGGGAGTGCATAGTCTGTTTTTGTACACGCATTTATCTCACAAATACTCACATTTTTTTTCACAGTGGACGTGACAAGATGACAAGATGATTATTCAAATGTCAGAGACATGGTCTCTCCTCCAAAAATAGACAGGCTGCTTCTAAACTGATGTGAAGTTAAGTAAGTTGGCTGTTTTACTCTATTTCTGTCCTCAGGTGCATGGCAAGTGTGTATGTCGGCATCACACTGCAGGTGATCACTGTGAGAGATGTGATCGTCTCTATAATGACCGACCATGGAGAGCAGCAAGTGGTCTAACTGGAGAAGCTCACCAGTGTGCTAGTGAGTATTCTTTCTTTATTTTTGTCTGTCTGTCTGCATTTTTGTCCTCTGTTCTGCAGTGGTTAATGGCTGTGTGTGTGCGTGCGTGTGTGTGTGTGTGTGTTTTAAGAGTGCAAGTGTAATGGACATGCAGAGAGCTGCCACTTGGACAAAAGTGTATGGCTTCATTCTGGTCAGAGAAGTGGAGGTGTGTGTCACTGCTTGCACAATACAACAGGTCGTCACTGTCATCAGTGCAAGATTGGCTTTTACAGACATCCCGAAAGACCGTCGACTGCTGCCAACTCATGTATACGTAAGACAACACCTCACCTCCACACACATGCACATATACTGTATGTTCATAAGTTGTTGACTTAAATGTGATTTATGACACAGTGGCTGTCAGGGTGTGGAGAACTTTATAGAAAGACTCCTTTTGGTTAATAAATACATTCATGTGATGCTTGAGGGCGTTGATCTCAGGTTGTGAGAAGCCACTTAAAACGTATGAGGGAAATCTGACTTTTTCCTTCTACATATTTGATCTCCCCTTCCTTTCTCACGCTGTGTGTGTATGTGTGTGCACACTTGACGTTCAAATGCTAATTCATGAATCTCAGCCAGGAGCATGTCAGAGTTCAGGAACTCTGTACTTTTGAAAATACATTAATTCACACAAGTGCCTGCGCGCACAGACACACACGCAAACACACGGGGGCTGTTTGGCATAGAGCACGGAATGCTGATGGCTCTCGTAACGAGCCGAGACATGCAGGACAACAAGAACTCTGTGGCGTTTTAGCTGTTAATCTGTGTGAGTGTGTGTGTGTGTGCCTATGAGTGAGCGTGCATGTTTGTGTGTATGTGCGCACAGCAGACAGATTAATCATCACATACACTGAAACTGTTGATACCTCACCTCATAGCCAAGGCATCAGTATCATGTTTATTGGGTGTGTTCATGTAGCAGCCTTTTAAACACACACACACACACACACACACACACACACACGCAAAACACACATAGACAGCCAATCTTCCTGTCACGATTAACTTTTTCATGAACTATAAACTCAGTCTACAAATGTCTACAAAACTTAGCCTTCAATGAAATGAAACATCCTTTAAATAATAAACAACATTTGGGAAAACTTTTTTGGACATTAAAAAGACAGATTCCTCACCCATCAGACTGAAGTACAGAATGTTGTCTATTTAAAAGAAAAGAGTAAAAAAAATTATTAAACAGTACATTAGGCAATGGCAAATATGAGGTGCAATCAAGTCGAACCAGGACTGAACTTTCTTTTGAATAAAGGCTTAAAAGTAACATTTATAGAAGACTTCAAGCACAGTAAGGCTGAATGTCCGTGAATGACGATCCCGGCCGAGGTAACTCGGAAACCACTTGCAGTCGTTCCCATGAGAATTCAGCGAGTGGAACCCCAAATCCTTGAAAATCGACAGATAACTCATTTCACCAATTTGCGGAAGAGACACATCTGTCTGTGGGAACTGTACACACAATCATTCACAAACACCACTTGTTCTTTACAGGTACTCGCCTTGGAGTTATTGCTACATTCTCTCTACAGTCCTAATTTTACTCCAAGCCAGATCCACATGTTTGTGCCAATAAAGTAGTTCCTGGGCGGCTAACGCTTTATACGTGAAGCAGGCAGTCTGATCGTGGCTCTGGCGTACTGAGAAAACTTTCTACCTTGATGGTATCCAAGCACTAGTAAAACGCTGGGATAAGTTAGTGTGCAAGGGGATTATATAGAGAAAAAAAGGTAGTTTTTACTTTCAGGACTGTGTAGTGTCATTCTGCACAATAAATAAAGTCCCGGTTTGACTTGTAGGGTGGAAAGACAGTGGCACCTAGTAAACTGCCAAGTCAATATGTACCTAAAATTATTCATATTGGACTAGTTCCATTTATTCTCCAAGTACTGTTGTAAAAAGGGAGTTTTAGACAAATAGTAACACTGCATACAGTGGAACCTCGGATTGCGAGTAACGCGGTTTGCGAGTGTTCCGCAATAAATTTTGACTTGGAAAACAAACAAGTCTTGGTTTACGAGTACCAAGTATCATGTATCACGCATGCGCTTCTTGTTTTGACGCTGAGCGTCACATGATCACAACTGCGCCAACGGTTTTTTCTCTCTCTTGTGCCCCTGAATTGTGGGAAATCGTCTCCCCTGCTGGGTCTTAGTGCGCGACTCTCACTGGTATAATCAACATCTGTGCACGCGTGTACTGTTTAATGTGTGCGTGTAAAACATATTTTCTTTTGTGTCTGTAAGCGCGTGTGCACGTGTGTAAAGTAAAAGAAAGTCTCATTAGAGAGGTTAAAGATCCAGCTTCTCCATGTGTGCGTGCTCGTAATTTGACACTGTGCCCCTTCAAACACACACACTCTCGCCTTTACATCCCCCCCACCCCCTCTCGGCTTCAGACACACACACTCTCTCTGCTCTACACAGAAACAAAGGTAAAGTGCAGGTTCATTTGTTTGTTTTACTTTACAGCAGTGATTCCGTTCCGTATGTGCTCACGCGAGTGTCATTAGCGATGTTCAAATAAGAGAAGAGAAAGGTTTACTGTGTAAGATGGGAAGGGGGAGGCTGATTTCTCCTCTTACTTCACACATATACACACACACACACACAGCGCCTGCGCGCATAAATGGAAACACTTTTCTGTTGGGATTTTTTAAAAACTTTTTTAAAATGTAAAGTGCAGGTTAATTTTTTTTATTTTTACTTTATATTTAGTATTAATTATTTTTATGTATTTATTTTTTGGGGCTGTGGAACAAATAATTTGAGTTTCCATTATTTCTTATGGGAAATTTTGCTTTGATTTATTTTAATGTTTTATAATACAAGCCCACTTCCGGAATGAATTATGCTCGTAATCCAAGGCTCCACTGTATTTAAATGCTACTTGTAGAGGATTTTAGGTTGTATGAGGTTATATAGTATAAAAGCAACTGTCCAACACACACGGTCATGTGCTGATGAATTTGTAGATTCAATTGACACGATTCTACAGCTATGCAGATCATTCCAGTTTATGGAGACGGATTATAAACGGTCTATGCTGCATTGAAAATTAGATATGTGGTGAAACATAAATCAGATTTTATCTCTTAGTATAGTGCTAGTAGGTAAATCACTGCTTTTACTGGCAAATCTGCCTCTAGATATTACATTATCTATACCGTGACTTCTGAGATTTTAATCGCAGTCATAATCTTTCCAAAAAACTAACTCATGCTTTAATATATATTGCGTAAAGGCATTCGTATGAATATATTTGTCTCTTGTTTATACAACCACAGCTTGTTTGTGCGATCGTGTCGGAACTGAGAGTTGTAACCCTGCTAACGGGGACTGTATCTGCAAGCCTGGTGTGGCCAGCCCGCTTTGTGACAAGTGTATGCTGGGATACTGGGGTTTGACCGAATACGGCTGCAGACCTTGTCAGTGCGCAGGTGACTGTGATCCATACACTGGAGACTGCATGATGGGGTTAGTCTGTGTTTGTGTATTTATCAGAATCCCGTAGAATACAGAGTGTTCTATAACCTAATAATGTGTACAAAATGTGTGTAGGTCCGATCCTGATCACAACAACAGCATATTTCGAGTGGAGGAACTTTTTTCTGCTCTGAACTTTCAAGGTAGAGGTCTGTTAACAGTGCTGTGCTGTGTATCTGAAGTTCACTCTGTTGGCTTGAATAAGATATGTGCCATTAAATGTCGTAGATGTTTTTATATTGCCTTGACAACGGAAATAAACTGACAGGAAATTCAATAACAGTTTTTTGTTTTTTTTTCCCCCCTGTGCAGAGAAATGTGTCTGCAAACAGCATTCTCTTAGGAACAGTAAAGTTTTCTGCACTATGAAATATTCCTATGGTAAGTAACAGTTCTTTGAAACATACTGTAAACATAAAAACACACACACACACACACA
>JAQQZT010000001.1:20869869-20908942 GCA_030068275.1 Clarias platycephalus
ATTCAGCCCCCTGAGTCAATACTTTGTAGAACCACCTTTTGCTGCAATTACAGCTGCCAGTCTTTTAGGGTATGTCTACCAGCTTTGCACATCTAGAGACTGAAATCATTGCCCATTCTTTGCAAAACAGCTCCAGCTCAGTCAGATTAGATGGACAGCGTTTGTGAACAGCAGTTTTCAGATCTTTTGCAAGCCACTGTACAATATATTAAAAATGATTAACTGTGCATTAACTAAGATGTAGATTAATTTTTGATTGTGGTTCATTGTGCATGACCTAGTTTGTTGGCTTTTTAAAATGCTTTTATACCTAAATGCTTTAGCACCCTAAACCACTCACGCATGAGATACTGTACTGTCTGCCTGAAACACCAAGGTTTACAAAATGGTAAGAGTAGTACATCCTACATATTGTTGTACAAAGGTAAAAGTTACATGTTATTTCCCCTATATAGGGCAGACAAGGGCATATGTAAAGAGAATAATAATAATGAATATACTGTAGTTGTAAGCAACGATGTGCATGGCCAAGCAAGGGTAAATGTTACATTCTATTTCCCATATATAGGGGCAGACAAGGCCATTTTGCAAAGAGAATAATAATAATAATAATAAATTTAATTGCAAGTAATGATGATGGGCCCAAGCACCCTGTGCCATCGCCACCCCGGCGACATCGCACAACCTGCGTGTTATCTGATCGTGTTAAGACCTCGAAAAAGCCATCGCCACCCAGTTGCACCGCACAACTTGCACACATCACACACTATACAGGGCTAATGTCAGTTTGGGCCCTAAATATTTGTTGAGTGTGTATGTTTGTGTGTGGCATATGGATGTGTCAGTCTGTGTGATGAGTAAATGTGTTTGTGCATGTTTGTGTGTGGTGTGTGAGTCTGCGTGTTAACATTTGAGATATGTGCGTCAGTATGTGTGTGAACTGTGTGTGAGACATGTGACTTGTTCGTGTGTGTGGGAGTGTGTGTGTTTCTGCATACGGGCATGTGAGACAGAGATGTGAGTGTGTGAGTGTTAAGATTTTTGTGATGTGTGATATTCATGAGTATTAGTGTGTTTGTGTATATGTGCGTGTGTGCATCTGTGTGAGTGTATGAGTGTTAGCAATTTGATATAAGCGTGTTATGCGTGTGTGTGTGTGAGCGTCGTGACAGGTGTGTGTGTGTGTGAGTGTTAACATTTGTAATGTGTGTGTATGTATGTGTGCATGTGTGTTTGTGTGTGTAACATTTGTAATGTGTGTGTAAGTATGTGTGCATGTGTGTGTGTTTGTGTGTGTGCGTGAGATGTGTTTGTGTGTGTGAGTGTTAACATTTGTGATATGTATGTGTGTTCAATAGGCCGCAGATGCTGGAAAGTAAGCATGATGTCACTGAATGTCATGTCACTGAATGTGTCACTGTATATAATCTCACTCAATATAATGCCAGACAGAAAGTTATTAATCATTTTTCAGTGTAAGGTTAAGACATTATCACGGCTGACCCGTTTGAGATATCAAAAGTCCCCCCGCAATTTAGCGTCCTCAATGTCTTTAGATTTAGTATATCGGGTGCCTTTTTGCGAACAACCCAAAATAACTGGCCTCCTGTTGAGTTGAGCCCATGACATGCAAGTAAAATCTCGTGTGGGGGCCCCTGGGGGCCCGGGTAATGCGACTCAGGCATCCTAATGGCAGCAGATTCCAACATGTCTGGCAATTTTCACGGGTTTTTGAGCATGCTAAGACCCCCAAAATATCTAAAAGATTGGGAAAAAAATCCTTAGGAAAACAAGAGGGTCCTGCGCACCCTATAGTGCTTGGGCCCTAATAATAATAATAACATTAGCTGTGTGGTCTTAAACCTCCAGGCTCCGGGATCAATTCCCGCCTTAGTGTCTGTGTGCATGGAGTTTGCATGTTCTCCCTGTGCTTGGTGGGTTTACTCCAGGTACTCCGGTGTCCTCCCAAGCAATGACATGCAGGGCCAAGCAAGGGTAAATGTTACATGCTATTCCCCTGTATAGGGCAGACAAGACCATTTTGCAAAGAGAATAATACTACTACTACTAATAATAATAATAATGTTATCACTGTCGCCATGCACCTCCAGGTTAATTGGCGTTCCCAACCGGGGGTCCTAATAAATACACTGGTCGCAGTTGGCCTCCGTGGTACTTAGTTGGACTATAGACATAGGTGGGTGGATGGATGTAATAATAATATTAATAATTACAGACAGCATTTTGGCCAATCAGTATCCAAGTATATGATCTGTGAAAACACATCATGTATTTATTATAAGAAATGTATTTATTATAAGGGGGCTGTTTTTGGAGTGCAAGTTTTTGCTTCATGTATTGAGATGACGTCACAATGGAACAAGATAGACGGCATGCTTCTAATTCTACGTCATAAACAGTCACTATAATATCTGTACACAGAGATAAAAAGCGTTGATCAGAGAGTATCAGCGATTATTAGCGGTTGGTTCCTTTTTTTAAAAAAATCGGAATCGGAAATGAAAATGAATAAGGATAAAGTGAACACGACGTTGACCACACTGTATGTGGGAGATCTGCACCCCGATGTGACCGAGTCCGTGCTGATGGAGAAATTCGTCCCTGTAGGAGGAGTTCACTCCATCAAGCTCTACAGAGATAAAGCGACGGGCTTCTCACGCGGATATGCCTATGTCAACTTTTACCAGCGTGCCGACGGTAACACACACCATACAAAACAGAGTACAAAATACATTGTCATACGAGGTGTTTTTTTTTTTTTTTAAGAATAAATGTTAATATTTTCCCGAATTTTACATGAGAATATTCAACTTCTTTACCCGACCTTACCAACGGTGCCAATACTTCTGCATGTGACATACAGAGTAAAATCTCCAGTGTTGCTTTAACACTTTTAGAGTTAATTTTACTCCGACTGGATCTGTGTAACACTACTGTCTTCACACTGGGAATTTTGCCTTGTAGTGGAATTGACACCTATAGGGATCTTACTGAAATGAATTTACTTTCTTCCCTCAGCTGAGAGAGCATTTGATTTGCTCAATTATGAACTCCTTATGGGACAACCCATGCGAATAATGTGGTTCCAGGTGGACAGTTCACTGAGAAACGCCGGCACTGGAAATATCTTCATCAATAATTTGGACAAGTCGATCAACAGCCTGGAACTTCATGGCCTCTTCTCCACCTTTGGCAAGATCCTGTCGTGCAAGGTTTAGGCCATGAACTGTCTGAATCAGAATCGCATCTGTGTAGCCTTAAGAGAATGTATTTATTCTTAAATAAAGTCATTTATTAGTCAGTTCTTTGTTGACATGATGTGTCTTGTCTGAAGATCGTAGGCTATAAAAAGGGGTACAAGAGATATGCTTATGTCCATTTTGAGTCCGTTGATGCTGCTGAGAGGGCGATCAAGGCGCTGAACGGCAAGCTCTTGAACGACCGCCTAGTGTAAGTCATGTATAAATAATTCATTGTTATCTCCATGTGCTGAAATGTCTAATTACTTTTGTTGTTTTTGGCTTGTGTTTAATGAATTCCACTTGATGTTTATTGAAATCCCTATAATATTAATATACACTACCAGTCAAAAGTTTAGACACACCTTTCACAATTAAATTTTTTTTAAATATTGTTTTCAACTTTGTATACTCGTATTGAAGCCATTATAATTATGACAGAACAAATATGGAAATATGTCTTCAACCAAAACATGTTAAATAATCGGCGATATGTTTTATACATTTGATTCTTCACCTTTTGCTTTGATTACAGCTTTGCACACTCTTTGCTCTGTCAGCTTTATGAGATTGTGACCCGGAATGGTCATCCAACAATCATGAAGAAGTTTCCAGAGGTGTTGAGTACTTTTTGACTGCTTTTCCTCCACTGTCTGGTCCAACTCATCCCAAACAATCAATTGGATTTAGATTGGGTGATTGTGGAGGCCAAGTCATTCGATGCAGCTCTCCATCTCTCTCCTTACCAGACAAATAGCTTTTACATAACTTAGGGTGTTTGAGGTCATTGTACTGTTGAAAAACAGTAACAGTAAGACATGGTGGTTAGAACAAAAAAAAAAGCAGATTTAGACTCATCAGACCAATGAACAGTTTTCCACTGATTTATTGGCTATTCTTCGTGTGTTTCTTGCCCAAGCAATTCAACTATAAATGCCTGGCTCACGTAGTCTCCTCTGAACAGTGGATGTTGAAATATGTCTCTTACTTGACTTCCGAGAAGTATTAATGTGAGCTCGAATCTGAGGTTCTGTAAATCTGAAGTTTCTGAGAGTCTGTTTCTTATAGTGTTTGATGGTTTTGGTGACTGCAATTAGGGATACATTTAAAGTTCTTGAGATATTTTGGATTGACTGACCTTTATTTCTCCCTATGTTTGGTGGATTTCCTCTGGGTACTTCGGTTTCCTCCCACAGTCCAAAGACATGCAGATTAGGCTAATTGGCGTTCCCGTAGTGTCAGTGTGTGCCCTGCGATGGATTGGCAACCTGTCCAGGGTATACCCTGCCTCTTGAGATAGGCTCCAGGCCCCCCGCAACTCTGAATACAGTATTAAGCAGAATATACGATGAGTGAGTGAGTGACCTTCATTTCTCAAAGTAATGGTGGACTGTCTTTTCTCTTTCTTTACTTGAGTGTTTCTTGCCATAATATGGATTTGTACAATAGTTGTAGTAGCACTAATTGACTCTGTACCCGCCCTTCCTCTGCATGGTCTTAAGCACATTAAGAAGGCAAAAAATGTCACATTAACTCTTGACAAGCCACACATGTGAATTGAAAACCATTCCAAGTGACTACCTCATATATCTGATGAAATAATGCCATGAGTGAATAAAAAATTCCGGGTTGTTTAACACTTAATACATAATTCCATATCTGTTCTTTCATAGTTTGGATGTCTTGTGTATTAATGTACAATGCTGAAAAATTATAAATAATAAAGACTGACTGTTAATGTAGGTTATTTTTGATAATATGTAGTATTTAAGTCAACATTAAATAGTAATTTTATACATAGAGACTAACAGAAGTGTTAATGAGAACCCTAAGACTTGTTGTGTTAGACTTGTTACTGTGTCTGTGTTGTGTTACAGGACTATCGAACACTTCAAGTCCTTTAATGCGCGCCAGGCTGAGAGTGCCCAAAACCCCCAAGTCTTCACCAACATCTTCATCAAATACTTTGATCAGGACATGGACACTAAGAAGCTGACAGAGATCTTTAGCAAGTTTGGTGAGGATGCCTAATAGAGACTGTAACGAGTTATACAGAGAACACTTATGTTGTGTAGTTATGCACTTAAACATTAATAGAAAAAAACATATAAGCAAGTTTTCGCAGAACAGTCTTACAACATTACAGTTGTTGATGTATGTGTATGTGTGTTGCAGGTCCTGTGGCGAGTGCTCGCGTCATGACCAACGAGCAAGGGAAGTCTAAACGATTTGGCTTCGTGAGATTTGAGAGGCCTGAAGACGCAGAGAGAGTAAGTTTATTCTAAAGCCAAATGTCCTACTTTTACCTTTTAACAAGTTTTAATAATAATAATATATAATAATAATAATAGTTAAGAGTCTATGTTTATGTGTTTATGTGTGCCTGCTCAGGCTGTAGAAGAAATGAATGGGAAGGAGGTGAATGGCAAAAAGATATTTGTGAATCGAGCACAGAGTAAAGAACAGAGACAGGCTGAATTCAAGTACAAGTATGAGCAGGTAAAACACGCACGCATGCACGCACGCACACACACGCAGAATGGATTATGACTTTGCCTCCTCTGCTGTAGGGTCTGAACCTCTACGTGAAAAACCTGGAACCTAATGTAGATGATGAATGTCTACGCCAAGAGTTTTCGCGTTTTGGACACATCATCAATACCAAGGTCACTAACAGAATGCTTACATTTTATTCATTTTCCAATATCTGTGGATGTTCACTCAGTACTAGTTAGCCATATTTGCATATTTATCATGATGTGTTTCCTTGTTCTCTCCCACAGGTGATGATGAGGCATGGCTGCTCCAGAAAGTTTGGCTTTGTGCACTTCTCCTCCCCCAACGACGGTATGAACGCTATAAAGGAGATGAATGGCAGGATCTGGGGCAAGAAGCCATTGTATGTGGCTGTTGCTGAGCGTAAAGATGAGTGCCAGGCTTACATTGCCCGGCAGCACATGCAGTGGATGGCAAGCATGGAGGTTGGAGTCCCTGGCTTAACATGTTATGAGAACCGTGCTATTAAGCTCCTCAAGCTACCACTAGTTACCCCAAGAGACCATTGTTATGTGGAGTGTATAGCTAAATGCCAGCTGTAGATCTGATCTGAGGAAAATAAAATGAAAGAAAGTATGTTATCAGCAGTATATATGTGTGTTGCAGGCTCAGAATACCGCTGCCTATTACACAAGCAACCAGGTGGTTCCTCATGATATCCTCCTGCCACAATGTGAGTAATAGTTGTCTGATTACTGTACATATCGGTGTTACATCTGATACTGTGATATGTGTGTTCCTGTGGTTCTGCTGTAAGCACAGGATACTTAACTACATAATAGTCGGTCAACCTATTTGTAACCTATGGTGCTAGACAGGTTACAGTAGATGCCACCTCAGGCTTTTGTGTATCAGCTAAACACTTCAGCCAGCTAGCTCTTTTTAAGCCTGGTTTTTGTGGAATAATTTCTGCTTCAAATGTACTAGCTTAGCAGGGTATTTAGGACACACCCAATAACTACTGTATATTTGCTTGTTTGGTGCTTTTAAGTAACTCAGCATGCATTATCTGATTGTAGATGTCCAGACCATGCCTGATGTTGTCCGGTACGTGCCTGTCAATGCCCATGATGTGCCCAATTTCACACATCTGTGACTATGCAGCAGTGAGGTGGCATGGATGGGTGCAGTGTTTACAAACACAACTGCACCTAGAGCTACAGCTATTCTAGTGACATATGCAGTGGCAGCTGAATATACAGTGCCAGCTCCAAACATAATTCAAATTGTAGACACATTTGCACCTCTGAATACTGTGCCAGCTGTTTATTATATGCCAGCTCCAGCCGAAGATGCAGGTCCAGAACATGCTCCAGCTGCAGTTCAGAATCTAGGTCTAAGTCCAGCTGAAGATGCCTGTCCCAACCTTGTTCCAGTTGAGGTTGTGGTCCCAGGTTCAAATACAGCTGAAGGTGTATCCCGAGAACATGCTCCACCTGCAGTTGAGGTTCGAGGTCTAAGGTCCCGCTGAACATGCATGTCCAGAACTTGCTCTAGTTGCAGCTGAGGTCCCAGGCTCAACTCCAGCTAAAGATGCAGGTCCAGAACATGCTCCACCTGCAGTTGAGGTTGCAGGTCCAGCTTCAGCTGAAGATGCAGGTCTAGAACAGGCTCCAGATGTATATTTATAGTAAAAAAACAAAAAATCATAAAATGCAAATATAAAGTGGTCTGTGTCTTGATTATTGTTAGTTAAGTGAGAAGACGTTTCATATTTGATTGTGGTTCATTATGCATAACCTGCAGTAGATGTGCATAACCTATTTTGCTGGATACATTAAAGGAACTTTTTTTAGTGAAACATTTTAACCTTTATTATCACAAGAGAGTATGAAGACATTTGTGTAAAACAAAGAAAAAATGCAGCGTGAACAGTAGAAGACAGCTAATAATACTAACACTGCTCAGAATAAGATAAATACTACAGTATATGGCCAAAAGTACAGTATGTGAACACCATCCCACCCCTAAGTGAGCAGTTTTTAAACTGTTGCTACAACTGACTAGCATGACTATGTGTGCTGCAACATTACAATTTCCCTTAATTAGACCTAAGAGGCCCAAACATGTCCCAGCATGACAAAGCAAGCTCCATTGCCAACGGTGATGTGGAAGTGATAGATGTCCTGCACAGAGCCGTGACCTCAAGCCTATTGAACAACTTTGTGATAAACTGGAATACTTATTGCACCTTAGGCCTCCTCGTCCAACAGCAGTCCTTGAACTCACTAAGGCTGAACGAGCACAAATATATAACAGCATGAGAACATACTGTATGACTGTGACTGGTTATATGTTCGCATACATGTAGTACAGTAAACTATAGTAAAGTACAGTAAATACTCCACTACAGAATAGTGTACAATCACTCAGTGTTCTTTAAATGAAACCCCCCCAAAAAGTGGTTGACAGTGGAACATATTCTAATATACTGTTAATCAGACTAATATATATAACCCAATTAAATAAAGCAGATAATTATTTTAATTAAAAGGGTGCACCGTTTTGAATTGAGTTTAGTACATAAAGGTATTATTTATTTAAAGATTCTAGAATATTTTGCATATTTTTTCTCATATATAATGAGGGACATGAGAGCGCAGTGGTTGGCATGGTTGCCTTGCGTTTCCAGTTCCAGCACCTACAGAAGATAAGAGTATGGGAAAATGAATGAATGAATGAAGAAATTAATGGTAGTATAGAAGGCACTAATTCTCATTCCAGCTTTGTACACTGTACAAACTCCAACAAGATAAACGTTGAATAAATTCATATTGCATTGTTTTCCCAACTTCTTACAGTTGAGGCAACAGGTAACATTGCATTCTTGAAAACTTTGAAGACACAGACTGAATAAACTAATAGATTCAAGTTGAGCCAGCAGTTTACCCTCCCTGAGATGCAGTCATGTGATTTTATAAGAGCCCCCCATATCATATACCCCCTATATAATATATATAGCTTTATTATTATATTTTATTTTTTTATCAGAACTATATATTCTCTGACATTTATTCATCATTGTCTTTAAGGGCCTGGGTGACTGTAGTGATGGGTCGTTCATGAATGATTTGTTCTTTTTGAATGAGTCTTTAACGTGACTCAGAAGAACGAGTAGCTTCAGAGAGTGATTCGTTCATTTTCTACTTGCCGCGCATGCGCAAACCATCGCAAAAACCTTCGTAGGATATGAACAGGAAACAGAAATGAGTAGTTACCTCTCAAGTCTTTCGTTCAAAATCGTTCGTTCTTTTGTCACGTGACTCCCATGGACGCTATGCAGTGCAGCAGTTTTAGGAGTGATTGGTCAGGTCTGTGCTCTGTACACTGATATCCTAAAGGACTGGACATACACCTATGAAGCCATCCAAATGATTTTTGAGAGACCTGCTCACCTCAGATTCACATGAAACAAACGCCTTTTTTTTTTTTTTTTCTTTTTTTTAAATGGTAGGTGGTGGTATATTTGTTGCATTCATCTTGCATAGTAATATGTCAAGAGACAAATTTGCCGAAGTTACACCTAATTTATAGATCTTCCATATACTGTAAATCACTTCATGCTTGCAACCAAAAGACCTTATGTCTGCCAATATGTGCAAGCAAAACAACATTCTTCCACTCATTCACACACTCTTCAGGTCTGCTTCAGGTCTACTTTCAGCAGAAATATTACACCTTGCTAACAGTAACAATGAAGAAGTCTTTTTTTTACCCATAGGGTACATTCCACCCGTGTCTGATAGTGGCACTGAGATTGATGAGCCACTTCATCATGCAGCTCTTCTCGACAGGCAACAGAAAGGGGAAACAAGACTGGACTTTTGTACTCTAAGAAGGAAGAGTGTTGATTAACACCTGCGAGAAATATCAGTATCGCAAAGGTCATTAATGAGGAGAGAGAACAAAAAGCAGGACTTGTGTGTGTGCGTGTGTGTGTTAATAAAACAACTAGATAAGGTATGAGCTGAAGGTATAAACCTAATGCACTACAAGATAGATGCCTGACGTCACTTATCACGTAAGGTGACAAAGGTGAAGAGGAGTTTGTGTGT
Organism: Clarias platycephalus; assembly: GCA_030068275.1. Lineage (NCBI taxonomy): Eukaryota > Metazoa > Chordata > Actinopteri > Siluriformes > Clariidae > Clarias > Clarias platycephalus. The sequence goes on from JAQQZT010000001.1 coordinate 20,879,741, forward strand.
GTTTATGTAAAAACACACTTGTCACTTGATGTGAAAAAGGAGAAGAGGAGAGGAGGAGTTCATGTGTGTGATTATATTCCAAATAATAAACACACACAAAAACAATTCCAGACCTCAAGGTCTCACTCACAAATTCTCTGTATCGCTTACCCTGTTCAGACTTACAGTGAGCTCAGGTCCTATCTCATAAGACTCTGGGTACAAGTCAGCCGTATAAGTCAGGTGATGTCAATATATGAGTTTGTAGAAATAGTTAAAAGGTTGAAGCAAAAAACAAACAAACAAATGAACAAACACGCTGATCAGCTTTAATGTGATCAGTAATATTATTATTTTAGGTTGAAGATTTGACATTATAATATTGTATTGGCTTCCACTAGATTGGTGCCTAAGCATGAGGAAATTGAATGATTTCATCTTATTACAGTTAATGGGAGAGTTTAGTTTCCACTTCCACTATTTCAGCTGTGAAGATAAATCTCAGCAAAAATATTCTATTTAGCTTTTCTAATTAATATCTATAGGTGCTGGTGTTTGTTTACATTCAGATATTGTAACATCACAATATTTACTCAACATTTTGATTTACACACATCCCTATAATTTCAGCAAACATTTGAGTAAATCTTCTTAAAGGACAGTACTATATTACTATATAGATTCACACCTGACATTTTTGGTGTTGAAGTTAAATCAGTAACTTAAAAAGGCTGGATTACTTTTAAAAATAGGCTGTGTGTTTAATTCTGCTCAATAATCACTACTCTTGAATATAATAACTAAATTACTTCGTAGTCCTCTTGTGCGTAAAAGCCTGCAGGGATTCTCATTCACCTTTACAAATTACCTAATGACAATCACTTTATTACTTCCCGCAATTGTGATTATTGTTTTTATTGACTGTACCCTTCAGGCTACGACATTTCTCCGTCTGTTTCCGCGTCGTTCATTGTAGTAAAAAAAAAAAAAAAAATGCACTACTACACACTGACCACGAGATGTCGCTTTAGAACCAGAGTAGAAAAATTAGGCAACCCCCAGGCTTGCCAGATCAAGCTCTCTTTCAGTCTGTAAAACTGTTCTACTACAACACCACCGTATATGAGCTGTAGTTCGGGTATGTTTGCAAATGTAAAAAATAAACAACAAACTGTAGCTGTACCGAATGTTGTTTTAAAGCAGTAATAAACGTCCTGTACACCAGTTTATACTGTAGCACTGTATCTGATGTCACTATTGTGCATTTGAGTCTATTCCTACAATGATTCCAATTTTTGGATTATTTTTTGTAGATTTTTGCGCTGGACTGCAGTTTACTGCACTAAAGCTACTCATCATATAATGTTGTCAAGTGTAGTCACAACCACGTTGCTGTTCATCCGCCCTGACATCTTCAAAGAGGTATCAAAAGGTTCTGAGACTAGTTTTGTAACATGCCAACAGATGGCAGCACAAGGCTGCATTCACAATCACAGGGAACACTGACCTTCATAAGTCAGTGTGCCAAAATACATCGTGCTGTGTACATCTGGAGCTGTGCGACTGGTGCTATTCTGACCATGTGCATTACCACATCTGCGATTTCATCATAGACAGCTAGTTAGAACAAAATTAACTGAAAAATTTTGTGTGAAAATGGGCAGATCTGCCCCACAGATGTTTGGCACGATTCGTCATGTTTAAGGCAATGCTGTAATGAATCATTCGAGATGTCTCCACTTCAGGAGCAGAAGAACATCACTCGAAGATGACCTTCAACAAGCTCAACCACAGGAAATGTCGAAACCGTTTGGCAATTTGTGCTTGATGACCGTCAGAGAACAATTCACAACATTGCTTCCAATGTCAGTGTGTCACACGGAACAGTCCGGGTAAAACTCACGTGTGATTTGAATGTGCACCGTGTTGCTGCCCTGTTCATCCCCAGGGTCCTGACCCAGGAGCAGGAGGAACATCAAGTCTGCCAAGAACTCCATCCACATGCCATGGACGACCCGTCCTTCTTGTTGAGGATCATTACCAGTGACAAAACTTGGGTTTATGGGTACGACCTTGAAACGAAGCAACAGTCTTAACAGTGGAAGAGCTCATCGTCTCCACATTTTTGTGGCATTGTGTGTCTCGAATTCGACCCCAGGGGCCAGACCACAGTAGTGTATTCTAGGTTTAAGCTTGCATGTATAGAGGTGCCAGGGTTTAAGTCTGAGGCAGGACATACAACGATATAACAGAACTTGTAAACAGAGCTAATCTCAAAACATTTTTCAAACCAATTTTATTTCTCAAGATTTCTTCCTGTAAAATTTTTTTATTAGTGTAAAAAAAAAAACACACTTTCGTGCATTAACATGGTATCTAAAGAATACAATACTGTAGTTAGAAAAAGTGTTGAAAATATTTTATTTTATTTAGTTTTATTGTAGTTTTTTGGTGTGGTGGATGGGATCACTGTTCTAAAACATTGTTATTATATAGTATTTTAAAATATATTATTCTATTATTAATTAATTATACTATATTAATTACAGTATTAAAAAGAAACAGGGGGTTGTTTGGTCGTTCTGGCAACCCTGTTGTGGGCGGGGCGGTGCCGCTTAACAGCTTTGCGTCTTTGACCGCGCTACATCTGCCTCTGTCTCTGTCTCTATCGCACCTGGATTTAAGGACATGTCTCGGATTTCAAAGGGGAACTTGATGGAACTGTTAAACGCATAAAGTCCGAAGCATGTCCGAAGTGCGGAAATTTACCAAAAGGCTGAGTAAACCCGGGACAGCAGCGGAACTCAGGCAGAGCGTGTCGGAGGCTGTCAGGACGTCTGTTGCTGTGGTTAGTAACCCCTGGTTTGCATTTCCTCTAACGGAAGATCGTCTTGTTTTCAGAGCTGCTAGATCTCACCTAGGTCTGTCACACACACAGAAATGGACGTCGCAGTTATTTCCCCGCCAAGAAGCTCAGATCTATTCAAACCTAAAGCAGCTTCAGCCACGGTTTGCCTCCAGGCAGTTGCTCTGAACTGATGCTGCAAAAGCTCTTAGTCTGCGCTTTATGTGTTTCAGATAAATCACTGAAGGTTGATTTTTGTGAGGTCCTGTTTAGATTCAATACCCCTTATTCCCTTGATGATGTCTGTACCACTAGCCTGATGATGTGCCGGCCACATGGACTGTTCAGTCTCTCCTTTGTGTTCAGATAAAAGCGGCCATGTGTCTTTTCAGTCTCAGGCTACTTATACTACGGTTACTTTCCTTCTTTCTTTCTTTTTCTCACCCCAGACGTTCAGAGCTTATGTGTGTTCTGGTAACACTATTGTTTGAGTAATGAGTGTCCTTGCTCAAAAATGCATGAAAGGACACACACACACACACACAGGCAGAAGCATGGGCATGTGTTATTACTGTATGTGTGCATGTAGTAAGATGTTGGCTGATGATGCTGCAGAACATGATGCAGGAAAAAAATGGCTGCAGTATGTGGCTGTATGTTGAGCCCGACAAGTTTTTCCTATCAAGATGCATGATATCTTTTTGTGTCCTGTTTGGGGACGACCGTTCGGTAGTCAGGCAGTGCTCTATGGAGGTTATAGTGATGCTGAGGAAATCCCTTCGAGGTTTTCACTTGTGCTTTGTGTTTCTTTCTTTTATTCTTCTCCTTCTTGCATTTGAAGCCTGTCCTCTTCACCAGCACTTCTTCACTATGTTTGTACTGTGACTTTACTTTGATCCTACGATAAGCCATGTTATCACGGCCTGTGTCTTGGGATTATAAAAGCGTGGGTCTGTTGTGTCTACGCCTGATGCCGACTGGCTCAGGTGTCTTGGGTTTAAAATGTAGCTGACTTCAAGCATTTGATCATAATGTTTACAAAAAGATCTTTGTACCTTAACATACTGTGTTTTCAGTTTGTGACGGTTCCTTGAATTGGAAAGAGTTCAACAGATTTTATTATACAGAATGAAATGAAAACATGTAACACGCAAGTCTTCGTTTAAGAAAAAAAGCCATGATGGGTTTAGGGTATCCTGTTTACACACAGATGCCAAAAACTGGCTTTTATGTTTGTGTTAATCTAAGTGAAAGTTATCTGGAAAACCAATTATCCCTGTAGACCTTTGAGGTAGACCTCAGTTTGTGTATGTCACGATTGTTCTTGAAAATTTCTCCAACCGAGATTTTGTCATAAAGTTTGGTGGTAAATATTTCACACACAGGTTCTTTCTGTCAATACGGAAGTAAGAACTTCACCATAGCTAACCCAGGCGCCAACGCCCTGCAACTACAAAGTGGTCTTCTGCTAACACTTCCTTTTCCCTTCTGTTTGTGGTTCAGCGATCTGTAATTTATCTATTACACTTTGAGCATTTTTATATTATACACTAGCAGTAAAGAGTGAAGGGTGTTGCCTACTCTGGCCAAATCTCAGGCCAGTGTACTGATTTTCCAATGGAAGAAGTGCATGCCTTATTATGAAACAGTTCCTTGTTCAGAGTAATGAAAGTTTATTTGGGATAGAACTGAGATGGGTTCAACAGTGCAGGCAGAAGGCAGTCAGACGCTGTAATTCGACCAGTCTTGGAATCTTGGATTGTGGTTTTAGAATCCTCCGTGCACATGCCTTAACGCATGACAGGAAGCTGTTAAGCTTGTGGGTATGCAGATGTTACAAAATGGATATATTTTAGTTGCTTTCAACTATAAACTAAATATTAAATATAACTACATTTAATATTTATATAACTAAATATTATATGATCATATTATGATAATAACAGATAATGTTGATATGATTATATTATATTAATATAATATACATCATACAATTTTTATTTTCCTGAAGTGGGCATACATTTTTTGGCTGATATATCATCACTTATGAGCAGCAAATCCTGTTGAACCTCCACAGCAGAAACAATGAAGAGACTGTGAAAGACACTGACTCGATGTAAAATAAGTGCAAGGAGTGAAATTCCATTGAAAGCAGAACATTAGTTACTAACATCTTATTCCTTCCTTTCTCACTTCCTGCCAAATATAAGCCCTAAAAGAAGTGAGTACATTTGCATTTTAAGTATGAGGTTTAAGGTTTATTATTTAAACTGTTACGAATACTCAAAATATACATGTCATTTGAATTTTTGCAATTGATTTCCATGGAAGTACTCAGACTGATAGATGGTGTGGTGGTGTAGTAGTTTGCATCTCAGTTGGTTCAAGGGTTTGAATCCCATCTTGGGTCTCTGTGTGCAGAGTTTTCCCTGTGCTTGCGGTGTTTCCTTCAGGTACTCCGGTTTCCTCCCACAGACATGCAGATTAGGCAAATTGGCATTTCCAAATTGGAAGTGTGTGGGTGTGTTGTGCCCTGTGATGGATTGGCACCATGTCCAGTGTGTATCCTGCCTTATGACCTGTATAGAGAATGAGTGAGAGTGAGTGAGTACCCAGGTTGATATTAATAGTGCTTTTTGCAGACAGCCACCAATGCTAAGTAGATCAAGACTTCATTACAGTACAATTTTAAGAGGCTTTCTAAGTTCTAAGTAATGCATAATTATCGCGGATAATTTTATACACAATAAATATTTAAAATGTATAATGAATAACATTAATGGCAACATTAATACATACAGGTAAACCTTGGATTGCGAGCATAATTCGTTCCGGAAGTGTGCTTGTATGTCAAATCACTTGTATGTCAAAGTAAAAACTGAAAAAGTGAAACTCTGTCGAATCGTTCCACAGTCCAAAAATATTCATATAAAAATCATTTATACAAAATATGAAGTCAAAATAAAATAAATTAACCTGCACGTTACCATTCAAAAGAATCATGACTGGTGTTAGACGAGAGTAGAAGCAGGAGCAGGGGGGGGGCTACTGTGTAGGATGACTTTCATGCTTTACAGGGGGAGCACACATGTGGTTTTAATGTTAAAAGAAAACTGTACACGCGCCCATGGATTTTGACTATGCGAATGACGCTGGCGCATTGAGACGGAGCATGGGAGATGATTACCCACAATCCCACAGCTGGAGAGAGAAGAAACAATTGGCTCAGTTGTGACCACGTTACGCTCGACAGACAAAGCATATACGCACTACAGTACTCATATATCAAGACCTCGCTCATTTATCACGTTAAAATTTATTTTTAAATTTTGTCAATGTCACCTGCAAAGCACGCCCACACCGTCACACCTCCTCCTCCATGCTTCACAGAGGAAACCACACATTAAAAAAACCTTTGGCCTGCTCACACTCTCTATAACTAACAAAGACATGGCGGTTAGACAATTTCAAATCAGGAGTAATCAGACCAAAGGACAGTTTTCTACTTACCTAAAGTTCATTCCTTTAGTTTTTGGCCCAGACAAGTCTTTTTGTTCTTTAAACATGAAGGCCTCACTCTTGCAATCTCCTCTGAACAGTGGATTTTGAAATATGACTGCAACTCCTAGAATAATTTATTTACTTCTGAGGTTCTGTAAATTGGCGGGGTTCACGGCTGGTAATTCTAATAAACTTATCCTCTGCAGCAAAGGTAGCTAATGGTATAGCTGTATGTATGTCTAGCAAATGTACCTAATGGTCTTCCTTTTCTTGGGACAGGCTTCATTAGTGTCACAGGCCAGATCATGTCAGGCAGGCATGGAGGACCCAGAATCAGACACATTGCACATGGGTAAAAGTTTTAATGACTTTAATGATGAAAGCACTGTGAGAGCCAGTTTTGGCGACTTGAAAGTTCTTAAGACTGGTTTTTGAATTCCTCAAAGAAATGTTGGGCTGTCTTCTCTCTTTATTTAACGGAGAGTTTGTTGCCATAATATGGATTTGTACAGTAGTTGTATTAGCACTAATAGGGCTATTGACTCTGTACCCCCTTCTACTGCACAAGACAACTGATGGACTAAAGCACAAAATGAAAAAAATATCACAAATGAACTCTTTCAGTTGACTACCTCACGAATCCGATGAAAGAATGCCATGAGTTTGACAAGCTGTCATCAAAGTTAAATGTGCTATAGCTACTAGCTTCATTTGTTTGCTACATAGTTTAATGTGTTTTTATAGTTTGAATGTCTTCAGTATTAATGTACAATGCTGAAAATAATAAAATAAAGAAAAAACACTGAAGGAGAAGGTTTGTCCATACTTTAGAGCTTATTAGAGCTCTCCAAAATGTCTCTGCTAATTTTTCAGCTGAAATTCAGCTCAGCTTCCTGCATTCTGGCATGCTTGATTTTCATTCTGTTCTCCTCCTTAGTATCTGTAGATGAACTGCCTCTGAACACCCCTTTGAGGAAGTGCATTTTTCTAGCTAATGAGAACACAGGACATGCATTTCACAATTATGTCCAGGCTTTTCTTACCCCTATTCCTAATTAACAAAATAAAGGGGAAAAATATATGTAAGAGTGTTAATTTATGGTGATATCCTCAATGTTTAGCGATATAATACAAACTACAAAGACTAGGTTAGCCAGTTGCAGTCAGCAGCTGATTGCTAACCGCTAACCTATCCCTTATTAAGCCTTTAGTGGTTAGCTGATAACAGCTTCCTGCTAATGGCTAACTTTGCCATCCCCAAGAGCAAAGAAGATGAGGTGAACCTTGATGAGGTGAGTATTTATTGTAGCTCTTAAAAATGGAACTGATTTGCTTGTTTAAACCCCAGCCAATAAAAAAAAAAAGGATAAACAGTAGAAAGCATTTTGGTGTACATAGTGGCTTATACAGGCAAACTTTAAGCAACTTGTGCTATGTAGTGAAAAAAAAAAGCAAATTGAAAGTAAAACTGTGGCAATGGATGAGTGGGTCAGGCAGCAATTCAAAGACATGTGGTACTGTATGAGAGTTTCACCACAGCATCAAGAAATGCATCCTTCATGTGATCAGACATTTTCTGTGGCTATTTTTGGAGAGCATATAAACAAGGCCAAAAATGAGATCTACAAGATAAAGAATGTAAAACTACCAGTGCCATTTCATTAGTTTGACATTTATAATGTGAGAAACATTATGATTAGGAATCGAGGACGTTGTTCATGTTTGGTTGTACTATGTGTTTTAAAGTGCTAAACATTCATTCTTTAAGCAGCATCCTTAGATCATTCAGTAGCACATTATTGGTAAGTCTCAGGAAATCATCATAAAGTCAGTACAGACTGAATAAGAATAAATGAAAAAAGGAATGACTGAATGAATAAGGTGGTAGCTCAGTGTATGTCTGATACAGTAGGTGTTCACATGCATGTGCATGGAATTTACATGTTCGCCCCATGCGTGGTGGGTTTCCCCTGGCGCACTGGTTTTGTCCCAGAGTCCAAAGACATACAGATTAGACTACCTGGTCTTTCCAAATTACTTGTAGTATGTAGTGTGTGAGCTTGTGCCCTGCGATGTATTGGCACCCTGTCCAAGGTGTACCCTGCCTAGTACCAAAGGTTGGTATCAAAATATTCTTTAACCACTTAACCAAACCACTGACTCTAGTGGTAAAGCATTCAGACCTGTACTATGTTGGTGTACACCCAGTTGCCAAGAATATTGTGAAAAGTGATAAATGTGTACAAACCTATCGTTTTTTTCCACATTTATATCGACCAGTGTTTTAAGTAGAGATGGAGAAAAACCGAATCCATTTACAGCATTCAGTATGCATCGTGTTTCTTTTGTGTAGTGATTCAAAAAATTTATTACCCTTAGAATAGAGACTTACCGGTTGATTCACCAGAATTGGCTGATTTTCAGTTTAAACGGCCATGACTGAGCGCAGCTTTCGAGTGATGGAGATGAAGCACATTTTTATGGTGTTATATTAATGACTAATGTTATAAGGAATGGCCTACATTTAATTACTTAGCTTCAATATAGCTGTGAAGTGTTGAATAAAGCTAAGATATAAAACTTTTGAGTAGTAGCAACTCTTATAGTTTAATTGTTTTAGAATTGTAACAAAATAGGGAAAATGTAAAATTGAATTGGGACATTTATAAAATCATGATACTTGAACCATGAATCGGCACCTTGGCATCGTCATAATATCGTATCGGTTGGTCGCTGGTGATTCTCATCCCTAGTTTTTGGTTTCTGTACCACCATCACTTCATAACATTCTGCACTATGTAGTTTGGTCACATCATGAACTGACATTCTTGTCCTGAGGAACATTTTTTTCTTTCACATCACACCAAATCATGAGTATTACCGTCACTGAATTTCCCATTAAATTTACTGATGTCTTTCGCAGAAATATAAATGTAGATGTCACTTCAGTCTCAATTTTCATTTAAACACTTCTGTTGAACAGTCTTTGGTAGAAAAGTGCCTACTTTAGTAATAAAGCATCTTTCAAAGTCAGTTAGGTATTTTTACTTTGCCATCCTGAGCCAAATCCTAGGCCAACCTCAGAAAGTTTCCTACATACTTCTGAATGTATTTTTCCCCCAGATATTCTTTCAGAAGCCCGTCGCATTCACAAAGGAAAAAGCTTATCTCATAATTATGACTTCCTAACTCACAAGTATGACTTCCTATCTCATAATTATGACTTTACATTTACATTTACGTACTTTGGCTGTCATAATAGTAAAAGTCATAATAGTAAGTCACAATTATGAGATCAGGATCTCATAATTATGAGCTAGTAAGTCAAAATTATGAGATAAATTCTGATTTATTTTTCTTTTATAAATGCAATGTACTTTTGTATATTCTGGATTTTTTCATTGGTCTTTAAGTGGGTTTCATTCGCCTATTTATATGGCTGTTATAAATAGGCGAATGTATCACGCTGTAATAACAATGTTAGATATATAGTTTTGACGATGTCTGAATGAAAACCCATTGTATCATCACATAAACCCATGTCACCAGAAGTTACAGTACCATCACTCCTCTTGCCACTTTGCTCTTAAAACAACCTCCACTCTTCAGGGAAGGCTTTTCATTAGATTCTGGAGCATTGTGGGGGTTTGTGGGGACCGCAAAAACAATGGCATCCAACCTTGGCAATCCATGTCTTCTTGGATCTTGCTTTGTTAACATAGAGGTTGTCTTACTGGGACATATTTAGGCCTCTTATTTCCAATAATGATACTTTATAGGAAGACATTTAAGACAATTGTGTTCTTTGAACTTTGTGCCATTAGTCTGAAGAAGAACCACATGGGTGTGATGGTCAGGTGACCACAAACCTTTGGCCATGTAGTGTAGCATGTGCAGTGAAAAGGTATTTGCCTTTTCTTTCTTGATTTGTAATTTCTATTTTTATTTGTCACACTTAAAAAAGTGAGATCATCAAATCAACAAAATTCAACAACAAAAAAAATAATTTTACACAAAGATAACGCGAGTAAATAATAATTGCAGTTTTTAAATGATGACTTTTTAAATATAAGCTGTCCAAACATCCCTAGCCCATGGATAAACATCCCTATTTACTAGAAAAGTAAATTCCCTTAAACCTAATAACTGGTTGTGTCACCCTTGGAGGCAACGGTTGCAATTAAGCATTTGCGATAACCTGCAATGATTCTTTCACATTGCTGTGGGGGAATCGTGGCCCACTATTCTTTGCAGAATTGTTTAATTCAGCCACATTGGAGGGTTTTCGAGCATAAGTGACCTGTTTGAGGGACTTAATCAGATTTAAGTCCGGACTTTGGCCACTACAAAACCTTAATTTAGTTTTTTTTGAGCCATTTAGAGGTGTACTTTCTGGTGTGTTTCAAATCATTGTCCTGCTGCATAACCAAAGTGTGCTTAAGCTTGAGGCTGTGAACTGACGGTTGAACATTCTGGTAGAGCGCATTGTTTCCATCAACTATGGCATGTCGTCCAGGCCCTACAGCGTCCAGGCCCTAATGTTCCCCAGAACATCGCACTACCACCACCATTATTGACTGGTGGTATGATGTTCTTTCTATGAAATGCTGTGTTAGTTTTACACCAGATGTACTGTAACTGGACACACACTTTACAAAAGTTCAACTTTTGTCTAATCAGTCCACAGAATATTTGCCCAAAAGTCTTGGGGATAATCAGGATGTTATTTGGCAAATGTGAGACGAGCCTTTGTGATCTTTTTGGTCAGCAGTGGCTTTCGCCTAGGAACCTTCCATGGATGTCATTTTTGCCCAGTCTTTTTCTTATTCTTGAATCACGAACACTGACCTTAACTGAGGCAAGTGAGACCTGCTGTTTTTTGGATGTTGTTCTGGGTTCTTTTATGAGCTCCTGGGTGAGTTGTCGCTCTGTACCTGGAATAATTTGGGCCAGCCACTCCTGGGAAGATTCAATATTGTACCAAGTTTTCTCCATTTGTGGATAATGGCACTCACCGTGTTTCACTGCAGTCCCAAAGACTTAGAAATAGCTTTGTAACCCTTTCCAGTCTGAAACATTTCAATTACTTTGCTTTTCATCTGTTCTTGAATTTCTTTAGATCACGGCATAATGTGTTGCTTTTTTGGATCTTTTAGCGTGCTTCACTTGGTCAGAAGGTCCTATTTAAATGTTACCTTGATTCAACAAGTCTGGCAAGTGAAATTTAACTGGGATTTCCTAAAAATGTGGCTAATCACAGTTCATTCATGATTTAGCATGGAGGGGGAGAGGGTGGGGCAATTACTTTTTCATGTAGGACGAGGAAGGTTTAAACAGATTTACTCACTTAATACAAAACTGCATTTTGTATTTACTTCTGTTATCTTTGTGTAATACAGTACTTACATGTATGATTTCAATTGACTTAAGTGTAAAGATGCAAAAAAAGAAAAGAATCTGGAGGGGGCGGGGAGTTGGGGGTGAGCAAATATCTTCTCATACAGTGCTGTGAAAAAGTATTTGCTTGTAATTAAGATGCATGTAATTAAGTGTTACGGGTGTTTTGCTAACTTAAGTTTGAATCACTTCACCCAAAAGATTGTCACATGTTTGTGGAGGTGTTATGGTTACAACATGCTATCATACATCTAAAAGGGAACTATTTGTGTCAGATGATGTTATTCATCCTCTGCTGTTTTTTGATTTTTGTTGTGAACAAGCATTTAATGATGTTGAGGAACTGATCTCTGGTTTCATTTTGATTGAGATGAGCAGAGTGATGGTAACTCCATACTGGATGGATACTCCATACTCTGAGTTGTTCAGTCATATGACTATTATATATTCTTATTTCATTTTTCTTTTCTTTCTCTCTCTGTCTCTCTCTCTGTATGTGTGTGTGTGTGTGCGTGTAGGAACAGGCAAAGATCATCGAGCCACTAGACTATGAAAATGTGGTGTTCCAACGGAAAGCGCAGATCCACAGTGATCCTCAGAGAGACTTGCTGCTGTGGCCAGCTGATGACGTCTCAGTGAGTCCACCAAAAATAACTCCCATTATGATACAGTAGAGTTCAGTGCAGGCGGCTTTAAGAACACACCACGAGAGTGGTGTATATTTAACCCTACACCATAAGGAGTACATTTAATTCAAGATTTATCTTGATCATAAAGTAAATAAAACAGTAGTAGATTACATAGTATAATGAAGCAAATAGAAAATTCGCTATTAAATAGACAAAGCTCCGTCAGTAAAAAACTATAATTTTATAACTGCATTATTGCTCTATGATAGGGAATTTTCATTTAAAATAGTATAGATTTAGTTTTTTTTCCCTGTGTTTGTTGATATGGATCTGCAATTATACTAATTTGGGACAGTCATACAGAATAGTTTTTAAACAGACGTTAATGCCTGATGCACTCAATATTTCTTTGATATTGCTTTTTTTCAGGAGTCACGAATTGAGCGTCAAAGGAGAACGACCGTCTCTTCTGTACCTCAGAATGCTGAACAAGAAGCTAAAAGCTTATTTGCAACAGAGGTAATTTGCAGAACATCTGATTCTGGTTAAAAAAAAAAGATTGACTAATACATATTCCTGGATTAAACGCTGTGGCTTTGTCACACTTTCCTACATTACTCATGTTTTTATGAGTAAATCTGTTACTGTGCTCTTGTAACTGATGAATGTTCTTTTGGCAGTGCATCAAAATGTACAAGACTGACTGGCACGTGATCAATTACAATTATGAGGCTTACTCAGGATGTTTCCGTGCTCTTCCCAGGTAGGAGAAATATTATTATTATTATTATTATTATTATTATTACTGCTACTACTATGAGGGGATGTTCAATGTCAGTTTCACCAGTGCTTGGATAGCTTCATCCTAGAGAGTTTTCTCAGTACGTTGGAGCCATGATCGGACTCCCTGTTTCACATCCGATACGCTGGCCTCCCAGGAACTCCTTTAACGGCCCAAACATGTGGAAATGACATGGAGCGAGGTCAGGACTGTACAGGGGATGTGGCAATAACTCTAGCCGAGTTCCTGTAATGTGCAAGTGGTGCGGTGTGCCATATGAAGTCGTTCATTGTCCTGCAAATACAGAACACATTTAGTAATCAAATAGTATTAATATATATATACGATATATACCAAATAGTATTACTATTATATTACAATAGTAATCAAACCAGGCCGTTTTTTTTGGATAAGAGCGTTCCACTTGCTGAATGTTCACGGAAAAGACTGCACCAGGCTTTTTGCCTTCTTTAAAACGTTTGCACCATTCAAAGGTTTTACTGCAGCTAAGAGTCTCATCATGGTACTGTGCTGTAAGTCTTTTGTAAATATCACTTGTTTTTACACATTTATTCATAACAAATTTCATCACAAGTCCTGGTTTGACTTGAACGCCCCTCATAGAATTGTGTGTAAATGGGACACATCATTGTTTGCGTGCAAATCCCACACAATTGTCACGCTGTGTAGTTATGTCTGAGGTCTGAATATGAATGCATGCATTTTCGTTGTTAACTCCCTATCTTGTCTGTCCATATACTATACTGTATGGCCCTTAATGAATTAAAAAATGTACTTTTGGTATGCTATTAGTTATATTGGGTTGTTTCAATTAATTTTTGGATAACATTTTTGAAAATTCTTCAGAACGTCACAACTTTTTTAGCTCCAGTATTAGGTCGCAATGTTTTTAGTGTATTTAATTGTTCTCATGATCTTCTCTCAGTCAAGATGTTCTGCTTTGTTTCCTGTTCTAGTAAAGGGACTAAGACTGAGAAACTCCCACAACATGTGTTTGAGACTGATGAGGGAGAGGAGGTAAGGCGGCTTGAGCGTGTGTCTGTGATTCTTTATTTCTGAACTTGCATGTCGTCTCAAGCCGGAATCAGTGAAACCTGCAGGTTGGCATTTAAACATAGTGTACATCTTATGATCTCCATGAGCATTCACGGTTTTTTGAAATCAGGATCTGATCTAATAAATAATAAAAAATGATGTCATCATTTGAGAGGGAAATCACAGTCACATGTCTAGATACACAGAGGCCTTTTCAGTGGCTCTCACACTATAAATAGCCTCAAATGAAATGTCCGGTCGATGTGGATGATACGAGATGGAGAGAATGAGTGATTGTAAATGGAAAAAGGATTGCTTTTCTCCATGTTTTGTGTGGCCATGGGGCGCTAATGCATTTAGAGGCTGTTCTAATTTTGAACGGCTTTGTACTTTCTTGTTGGGATTGGTGAGATTACATCATCATGATCACGATCCAGACGTCTTACTCTCCTCCTAGTCCTACTACTGATATCCCATCATGTTTGTTTATGTTAGGCAGCCAAATGACATTAGCCTGGCCATGCACATGCCTTTTGAATTCAAACATGATGGAAAATAAAGGCTCTCAATCCATAGAGCAGTGAGGAGAAGAGGGGAAGCAGAAGAGTGATCGATCCTTTAGTCTCAGAGGAGCAATGAGAGGGGGAGAGCGAGGGAAAAAGAGAGCGAGAGAGACATTGAGAGAGAAGGGGAAAGGAAGGAGAATTGAGGAAGGAAGAGGGACTGCACTTGGACAATCACATTACAGTAGAGAGCTACAGAAAAGCACATTGATATAGGGCGCCAGGCCACTTCAATTATATTAGTGGGATACATGTGCACACACATGCCCACACAGACACACACAAACACACCTATGCTCACTGCATGAGTTAGGTTTGATTATCTTTCTGCTAAACCAGAAATAACATTAAGTAATGCCATTTTTTACTTTGCTAAAACTGATCAGAGATGATGTTTTGCCTGAAAACATCAAGTAAGTTTGCTGGTCATGTGCATGAATAGCGCTCCATGGTTTGCTAATGAATTTGTAATGAATCAGAATTAAATAATTGACCCTAAGCTTGATTTTTTTATTTTATTTAATTAGACATCTGAGACAAAACTATATGCAAGTATCAGACATAAACATATAAATGTCCCCTTTTTAAAGCTATATTTAAAGAGATATTTAACAAATAACCCTTAGCTAGAACCTAACTTGTTGCCTGGCCAGTTACAATAGCTGCAGGAATCGATGCTATTCAAACCTAACGTTAGCAAAGAAAGCAGGCACATTTAGGCACAACATTTCTCCAATGCGATAAAAATCATTCCGATTAGAGATCCCAACTTAACAGTTTACATATTCGTTTACACACTCAAAATATTTAATCAGAATAAAACTTTCTTCAAAATGGCTCAACCCAACCGGACATGTTTAATCTGTCAGAAATATAGCAGAAGAAAGAGAAGAAGTATTTTTCCTTTAGAAGTATTTTAGGTTAAAAGAATTCTCATCTGTGATTGATTACGTATGAAATGGTGATGGGTAATATCGTTGGAGACTGACGATTTAGACTAGTTTTGTAGCATGTCAACAGATGGCAGCACAAGGCCGCATGCACAGTCACAGGGAGCACCGACCTTCATAAGTCAGTGTGCCAAAAGACGTGGTCTTGTGTACATCGGGAGCTATGCAACTGGTGCTCACTTGACCGGTACCACATCTGCCATTTCATCATAAACAGCAAGTTAGAACAAAGAGCGAACGTGAAATTCTGCATAAAACTGGCATGAAACTTTTGACATGATTCAGCAAGTTTACGGCGATGCTGCAGTGAGTCACTCACGCATGCTTCAAGAGCAGAAGAACATCACTGGAAGACGACGAGAGATCAGGAAGCCCTTCAACTTCCTAAAATGTCAAAACCATTTAGCAACTTGTGCATGATGATTGTCAGAGAACAATCCACAACATTGCTGCCATTGTCAGTGTGACATACGGAACAGTCCAGGCAATCCTCACTTGTGATTTCAACATGCGCCCCCCAGGCTGCTGACTCTGAAGCAGAAGGAACATCACGTCCAAGTCTGCCTGAGAACTCCGTCAGCAGTGCTGTGGATGTCCCATCCTTCATGTAGAGGATCATTACTGGTGATGAAATTTGGGTGTGTGAGTCTTCACAGTGGAAGGGCCCATCATCTCCACGGATGAAAAAGGCGAGGCAGGTCCGCAGCTCGACCAAGTACATGCTCATTGTCTTTTTCGAGATCCATTGTGCATCGAGAATTTGTCACCAGGGGCCAGACCGCCAATAGCGAATTTAGCCGAATTTAAGCGTTTTGAGGGAGGACATACGGTAAAGGCTGTCGAATCTGTGGTGCGCTAATCACAAAACTTTTTGATCTCTTATCAGATTTAATAATGTAAGGTTAAACTTTCATTTATTTAAATCAAAACATTGCTTAAGCAGAATATCAGCATAGTTTGTTTTCTGTGGTTAAACGTGCCAGTCTCTGACCTATCTTTCTCTATGACATTTGTACAGTCTGCCGAGTGACGCTACATGTATTTAGTAGTT
Organism: Clarias platycephalus; assembly: GCA_030068275.1. Taxonomy (NCBI): domain Eukaryota; kingdom Metazoa; phylum Chordata; class Actinopteri; order Siluriformes; family Clariidae; genus Clarias; species Clarias platycephalus. The sequence goes on from JAQQZT010000001.1 coordinate 20,896,493, forward strand.
TAGTGCATATGATGAAAATGGTCAGATTAAAATAATTGTGACAGGAGATCTCTTACCAGACATGATGTAGTCAGGTTGTAGATGTGAGTTAACTTTTATTTATGAACCCAAATAAATTATTTTTTGTTCTTGTGATCAACACGAACAAAAACTTAAAATCTTTCTACTTATGATGTCATGTAGAAAACATTGAATCACAGAAAAACAAAAAAAAAGTAAGTTGGATTTTCACAGGCAGAGTCATGTTTTAGTGCTCGTTATGAATTAAGCAGTTGCTTTCCAGCTACAATCGTTCAACACACACATCCCAGCATGGAAAGCAGCAATAAATAAACTTGGTAAGAAACCACAGGTGGAAATCATTCTGTGGTACATGCAGGTGCCGATCGCTTACGTCCCCACTGCCACATTTAGATTAAGAAAAAGTGACCTCATTTTCGCTTTAAGGAAACAGCGACTTAACAATACAAATGCTAACAATACCATGAGAAGCTTAATGATGCTAATGAAAAGATAAAAGTCTGGCCCCAATTAAACCCCTGTATGTTAATTACTCTAAATTAGCAACTGTAACACAAGTACATCATATATATTGAATGGTTACTGTGTTAAACGTGCAGAACATTTATTTCATGATGATGTTATCCAAGATAAAATAGTCATTACACAAGTGCAAGTAATCACCAACAGGAACTCATCTTTGACCAGGATTAGCATTGTCTTATGGCTAGATAGCGGCTAACCACAAGTTTCTTTTCTTGTTGTCAGTGGGAAATGGTTAAAACTGTCTTAGACATTTTTGACCTTGTACGTTTTTGGCATTCCCTGTGCACAACAACTGTCCAACCACAGACAGATCGCCAGTCAAGATGCTAGCTGGTTTAGTTGACATCAAACACAAGATCTCTATATTCCTATTTTGTAAGAGTATCGCTACTTTTTCTTCTTTTGAGTTTATGTGGAATTAGTGCAATACTGCCACTTAAAATGATCCCTTTGCGTAAGACATGGTGACGTTTAAACAATCAAGAACACACATTTCAATGTTTGTTAAAATGATTTTGGTATTTTTTTTTTTACTTGTAAGAAATATAACTGTTTGAACTAAATCAGACATTAAACATTAGTGCTATCAAATCAAATCAAAGCGACAATCACAATGTCCATAAATCCAATTAAATTGCTTCATGCTTCAGTTTCTGGGAACAAAAGACATGCCGAGCATCCTGGATGATGTAGTATTAACTGTAGTTTATTACCATATTGTAACTGAATGTGTGTGTGTGTGTGTGTGTGTGTGTGTGTGTGTGTGTGTGTGTGTGTGTGAATCAGGACACATTATCTCAGTGCTCACAGAAAACAGGTGTGATGAAACAGGGATGGCTCCATAAAGCCAATATCAACAGCAGCCTTTCTGTATCAATGAAGGTAACTGAAACATGTCACAAGAATTAAAAATTGTGTCATGCATATTTCTGTCTAACTTTGTTTGATGTGATCCTCCTTTGCTTAAGCCGTTTTTTTGTAATTCTAGGTGTTCAAGCGGCGGTATTTCTACCTGTCTCAGCTCCCTGATGGTTCATACATTCTCAACTCCTACAAAGATGAGAAGAACTATAAAGAGACCAAAGGTTCCATCTACTTGGACTCCTGTATCGACGTGGTGACGGTACTCCTAATCAGTTCATTTAATAAATTTAACTGTTGACAAGCTGTTTAGTCAGATTATTCATAACTCCATGGTTCAGGTTTGGGTTTAGGCTAGTGGACCAGTGGGGCTTTGGAGAGTTTTTATTTGTAGAATTTTGAAAACATTTATAATGTAAAGGCTAATCAGTCAAATGGAAATGCTGCCTAAAGAATCTGTGTTAATGGTCTTTACCTGGTTTATAGTGTCCTAAGATGCGTCGGAATGGCTTTGAGCTTAAGATGCAAGAACGCTACAGTCACTATTTGGCGGCAGAAAGTGAAGCTGAGATGGAGGACTGGGTGAACACACTGAAGCTCGCTCTCCAGAGTTCATCAGAGGACAGAAGAAACGGAACTGACTCCTCAGACTCGGCATTAGGTATTTTACTCCCTCTGTCTTTATGTTTTCCTAAACGTGATGGTAACTTGATATTCCCACAGCTCTTCACTTTCTTACATATTCGAGAAACTCAGGTGTGGTTTAGATTTTACATTTAGGTTCTTTATAATCTACATTATAGCCAAAAGTATTAAGACACCTGACAACCATACCCATATATGGGTGCCTCACAGTCACGATACTGTCTACTGGCATCTTTAGAAGAAAAATAATACTACGCATTGCTGCATAATAATTCAGTTAAAATAAAAAAGGGCTCCTCTTTGTGTGTATATGTTATAACATTGGAAGCACAAAAACATCTAGAATGTATGCGATAAGAGTATGATTTCACATCACTGGAACAGACCTAGCCAAACTCTGTAAAGTCCATGAAGACAGGGTTTGCCAAGGTTGGTGTGGAAGAGCTTGCTGCAGGTTCTGCCAGAATTTTGTCTAGGTATATGTGGTTTAGATTCTCTGTTGGGTTTGGGAAGGTCTTAGGTTGGATATTCTTGGGATTTGTTGTGGTGTTGGATTAAACTTCCGACTAGTCTCTCTGTCTAACATATACATATTGTTTGTTTCATTCTCTGATATTATTGTGGTATTGTGGTATTGAGGTATTCATTTACCTGGAGAAGTAATGGGACCTGGGTGGACTATGGTAAGAATGCAAGCGGTGGAGACAGTGGTGGAGACAGAGGACAATGTTCTAAAAAAAAACTAAAAAACTTTGAGTTCTGACATTCATGTGGACACAAACTACCTACCAAAACATCATTGCAGACTAAGCACACCCCTTCATAATGGCAGTGGCCTCTTTTAGCATGATAATCGCCCTGCCACACAGCAAAACTACTATATAAGATAAGATAAGATAAGAGGAACTTTATTTATCCCGAGGGAAATTATTTTGACACAAACATGCTCAATGCAGCCAAGGAACAAGAAAAATACAAATATACAGTAAGTAATAATAATAATAAAAATAAAAACAGTATACATAAGTACAATAAATAGTAATAACAACAGTAGAATAGTGCAAATAGATAAAAATAAAATACAGTAATATAACTATTGGTGCAAGTGGTTCTGAAAAGTGACAGTGCAAAATGAACAAAGAGAGTAGAAGTATGTAATGGTGGGATGAAACAAACATTCAATGATATGCATATGTGTAATATTGCACGATTTGACTGAGGACAAAGTAACATTAGTATTAATATTATTATTATTATTATTATTAATTAATCCTATTATTATTATTAATCCTGAGAAATGAATTGAACTGATTCAGCGTCTGTGAGATGTGAGGACAAATAAGTCAGATCAATGGAGGCCTCACCTTGCACATTACACGACTCAAAGCATCTGCTGTTGACGTTTTGGTGCCAGATACCACAGCTTACGGTATCTTCAGAGGTGATTTTTAGTCATTGCCTTGATGGGTCAGAGCCATTTTAGTGGCACAAAGAGGAGGTACACAGTAAAATGCAGCTTATTTTAATGTTGTGGCAGATCTGTGTATCTCTGCCCTGGGCAAGTCAAGTCAACCTCGAGTCAGGTAGGCTTTTATTATGATTTCAACCATATATACAGTGCAGTTCAGCAGACAGTGAACTGAAACAGCATTCCTCCTCGACCAAGGTGCTCCATACAAACAACATAAATTAACAACATAACAAATTGACAGATACTAACGAGCTAACTAATATACCTAATAAGCTGACTACCTATTACAAAACAGATTAACACTATACTGTACATTTACAAAAAAACGATTACAAAAAGACAACAAAAAGTGCACATGCTAATGTGCAAACATGAGCAACAACATGACAAACAACACGACATAATCCAATACTGTGGTAATGAGGTAATGAGTTGAGGTAGTGAGATGAGAACAGTTATTAACAATATTAACTTATTGTTTGGTAAAAAGTTAATAAAAAATAGCTAAATTGCTGTAAAGCTACAGTTTGCCTTGGAGTCAAGCCAAATCTAATCCAAATGGAGAATTCAACAGCATTGAACCCCTTTTAAGATTCAGTGTATACCTTTATTGATGATTCTTCTCATCAATGACTAGCTACTGTAAAAACCATCGATTCATACAAAAAACTTATGTAAAGCACACTTTCAAGAACATTTATCCTGTAAAATTACACTTTGTCAGGCCAGTTTAGTTCAGCTTGTTGTTCATCATTGTATCACCTTCACTTCCCTATCCAAGCTTCATACTTTTATTTTCACTGAGGAAGTTGTTTGAGAGCATTTTGCCTTCAGAGTTTCCTGTGTGTCAGAAAAGGGGACCTTGGAGCAACTATGCAACGCGTGTAGCCTGCTGGTGTACTGTATGTGTGCTCGTGCGCTTGAGCCTGGGTGATGCCTTTCATTAGAGCACAGATCATCCCACTCTTTGCCCTGTGCGTAAATATTTTTCTTTGTGTAGGCAGACTGGGACTGGGCCATGGGCTAATGCATTCTGTGGGAGTTTTACTGAATAGAGCACAAAGTCAGACACTTGATTTAGTTCAGTTCGAAGCTGGTCATACTGTATGCTGGGAGAAATTTAAAACAGTGTCTTTTGTATGTAAATTATTGAGGTATCATTTTATGGTCTTACATCGGTTTATTTTTAAACTGAAAATTGCTATTTATATAGTGAGAATGATATATGTGTGCGAAGCATGGTTATTATGATTAACATGTTCAGATAGTCTTAGATGACCACAAGATAACCCCCAGCAGTTTCGGTATAGCATAAAGGTGGCTGTTTATCATCTTCCTGTCCCTGTTCTCTTTCTTTTTCATGGAGGCGTTATCTGTACTCTATCTTGGACTTGGATCACATTTTTTAAATCACATACGTAAAAACATTTTACTGCAGCTGGCCATGGTAAACTTGCAGCTTGAATATACTGCAGTAGTAAAAGTAGTTGTAGCTATGTTTTGGTTGTTATAACAAGCTTTATAAATGATGCAGGGATTTTTAGATAACCTGAAATTAATATAAACAACATGTTGCTTTGGTTTATTTGCAGTAATAATGAAAATTATAATAATTTGCCAGCCTTTAGAGAGATATAGTAGTGTTAGGCGCAAGTCAGCTCCATGTTACTATATTACACATTTGCATATATACTGTACACTGATCTGCCATTACATTAACACCACATAACATTAGCAGTGAATATCAGTTATATATCAGTAGACTGGTGACAGGATCTTGGGCACTTAAGCCTCGTTTATGCCTCTGGGGGTCTGAAAAGATAGAAAAAGGTAATGTAGCACAAATTGCTGAAAAAAAGTTAATGTTAGCCATGGTAGAAGGGTATCAGGAGACTCGGTGCATCACCGCCTGCTGTGTACGGGACTTAGCAGGCAAAGAGTCCGAGGTTTTTGATTTGGCCTCCAAATTCCCCAGATGTCAATCCGATCAAGCATCCATGGGATGTGCTGGACAAACAAGTCTGATCCGTGGAGGAATCGCCTTGCAACTTATGGTTGAATCTGCTGCTAATGTCCTGGTACCACACACAGCTCATCTTCCGAGCCTTTGTGGAGTCAGAACTGTTTTGGTGACACAAGGGAAGCATACACAATACTGGGTCTAATCTTTTAAGGTTTTAATGTTATGGCTGTCTCCTTTACTCAGATGAAGAAACCAGTAGCCAAGGAAAAGCAGAGAGCATTACTGAGGGTTTTGGACGGAGTCTTCATCCTGAGCTTATGAAGGTATTGTGAATGATGAATAATTAATCCACTTATTGTATTTTTATCTCATCTAATTTATTATCAAATTGTCTACTGCACATTAAGTTATTAAGGGCTTTTGTGCTCTCTCTTTCTGTCTGTTTGCTCATCTCCTTGTCTATGTCAATTAAATCCTCACCTCTATCACATCTTCAGTACGCCAGAGAAACAGACCAGCTCAATAAAATCAACAGGAATGAAAGCAGGCAGAGGATCCTTTGCTTAGATCCAGAGACTCAGGTTGGCAGCCTTTAAACTGTCCTAAACTTTTATTGGTGTAGCTCTTTCTGTCTTATACTCTTCCTGTGTTTGTAGTCTAATATCCAAGTCTAATTGAAATAGTATTATTGTCTTCTCAGAGACTGGATTTCTCCGGCATCGAGCCAGACGTGAAGCCTTTTGAAGAGCGCTTTGGTCGCCGGATCATGGTCAGCTGCCACGACTTGACTTTCAACCTGCAGGGTTCCATCAGTGAGAAAAGTGATGCAGTTCCGACCAACGTAAGAGACATTTAACTACTGTTTCAGATCTATCAGTCTACACATGTCTGAGTAGTGTCTTAGTAATCTAATGATGAATACAGATATCAATATTACTTGATGTTTTGATGATGTTGGAGAATGTTTTTATTAAGGAGCCTTTCCTACATTCTTGAACTGTTTGGGAGGGAGCGCACCGAATTTCAATTCTTAACTCTGTGACGTTGCATGCCTTAATCTGATACAAATTGGATGTGCATTGGCCATGATTATTACAATGTATCTGAATTACTTTTGATGAACATTTTACATGTTTCCCAACCATGCCAAACTGGTCTGCCGCAACCTGTCTATGAACGCTCATAATTTACCCACACAATACTTTTGAAACCTCACAATGTGCTATGAATTATTAATACTAGTCTTTTCTCATGAATTCCCTACAGTTTGTCAATGGTTCATATAAAACTCCTTCTTATACACATTTAAAGCCATTCCATGTCATCTCTGTCAGCATTGCTAGCTCAAAATAAGCACTTAGTGAACAGTGTATGGCCGATTGTAACACCGCAAAGCAGTGCACTACATGTCAATTGCATGTTGAAATGCCGCAACCCAGAATAGTTAACTATCTTGATCTTAAGACGGTATGTGATGTTTTAGTTAAAACCAAGACAATTCTTGACTAATGTTGAGATAAAATTGTGACAGTTTGGAACGGTACTATATGTTTGTAGTTTTTGGACATTGAATAGTGTCAAAGAACACTACAAAGTCCAGAAAAAATTCTACGATCTTAGAGTTACGAGTTCACTGGTACGAATTCACTCAAAATAGCTGTGATTTCTCCTGAACTTTGGTGAGCCATGCCCGAACTCTGACAAACTTCCCGTCTATCTCCCTGTGATTTTCAACGATCTCAAGATCATACCGGTTTACGGTCAAATTAAGGAAGCTGATAAAGTGCCCTAACACTTGACTTCAACATCATCCATGTGATTAGATTTTTGCTGACTGGTCAGGTCACTGCATATCATTTATGATTTATATTCTTCAAACCCTAGCGAATGTGGACATTGTGTTGTGGAAGCAGCCACTCCCATCAGAAGTAGGATGTTTCCTCCGAGGCTTAGTGTGATCATGCAGTCTAATTTAAGGGGACGACTGGACAGATATTATACCAGGGAAATGACTAAACAACAGAGCCACACTCTTCTCTTTAATTTACCACTTTTCTGTATATGATTTTTATTACTTTTAAGAATTTGCATTCTGCATTCGACAGGATAGGTTAGGATCTATTTTTCTAATCTATTTTTCTCATCAAGTTTGCAAAAATAAATAAAATAAATGCTGTCAAAATGCCCTTCCAGTCTTTATATTCAGCCATTTCTGCCTATGCGTTAACTCACTCCACTGAGACTTGAATGATGATGATGGATATCACTTTGGCCTAAGCACTGCTTTTACAGAAAAGGGCTATAAACCAGAGTAATGAGTGTAATCCTCAGCAGAGTACTCTGGATGGCATATGGGTAGGAATGCGGACAGACACTAGTGTGGTTGGAAAAACTGTGGCACTCCTTCCAAAAGTAAGCATGAGAGTCATGGAAATATTTATAGGTAATGGAGTAGACTTTCATAAGTCTTGCAGGCTGTTTGTGTTTTAATATTAGGCAGCACCGTATGGAAATAATTTTTATTTTATTTAAGTTGCTATGGCATTTTTTATTAAAATACAAACATATATATAAAAAATTATAAAATTTCTTACATGCCCTTATCGTATGCACATTGCAATGGGCGTCAATGTGGTTAAACATCTAGATGCTTCAACATCTAACATTTACTTGACCTTCATAAAATATTCATAGAGTACATTATAAATTAGTATTTAAAGTATGTTTATGACAGACAAAAAAAAAAAAATCCCCAATCACGATCAGGGGTAAAAGTTTTTTTTCTGATTTCAAATTCATAAATTTTTTTTATCATTGATTATTTTTTTGTTTTCAGTAGCACTTTAATAAAGCTTTGCAATGTGTGCAGTATGAATGTTTACTGTTATCCAGCTAAAATAAGAAAAGCACATCATAACAATGTTATAAATACAAAATCAATTATCACTTTAGTTTAAGTGCATACAACCCTTTAATTCAATTAATGTTTGGGTTTCTTGATTAAATGTGGCTGGATTTGTGCCTCATACTGTAATATAAGGGAGGACTTGGACTTGTGAATGAAGGTGTAAAATCGATTGACTTTTACAGAAGACTTAGAGCAGATGACAGTGATTAAAGTTTTAGCCGCAGTAAAACATTTGATTGGTGAAGGCTGTACATCCGTGAATGGCGATCTCCACTGAGGTGCCTCATACTGTAGCTCATTATAGTCGTGTCCGTGAACATTCTGGTCCTTGAAAATCCACATAAATTGTCTTGCAAAAGAGACACATCATGAACACCACTTGCACGTTACAAGTGAGTTTCAGACATGAAGCAGACGGTCCAATCATGGCTCCAGCGTACTCAAAGAACTTTCTACCATGACCGTATCCAAAGCACTGGTAAAACGCTGGGAGAAGTGCATTTATGTACAGTAGCAAGGGATTATATAGAGAAATAAAGGGAGTTTTTACTCTTATAACTGCGTTCTATTATCCTGTGCAATCAAAAGTCCAGATTTGATTGCACACTCCTTGCAGGTTATGTGTGGTCTTAGTGAAGAATAATTATTAACTTGCAACCTAGTAATGATTCAGGTAAAAATTCAAGATCAAACAGTTTACTGTTCTTTTAGAACATAAGTCACAAATAAAGTGTACCATATTGTTATGCCAAATTGTACATGGAGTTTTGTCGCATAAGATTCCTAAACTGTGTTTGGTATACCAAGATATAAATTTTTCAAATATTAGTGTTTGCTTCATTTGTTTTTCATTCTCCTATTTCCCACTCCAGCTGGAGCCGTTCTTCATCAGTTTTGCCTTATTTGACGTAACCAAAGGCTGCAAGATCTCCGAAGATTTCCATGTGGATCTGAACCCAGCATGTGTGAGCGAGATGCTGTCTGAGGCCCCTCACACACCCACTGAATCAGAAGCGGGAGAAGTGGTAGATACAGTCAGAGTCAACGGCTTGCCTGTTATTCAGAGAGTGTCAGAGTCTCTTCTACGCTTTCCAACTCAGGTAGGAGGAGAACTTTTCCTTTCCAAAAAGAGCACATCCCAATGTGTTTAAATCATCTAATAACCACAACAATCTGTAATAACCACAACATTTTGCAGAAAGTCTTAGGATGTAATTAAGGCCACAGGGAATACAGAGACTCTACACATGCTTTGACAAAACCCGTAATACTGTGCAATGTCAGCATGTGATAGAAAAAAGGGAAGTTGGGCTTAATTCATGAACTCTGTAATTCTAGTCATGTATGTGACCCATTATGTTAAATCAAGTATTACATCACATTTTGGGTGATTTGCTTTCTTTAATATAAATATTCATATTTTCAGATTTCTGGATAAATAACCTCCAGGTTGATACCAAGTTTATTACTGTATTATGTCCAGTCAAAATCATATTTTTTAAATATTTAATTAGTAAGAATGAGGGAGTCTCCCAACCTCATTTTGACAACAGGATTTCCCAGCTACTCCTACGTTCTCAAAAAGCATGTTTTTCTATCACAACTAGATTAACCAGCTTGGATAATGTGCATTAAAGTGCTTTAAAACAATGTTTAACATTAAAATTAAAAGATAAATTATTTAACAACAGATTTTTTTCACCAAAATTGAAAATTGGGCCTTATGAAGGCCCAGGGGAGGCGCCCTTCAAATAAAGTGTACCATATTATTATGCCAAGTCATACGTACAGTTTTGTCACATCACATTTCTAAACTGTGCTTGGTTTACCAAGTTATTCATTTTTCAGATGTTATTGTTTACCAACTGCTCTCTATTGGCCATTGCGCAAAAAAAAACAAGCTGTGTGACTTAATACCTGACTTGATATGACGGATCACAAATATCACAAAAAGCAGAAACTGTGAACAAATGTAAACAAAATAAAAATTATAATAAATAAATAAAAATACAAGTTTTTTTTAAAAATAAAAGCTGTAAAATGAATTTTCAGCTCAAGTTACAGTAGATGAGCTTGGTTACATGATGTTGGTGCAGAATGTGACATGCAACATACAGTATTTGAGCCATTTGTTGAACATCCACTACAGCACTGATATTTTATTGTACAGAAGGTGATGCGTATAATTTGCCTGCAAACATTTTCTCTGGAATTTTTTCTGTTGTTCCCTTACAGTTGTTCCCTGAACTAGTAAGGTTGAAAAACTGCAGCTTGTCATGTTAGTGAGGTGTAAAACCTGTGATCAGAGAGCTGACGTCCATGTTTCCTTCAGTAAAGTTAAATAGATGTCTTCTTACAAAAAGCTTTAAAATTTCTATGATTTCACTCAATGTTACTCAGTTCTTTATCTGGTTCTTAGACGCAGAGTGAGTAGCCTTGTATAGATGATTTAATAAAAGCCCTACACAGCTGTAATCACAATGGCAAAAATCAAGTTCAGTATAACAGTCAAAGTTGAAAAAAAAAATTCAAATGATACAACAGAACCAGAGGGTCATCCGAAAATACATGGCAGAGGTTCAACACAGCACAGTGAATAGGAACTTGCACAACTGTAAACATCAGCAAGGCTTTGCAATAAATGAATGTCCATGATCTGCTTATTAAATGCTAATCCAGGAAGTGACCTGGAATTAGGAAATGGCAGAAATCACTCTAGAATTCTTACGAGCATGACCTCTGCTGGCCAGAACAGGAAAATATCACTCATAGATGGTCTTAGATTGCATGGAGCGGCTGTCATACAAGTTCATTTGTTGCAATAAAAGCAAAGATTTATGTGATCAAGCACATTAATATCAATTTGAAGTGGAGCTTTTCTTTTACAAAAGACAAAACTTTACAAAACTTTCTGACCAATTAGATTTGGGTATTCAGTAATGCTGAGGTATAAATATATGACTGAACTATAAACATACTGAACTAAGACACTGTTCCATTCACTTGACCCTGAAAGCTGAATCTTACAGAACGCATAATAAATACATGCATAATAGAAATGAACATTTATATGGCTTTAGAAAACCTCTGATACTGTACATGCACATACGGTAGCTTGTACAGGACGACCAGCTTTCTAGCCTGAGTGGTTTTCCTTATTTTCCTTGGATTTTGAGGAAAATTTGTTATTTGTACCATATACTTATATCAATACCTAAGTTTACATTGACAGTATTTCATGAATCTGATTAAAGACTCTAGTTCAACTGCTTACATGGATGTTGATCCCACAAGATATGTGTTTACATGCTCAAAGCTTTTAATAAGAATATTAATTGAAAGAATGTATTTATTTAAAAAAAAAAAAAAGGGAAACATTCAGATCAAGTCTTTACATGGTTAATATATACTGTACATATTAAAGGCATTATCCAAGGTTGACACCATTCCTCTCATTTCAACTTATAGTTCAACTTATAGTTCCTTATGCTTGGGCAAGATAGGGTCAGACTGAAATATTTACAGTACATGGTGCAGCTTTATTCCGATTTGTACTTTACGAGGTGTTATCAAAAGGTTTCTAGAGTAGTTTTATAACATGGCTGCACGCACAGTCACTGGAAGCGCAGATCTTCATACTGTAAGTCAGTGTGCAACATCACTGGAAGATGACGAGCGATCAGGAAGACCTTCAATCAGTTCAAACCCAGAAAATGACAAAACCATTCAGCAACTTGTGCATGATGATCATCGAAGAACTTCTGCATCCATCCTACTTGCCAGATACATGTAATAATACATGTAATAATAAAGAATTAATAATTAAGTAAAAGGTAAAGAAAAAACTTCTTGTCAACAAAGCTAATTTTTAAACCTTTTAATGCCATCTCATATTCCCATTACTAGTCGTATATAGGACCTATATAAACATGTCTAATATGTCCATTTGATGGCAGTACAAGACAAGTGAAATATAGTAAAATCTTTGGTCATTACTCTCATATGGATTATAAATTTTATATATATATATATATATATATATAAAAACTCTGACTG
>JAQQZT010000001.1:20921518-20946265 GCA_030068275.1 Clarias platycephalus
AGGTTAAGTTTAAAATAAAAATGTTTAAATATAATATGTTCTTCTCCTGGGCCTTATTTTAAATGGGTCATAAAAAAATATCAATAATTATCGATATCGACCGATATGAAACACTGATATTGTGATACAGTTTTCAGCCATATCGCCCAGCCCTAATACAATATTATTATACACCCTCCGGCCACTTCATTAGATAGATCCTGCTAGTATTGGGTTGGAGATCCTTTTGCCTTCAGAATCGTCTTAGTTCTTTTTGGCATAGATTCAACAAGGCGCTGGAAACTCCAAAATTTTCAGCCATATTGACCTGCTGCAGATTTGTCAGCTCTACATTCATGATGCAAATCTACAGTTCCACCACATCACAAAGGTGATATATTAAAAATAGGGATCTGGTGGCTGTGCAGGCCATTTGAGTAGAGTGAACTCATTGCCATGGACAGAAAAAGCCACTGACATGGCATGTTATTTTTCAGATCATTCTTTATAGAGATGATTGTGCATAAAAATCCCTGTAGATCAGCATTTTGGGAATACTCGTACCAGCTCAACCATGCCACACTGAAAGCCAAATCACAGTTTTTTCTCCTTATTCTGTTGCTCACTATGAAATTCAGCAGGCCATCTTGACCTGTACATGTCTAAATGCATTCAGTTGCTGCTATGTGATTGGCTGATTACATGAATGTGCAGTTGAACAGGTGTACATAATGAAGTGGCTGGTGAGTGAAGAGTTGTTGGGTAATTTTTATTTTATGTATTAGAAAATTAGACGTTTGTGCTTGTCAGTCAAAGTTCACGTCTATGTTGTTAAAAAATAAGCCCAAAGCACACATGCAAATTAAAAAAAAACTGCCTATATGTTCTTGCTAATGAGACAATGTATAATTACCATATGATCAGTAATGTCGTTCATTTCACATTTAAGCCAGTATTATATTGGATTTGCATAAATACTGTAGAGTAGTTGATGCAGCTCTACTGATCCTTTGTATACATAAAACCTTGTTTTGACTAGCTGCCTTAAATATACATTACAGTCCTTTTCATAAGTCAATACCCCTTTTTTAAATCTATGTGTTTTTGTGTTGTGTTAGACCATAACAGAACCTTAAGGTATTGTTCGTTATAGAAGACAGACTAAACTGTTCTTGAGGCTATTTGAATGTATTTGACTTGCAAATACAAATACATCCTCATTCCAGTGTGCTCTCTGAAAAACAACACGTACACTGGCATGTAGACAGCATGCTTTACATACCCACCAACTTTGTACGTGTGCCAACGACATAGAAAGCTCGGCAAGGGACAATTTCAATGGCTTTGATTCCTCTTTACTGACCAATGTTTCTCACTTGCTTTGGCTCATTTCTCATGGTTGTGACTTCTCACAACTCCTTATGGCGTTCTGAAAAACATTCCTGCCCCGTAAGACCCATAAGACCCCCTTTCCATAAAACTTGGGCATTTCTGCAAAAAAATACATTTTTGTCACCTGTTGGTGTATAGATATCCCACTATGCATGTGTAAGCCACAGAAGTTACGAATTATAATGATATTGTCAAAATTGAGTTTAGTGCTCACATTTTTCATTAAATGTGAATATTATAGTTTTTTACAGACAAAAATGCTGGAGGTTTTGAAATATTTATTGTGCTGGAAAGAATAATCATGACCCAACACATCAAATCAGGTATTATATCACATTTTAGGTCATTCGAGTTTTATATATACTGTATATACAGAGTCAGCCAAATAAATTATACACACTTTAGCATCAAGGAAAACTTGTATAAATATTTTAATACAAAATTTATTGCTTATGTATGATAATATTTTGAATATTATATTAATAATATATACATCATACTATTTTTTGGCTGTCTCTGTGTATATACTGTATAATGTACCTGCCTTTACATGCATATAAATTCTTCATTTAATATGATGTTGGCCCACGATTTGCAGCTATAACAGCTTCAGCTCTTCTGGGAAGGCCTTTCACAAGGTTTAGGAGTGTGTTTATGGGAATTTTTAACATAGAAGTTTGTCCCGATATTGTAATGTATAATATATGAGCCATTTATTGAGTCACATGGGTTATAAAAGGTCAACTACCACTTCTAAAAGAAAACAAATCATATTAGGTAGTCTCATTCCCCTGAACAGCGATCTTTATCAATACACCCACACAAGTGCATTGTATATTTATAATTCAATTTACAAATGGAAAAAATAGAACATTCCTACACTCATGCCTCTTTACCTACATACCAAAAATAAAGACTTAAAAACTGCCTTTGATCTTTGGTTGTATGAAGTAATAATGTAAGTCTTGTTGAATGTGTTTTATTTTTTCTGCCATTTTGTTTGAACATTAACGTTAACTCACACATTAATCATTGTGATTCATGTCCTGTTAAACTTCAATCAAACTATTTAAGTAATTCTGCTTATTTAGAAATAGTAAATTAAATTTATATGTCAGTCATGCTCCTTATACTTTTTAATAACTAAAGTTTTTATTATTTTTTATAAATTACACCAGCAAAATAATCTTGTCTTGATATTCACATGTTGCATCTGTGGCCTTACAAATTTGTAGAGTATGATATTCATATGGCATGTGCGTTGTGGAGGAGCTGTCACATGACACAGTGAAATGCATTTTGTGTTTACAGGTTTTAACAGAAATGAAGTTCTACTTCCTCATGACAGTGTGCAATCATGAGCACTACATTCCACTGAACCTGCCCATGGCGTTTGGCCGAACCAAGTTACAGAGAGTCCAGGGTATGTTTTTAACAATTTGCAGCAATGCTTTAAGGTGTATTGATGATATAATTTGCTCCTCCACCCCCCCCCCCCCTTCCCTTTCTCCTCCCCTCCTTTCTCCTATCACACCTGCACTTGGTCTTGCACATTGAGATAACTCTAACTACAAGCACCTACTGTACCTCTGCACCTTAATACTCACGTTAGAATTTACTTAACTAATTGTATTAATATTTGTGCAGAATTTGCATAATATTTGCTAAATTGTGCTATTTTTTGGTTTGTTGTCATAATATCACATTTCATTGCGGCCGTGATAATGATAATATTATTAATAATAATAATAATAATAATAATAATACCTATATTCATGGCCTTAAAAAAACAATTATCACTTTTACAAGTCACACTTTTACTAGAATTCCTGCACTGCATAACTGAAACACGTTCCTAACATAAGCATAGGGCTAAACCAATCAGATGTTTCAATTCATAGTTGCAGAGATTTTTATCGAACAATGTTTTTACGTCCCCAACTTTCATTTTCAGAGCTAGTCAAGCAAAAAAATGTTTTCTTTTGACCCCTTTGAACAAACACACACACATACACAAACACCAGGTCACCTCCCTCCTTGCACGATGCCCTCATATTTTTTCAATCTCTCTTTTGTGTTTGTTTTTGCTCATAATTAGATTTTATTTCATATGCGGCGGAGTGTTTGGGCGTCATAGGTAGGTGGTGCCGGCGAATCTCGATGCGAAACAAAGTCCAGGCTGCTGTTTATAACCACACTAACTAGCTCGGCAGTTTCCTGCAACAGCCATTACCATGCTTGATCATCTAACTGTTATCGCATCTGACATGTCAGGCTTGGGCCTGTGCTTTCTTTTCTGTCTGCTTTATTACGCTGAGATCCAATAGTGCATTATGCCTTTTTTATTTTGAATGAAAAGTTTTTGTAAATGTTGAAATGCTTTTGTGTACTGTATGTTCTGGGCAAAAATAAATATACTTCCTCACAGGTAGTTTTTGCCACACTTTTAACTCCGTCATGCCCTCTGCACTGTTGCACTGTTCCCTCTGATTAATGTTTTATCGCATAGAAGGATCTTGTGTGAATCAGTGGTTTCTCTTACTGTTGTTCTTGAGAAAGAATATATATAGCAAGCTGTGGAATTCTAGCGTATAGAAAAAGAAAGCAGCACGCGGATGTCAGATGTTCCTGCTGCTGTGAGCTTGGGGAGATCCTACTGCATAAAACACAAGTTCTTTCTGAAACTCATGGTTTTGTTAGTGCACAAAGTTGGGAATGCAGTATGGTGAACACTTGGGCCATCTTTCAAATAGACACAAATCAATGACTTTTTGTTTAAAAGCATATTATAAGATAAGAAACAACATCAGGCCACATTTCACAATAACACAATCACGGATGATCTGTGTCTTGATTTGATGGCTGAGAGAACATCTATTGTTTGTTTTTGTACGGATTTGTACCACATAGACAAATAAGTCAGAAATTCTTATTGCTCATCCAACAACTTAAAAGTATTTGAAAGGTACTTGGAAGTTAGTACTGTAATACAAGTACAACTAATCCCATTTTGCAGACCAGAGTCTTGAGTACAGCCTTACTGAAGACTACTGTAGGAACCATTTCCTGGTGGGTCTGCTCCTGCGAGAGGTAGCCGAGGGCCTGCAGGGAAATCCAGACATCAGACAACTAGCGGTTGCTGTTCTGAAGAACTTGGTCATTAAACACGCCATGGATGACAGATACACATCTTACAAGGCAAGTTATAGCTCTCTAAGTGTTAGCTGTTTTTTTTCTTTCTGGAAATAAGGACTAGCAGGGCTGGATTCAGAGTTGGTGTCATACAGTAACTATTACAATTACAGGTCCAGTCATTTCAATTTTCCTTAGCTGTTTTCTTTGCTCGATACAGCCTGATAATTTGACCCTTGTAAAATAGTGACTTTTTTTCGGCACGACAGAGAATTTTTAATAACACTGTATTGTATTTTTGTACTGATTTTTCAGCACTGGGCCTAACCCTTAAAACCCTGAGCATATTTAGCCTTTATATTTTAAGGACTTCTATATAAGGAGGTTTTTAATCATTTATTTATTAATTTTATTTTTATTTTTATTTAATTTTTGTAATCATTCATTGGCCAATGGTGCTTTTTTTCGGCACTGATCTGTGCTACATGAAATTTAAGCGTTAAACAAACATATGTGCAGTTTCGGTATTAGAGCCTCCCTACACATGCTTAATCCAACTCTGAATAAAGCCCTTGGTGTTTTCAATGTGTGAAAGGTCACAGATATGCTGAGACGGCTGGCGCCTTTCATATTTGCATATATAGTTTATCGTAACCTGCAATTAATGGAGAGACATACAGGACACAAGGGTGTAGTCTGAAAGCGTTTATTAGGGGAAATCCAATAATCTTATTTATGCTCTATGGACTCAAAACAGGCAAATATGAAAAAGCATGTCCAAAGTGAAAAAAGCACATTATATATAGGAAGTCAATGTGTTTTACTTTGCTGTGTCCAAAATAAAATCTAAATTAAGAGCGGAATTTCCACTCACGTTAAATATATAATTTGATGAATAAAATGGCAATGGTAAAACTTGGTATGTTTAGGTTAAACTAATTAAACTATTAAGTATGGTACATTGTATTTTAGCGAAATTGAAATAGTAGTGTCAATATGTACAAACAAACCAACACCAGAATATATTTTTTTGTGTTTAGACTCTTTTATTGTATAAAAAAAGAGTCTAATCATAAAATCAAAGTAAAAGTATAATATCAGTATACTTAAGGTATAGTATGAGTTTCTGTAATGTAACCCAAAATGTTGCAAGTGTCTGAGGCTCAGCTGTCCATTTTTTTTAAATATGTATTTGCAGAATAAATATTTTGAGATTTTGATACACAATATTTTACTTTTCGATCTGGAAATTATGATCCATAATGCAAATTTTGTTGCTTTTTTTTTCTTTAGTTAACTTTCAAGGGATTTACATGTATATTTACATGTATATCTCTAAAGTGTGTGTGTGATCTCATATTACCGACACATAAACCTCAAACGCTGCTTACACTGCTGTACAGATGACTGTCGAACAAACTCTTAACCAGGACACAGATAAGCAACTGTCTGTTATGCAAAATAGCTGGTTCAGTTTATTGTACATAACTTTCTAAATCTCTGGAACTGGATACATAGCGTGATCTGTCTGTTAGGATAATTGTGTTTGTGCATTTTATAGTTCAGGTGATCCGAACAATACGCTTAACTCACCCGATGTAGATGTCAGCTTTCAATTAGCCTGCGCGAAAGTAAACTGCCAGTTACGACCTTCTAAATTATACATCAGACAACGCCAACATCTTTCATAGCCACAGCCAGATGGTCTTAGATAGTAAACTTTCATTCCAGCATTGAGTCAATGTTTTTTAGTCTCATGAGATAAGGAAATGACTCACTGTTAATGCATTCTGAGATGTTTTGTTGAGAACAGTGAAGTGTTCATGAACGACACTATGACCTTTGAGCAGACTATCCATCATTGAACGCTGATCCTTGGAAGGGATGGTGCTGAACATAACAGTAGAAGTTGTGCAAATGTTTAGTAAGAATGCTTTGTTTATTTGCCTGTAAGTGCCACAGTACTGCATAAGTTATCCTCGTGTCTGAGTGGGTCTCCTCTGTGCTCTCTAGTATCTGAATGGCTTCATGAAAAGGCTGTCAAATATTCATCATTGCTTATTATTATTAATATTATTATTATTTGATTGATTGATTGATTGCTTGAACCCTAAACAGCATCACCAGGCCCGTATATGTGTGCTCTACCTTCCACTCCTCGAGCTGCTCTACCAAAACCTGAATCAGCTCAATGCCAACAGGCAACCTTCAAGATCTGGCTTTGGCATCATGGTAAGCTATTGCTGTTCATCCAACAGTATAGAGTGTCATGGGAAATATCAAACAAATGTGTATCAGATTATTATGGCTGCAGTGGCCATACAGGGATTATTTATGGGGAACCTATAGGGACATTGAGGTAAAAAGATTTTCGAGAGTAATGTATAGCTAGTAGCCTTAAAATAAAAACAAATCTACCAGCCTATATAATCCCACTGTAAATATAAATAATAGATCAGTATATAAACTGAGTGGCTCATTTATTTTTATGGAAATTACCTGTCAGCAGTGTGTGTGTGTGTGTGTGTGTGTGCGTGCGCGTGTGCATGCAGTGATCTTAAAGTGTGATTCAGTGCCACACCCTTAAAAACAAACAAGCAAAAATTAAGAACAGAAAGGTAATTTGTATATCCTAGAATTCTGCTGTCGGTTGCAACACATTATATAGTCAGTCCACAATTATTTGGACATTGCCAAAGTTATTGTAACTTTTGCTTTCTTATAATATACTGTATTGAATGTGTAATTTAATTATAGTCCGGTCCATAAATTTGGGAACTTACTGTAATTAATGGAACATGCTAATATAATTACAAACATGGGCATTGGTGGCTTGGAGGTAGGTTTCCTGCCTGCCATGCAGAAAGTCTGGGTTCAATTCCCATCCAATGCCCAAACCCCAGCTGGATGCAGTACTGGTCCCAAGTCCGGATAAATTGGGAGGGTTGCTTCAAGAAGGGCAAACCTGTGCCAGATTGTATGGTCCACTGTGCATTTTGCACTGTGAAGTTCTCAACCGGAGCAACCAAAATACAAACTAACATAATTACAAACACAAGGATCGCCTTTCATACTCGAATGAAAATCCTTGGCAGTCAATGCCTGTCTGAAATCTGGAACCCATGGACATGATGAGTTTCTGTCTTCAAGATGCTTTGCCAAGGCTCCACTACAGATGTCTTCAGCTTCTTCTTGTCTTTCTACCTTCAGTCTTGTCTTCAGTAAATGAAAGGCATGCTCATATGAGTCGATATGATATATCACATTAATATATATGGTATATAATATGGGTTGAGAGCATGTGACTGAGTTGGCCAGTAAAGAATATGCCATTTTTTTGCCTTGGGTAGCTTTCACTGTCTGTTTTGAGTCATTATCTATCTGAAAAGACGAGGCATTCAATCAATTTCAAGGAATTTGGCTGAATCTGCCCTATACACTTCAGACTTTATCCTGCTACTGTTATCAACAGTCAGGTTCAATAAACACAAGTGACCTGATTCCATTGGCATCCATACTCGTTTATGCCATAACCATGTCTCCAACATGTTTGATATGTGGTATGCTCTTGATCATGAGCTGTTACTTTCTTTCTCTATACTTTTATCTTCCTGTCATTTGGGTACAAGTGAATACTGGTTTTGCCAGTCCAATGAATCTGACAAAGTTTTCTGACAAAGTCTAAGTTGGCCTTGTTTGCACCTTGATATGAAGCGTCTTTATTTACTTCACATAGTCATCTCTTGAATGTAGACTTTGACAGTGATAAATCTTAACAAAGGAGTTCTTCTGGATTTATAAGGTTCTATGTGACTTTTTTGTCAAATTTGAGGTATTCATATTGATTATTATTGTGAATGTATTAAGATAATGAATGATAACCATTTTTGGACTCTTAATTTGGAAATTGAAAGGCCACAGCACAATTTTATTCTATGGAGTGCAAAACCTTTGATTAGCATTTCAAGGCCTTTTTCTGCCAGTTAATTCCTTCTTTTTGTGAAAGAATGTTATTGCTAAGAATCTGATTGCTGGTTTATTTTACATCCAAAGACACCCTTCTCCAGAGCAACTTACATTCTTATCTCATTATACATCTGACCAGTTGAGGGTTAAGGGCCTTACCCAAGGGCGCAACAGTGAACAGCTACCAAATGCAGAAAACGGGCCACAACCATCTATTAAACTGCTTATCGGTAAATTGTCCACTCATTTTCGAACCGGATTAAAATGGTTGTGGGGTTCAAACCAGGGACTTTCCAAACTGTAGTCCAATGCCTTCACCACTGAGCTACCCCTGACTTATTTAGTTTTTTCAACTTAATGATGGCCTCCTTCACTTTCATAGACACCTATTTGGACCTCATGTCGAGAACTTGAGTAGACAGCTACCAAATGCAAATGTAACACTCAGAACCACCTCCAGGCCTTTTATCTGCTGTTGGCAAGTTTTGGCTCTCATTTTCTGTTCAGTCCTTGTACCTGACCAGTTTTAGAAGAATCCCAGCAAACATTGGTCCGGCCAAAAACAGTCGCTGTCGGACGTCATTAATTGGTAAAAATATGTGACACAAAACATTTCCTAAAAATGCATTCAAAGACGTTTGAACACATCTACAGTTGTCTGGGGTTGCATGGATAGCTGTTAATTTGACTTTTTAGCTAAGTGTTGTTCAATATACAGTATACCCTCCAAGCAAAAAATTGAAAATAGCCTGCCGTTTCGGCTGTCGCGTGGGGCTCATCCGGTTGGAGTTTTTTAATACCTTTTATAAAGTAATTTAGCATGAGCTCTGTTTATGCTACTAATTATTCACGTACACAAATGTTCTTTGAATAAAACAAGCTTTTGATTGATATTACACATCCCATATCTTGCACACTCATTCATACCTTTATTTAATAAAAAGTGTTTATAAATGCTGATTACACCTTTTAAGTTATGCAGAATAACCAAACATAAACACAGGAATAAAACATGCTAAATAAACATATGTATATAAGCTTTGCCCTACTGGCATGCTTTAAAGATTATCCGAAATAGTGTCTCTTGCCGTATCCCTCTTTGTTCGTTCAGCCACGAGGCGAAACACAGGACATCCCGTGTCCTGGGGTCAATGAGAGTGTCAGAGTGTGACTCGGTGGATCCCCTGCCCAACTTGGGGTGAAGCCGTAAAACTGTCCGCTTTGTTTAGAAGATTGCCGATTCACACAATTGCATTTGGGTTTAATTTGCGGCATCTGGTCTGAGCGTAGCTCCAGGCACAGTAGGGCTTCCTCTCCCATCCCTGGTTAAGCTTCCCGCGACTTCGTTTTACAAACGCTTCTTTATGTTCGCGGATGCGCTCCTTTATGTTCGCGGATGCGCAATAAGGTTATCAGGATGTCGCCAGTGAGTGTGTCCAGGGTGTACCCCGCTTTGTGCCCTAAGTCTCCTGGGATAGACTCCCGGCCCCCATGACCCTGAATACAGGATTAAGCGGTAATGACGATGAGACAGTGAGTGAGAGTAATACACAGTACGAGTATAGCAGTCAAATTATGGCAGTCACATGTATTAATTGAGTAAGTGATCAATCTGCGAGGAATAAAACAAATCAAATTTGTTGTAGATTTGTTGTAAATCAAATCAAATTTGTAACAAATTTGTTACATATCATTAAATATGTAACCCTTTTTATAATCTATAGTTTCCTCACTGAAACAGTGTGTGCATTTAATCAGAACATCATATTTTGATTGACTTCACATATTATTGGTGTATATTATTACTGTACCTGAAAAAAGTACATATTTGCTGTTTTGCAAGCATAGTACATATTTTACTTGCTCAAATTCTTATCATTTTTCTGAACTGTCTCTCCAGTGCAGAGATGATGTGTCCATGGCTAGCTTAGACCCCCGGCGTATCAGTACAGTCATCGAAAAGGAAGCAAGTGAGTAGAACTGCAAGTTTAAAAATAGGTTATGGGATTTTTAAAGTACAGAATTGTGTAATGTTTTTATTTAAATATTTTTATTGTCTCATAGCCGGGATGGCCACAGTGAATGGACATTTAAGGAAAGAAGATTCGCGAAGCTCAATGTATGGAGATCCTGGAACACCAGATATTAATGAGGTTAGAGTGAGTTTTCTAGAGTAGCAATGAATAGCTCACATTGATTGCAAAATAAGTAAAATAAGAGATAAAAAACTTTTTGTTATCTATAATATTTGTTTATTATGCAAATATCTAAGATTATTATTATACAAGGGCGTATCTGCACTGCACTGTACTGTGTCTGTAATATTTTAATTAATGACAAATACATTAGTGTTCCCTCATTGAAAAGTGTTTTAGACTGAGCTGCGAGCCATAAATGGACTGCTGTCTTCACTTCTTCATCAAAAGTGAATCTATGTTCTCATAGGGCTGCTTTCAGGGACCAAACAGGTGAAACCATGATGGAGCAAGATCAGGATTATAGGCAGAATTTTCAGAGAATTTTCAGTGTTGACAAAGTGTCTAGAAATGTGCGTTGTCATGCATCACTTACAATGGCCTTGGATATCAGTCCTCTGTATTTTATCAAAGCATGAGCTTCAGGTCTTCAATAAGCATCTGATTTTTAAAAAATTCTTCTACTCATTTTTCCTGATAATGTAAGCATCAATTCTCCAGATGATGGTTGACTTTTGAACTTTTTCTTCAGTCTCGCCGATTGAGAATGTTTCCGTTTCGTACTCTAACGTTTATTCTCAGACTCATACAGTAGCGATGAATCCATTTTTCGTCACCAGTAATGATTTCCTTTTTAAAAAAAATTCACCTTCCTAACTTTTGAATTTCGCATGGGGAGTGGGGAGACAGTAGACTAGAATGAAAAGTGCTGATAAGTCAGTGCAGCCAACAGAAGTTTTAATATAACTGGAGTGCAGATAATTTTTAACTCACCCTCGTATATCATTTTATCCTGTTGATCCTTCAGCCATGTCAAGAGAATTTAACTGCTCGAGAAGGAAAATGACTTTATTAGCACAAACAAACAGTCCTAGCACAAACAACACATCGGCAGTAGTGTATTATTTTTATGTACTGTAAAAATTCACCAGCATAAGTTAAGTCTTTATTTATCGCATATACAGTACTGTAGATTACAGCACAATGAAATGCTTTTATTCTCATGTCCCAGCTCAGAGAGCCGGGTCAGCCATGATATGTCGTCCCTGGAGCAAACAGGGTTAAGGGGCTTTCCCAAGGGCCCGCTTGTAGCAGCTTGATAGACTGATAACCTTCTGATCAGTGACCCAAAACCTTAACACACTGAGATACCACTCTAGTCAGTGGTGCAAAACAGAAACATCTCAGTTAAAGAATTTAAGAGTCAAACTATTGCGCATTAGGAACACATCATAACTAATGTGTTACCTTGGGGTAGTGGTGGCTCAGGGGGCTGAGGCACTGAGTTATTGATCAGAAGATCTGCAGTTCGATCCCCAGCTCCACCAGGTTGCCACTGTTTGGCCCTTGAACGAGACCTTTAACCCTGTCTTCTCCAGGGGTACTGTATCATGGCCAACCCTGCGCTCTGACCCCAGTTATGCTGTGGAGAAAGAATTTCACTGTGCTGTAATCTACAGTGTATGTGACAAATAAAGGCTTAACGTAACTTAACAGTGTTCGGGAAAGACCATGTTGCATACAGACTCAGCACATCCACAGTGTCAGTTTAAGACAATGATTATAAATAAAATTGATACAACATTTTTAAAGTTTTAATATACTGTTTTATCTGCACTTCTGTCAGTGTTACATTGTTTTGCAGTACGCTTCCTGTGGGACATTATCTTATCCCAGAGGCCATGAATAGAAAAAGTAATTAGGGAAGACGAAATTAGGGAATAAATCCAAAAATTATTTTAGTACAGCCTAGTAACTCGTCCAAAACCAAGCAAATCTATTCACAACCAAATAATAAAATATCTTAAACCATGTATAATGCAGTGTTTTTGTTTCAGTTACAGAGACGTGGCTCCACAATGAGCACCCTTTCATCCATAGGACGCCTTGGTCATTACGAGGTCAAAGGACTGCTGCTGTGTTTCCTGCACATTGTAAAGACTGTATCGGAGGGTCAGTGCCAATTACTTTGTTTGCTTGTATAATGGCAAATTATTTATTTTATCTTTTTATAGATAGATAGATACAGCAGATAAATACATACATATGTGCATGTGTGTGCATGCATACAGACGTACGTACGTGCATGCATGCATGCATTATGTATGTATTTTACATACATAAATACATACATACTGTATTGAGATAAACATCCAGTAGCAAGAGTACAGAAGAAACCAATGTTTTTACAGAAATTAACTTGTGTTTAATGCTAATTATGGGTAAACAGACATTAGCTACTGTAGCTTTACAGTAATTCAACCTTTAACTTGTAATGCATTTGTTATTTCCTCTCAGATACCTTGCTGGCCTACTGGAACAAAGTCAATCCGCAGGACATCATGAACTTCCTCAGTCTCTTAGAGTGAGTTGCTTAATCAAGAAAGTATATTAAAAGTTGTTCAATCATTCACAGACATGCAAAGTCCTTGTTTAAACTGCCACACCTTGTAGTTGTGTATAGTTATGGGGGAAAAAAACAAACTGGTACAGCATTATGTGTTACACATTCATTTTTATGAATATGACACACCCTGATAGGAATAGAAGAGAGTCTGTGGCATTTGAAAGAAGAGTCCAGGAATATAAACAGAGATTATCCTTTAGGAATAATGAATAATCTCCCCCAAGCATCAACATCTTATAAATGTTTTGTTTAATATGGGCAGGGTTCATTCATTCTACCTTAACAACAACGGTTTATTTTGTTATTTACACTTGTGGTGGAAAAACTTGATTTGAGGTCTATGGAACTGTCTAGATGTCCATAGTAAGGGATATTAAACTGTAATCTGGTCTTTGTTTAGTTTATAAAAGTAGATCTTATTTAAAGATGCAAGAGTATTTCAATAGTATTTTATACTCCTCCAAAATTTACAATATTTTATACTATTCAAAGGGGGTCAGGGTTAGGTCAGTTGGTTATTGGACTATGGTTCGTAAGGTCCCAGGTTCAAATCCCATAACTGCTCAGATAAGAACATAAGGCTTCTTCCAAATGCCCGTATATAACAGGAAGTACACCACTAGCCATAACAATATTCTATAGGTTATATAGGTTAAAATTTAACTTTAAAGCTTAAGGTGGCCTTTATACCACAGATTAGATGGTTAGTCAATCTGAATAAGGTACATTCTGTTAATTGGATTGCAGAGGTAAAAAAGGAACATTATTATTATTGTTGTTGTTGTTGTTTGGTTGGTTAGTTGATTGGTTGAATGTTGCTGCCTCTTTTCAAGGAATGTTACTGTAGCATCCTAACTATGTACTGTATACAGTATATACTGTATCTACTTGTGAGGTAATATCTTCGCTAATTTGGTACAACAAATGCTAAGTACTTACATTATTTAGTTATTATTATTATTATTATTATTATTATTATAAAAAATTATTATTCATAATTAGACAGCCTAAATGATCTCTTATTAGTAATGCCTTCTCAGTTAATGTTAATCCTAACAGTAATAAGCATGCTGACATCTAATTAAATTATATGAGGTAAATACAGTAGATCCTGGGGCGAGGGTTTGAGTTTACTAGCGGAAATTCAGGGCAGGTGTAATGAGTTAAAGCGAGGAGAAAAAAAAAAATTAATAATAAATAAATAAATAAATAATAATGAATTAGATCTAGAACTGCTGGAGTCACAAACTTGAATACATTTGACTAATCGTTTTTCCTTTTGCTACTTAAAGCAAACAGCGTACTGAACGGTGTTATGGAAATTTCTTGGCGTCGTATTAATATGTAGAATACAAACAGCTTGAAGAGAAAGCATTCGAATATCGGTATTCCAATCAGATATATTGCATAAAATGCAGTACTGGTTTTAACCTGCTTTGCTGAGTAAACCTTTTGCTATCAGCTCTTCATGGCAGAATGCTGTTTTGGTATGTGCAATATGGTGGAGTGTATATTTTAATAACATGCCTGTTTAAAGGGCAATGTCCTGTCATATCTTGAATGTTGGGTGTGGCTCAATGACGGGTGTGTTTTGTTACTGTGATTACATATATAATATATACATATACTGTATATATACTACTAAAAGTTTAAGGTCATAGTACTTACTTTCAGTAGTGAATATTTCAGAAAACCTATCACTTTTATAACATGCCTAAATGTTACATATCATAACCGTAAAAGCTGTTGTCTTTTGTTAAAATTTGCAGACTTTTATAAATCACAGTAACAAAACTAATGATGAGCCACACCCATCATTCAAGATATGACAGGACAATGCCCTTTAAACAGGTCTGTATATATATTTATAGAGAGAGAAAGAGAGAAAAAGAGATTATATATATATACAGTATATATATATATATATATATATATATATATATATATATATATATATATATATATATACACACACACACAAAGTATATTTATATATATAGATAGATAGATAGATAGATAGATAGATAGATAGATAGATAGATAGATAGATAGATAGCTCTGGAGATAGTGGGAATATGTCTAAATATGGGTTAAAAAAAGAAAAAGGTTATGAAAAATGGCTTTGTGGATAGATTGGTTAAGGTCATGATCAAAATATAAAAGAAATCACAAGGTTAAAAACGTAATCAGCGCTCTAGACTGAGTAAAGGAACTAGTGGAGCTTTCCCATTGACGCATTTCCTCATAACAAAGTCCTTCCTTTTGGCCTGTGACATCATGTGTGCAGTTTATAATAGTTGTAAAACCACCCTATCTTGTGATTCTATTGAATGTAGTTCCTTTCAGAGCTAGTGGAGGTCATGTGTATTTTTTTTTCTTTGTGAGCATTAACAACATTCCCTGGTGGTGTACCTTAGCAGGAACTCCTAAATAGTGTACACTACCGCTCAAAAGTTTCGCATCACTTTCTAACTCCATGGTCGTTCTATTTTGTAAAGGAATGCTGAAGGAGTCCAAAATATTCAATAATCTCCTTTGAACAGTTATTGTTGATATGTATCTGCTACTTATGATCTGTAAAGCCTTTATAACAGCTCTAATCTAAGGTGTTGTTAATTAGTATTTTCTGAGGCTGGTAACTTCTCCTCTGCTGCAGGGATAAGTTTTGGTCTTGCCTTCCTGGCAAGGTCTTTATGAGAGCCAGTTTCTTCATGGTGCTTGATGAGTTTTGCAAGTGCACATGCAACAAATGCAACAAATGTTTTTGTTCAATGAACATTTATTCATTTGGATATTGAAAATCCCTTATTCACAACACAATACATTATGAATTCCATTCAAATTCTACTGACCTGTTTTGGTAAAGGAATAAAAAACATTTGCTGGAATTTCCTATATCAATAAAATATGTCTGTCTGTCTATCGATCTAATCAGTGATGCAGTATGCCCACTTTTCCACTTAGCTTTCATAGTTATTATTGACCCTAGCAGTCAAAAATAGGAGCTACTGTACATCAAGCACTAATGGAGGCACATGCACAGGTGGAGTAGATGGGGGCTTCTTTACAAAGTAATGGGTATTGAAATAAAACTTGGGAAACATTTTTTCACTTACATACAGCCTGCCCCCTTGTGAACATCCCACTGTGCTAAGTTGTGTGATCGTGGTCTACAGTGCTCGTGTATCTAGTACATGTCTGGTATGATGTCTAGTGAATCCAGAGGCCAAATCAGTAACATCACTAGCAAAAGGAGTCATGGCCTGTTATCCCCAACAGTGGTTGCAATGAGCTTCAGCGTCCTCCATAACATTGGCAGCGATACAGTAGATAGAGAAATGATAATCGATTCGGCCAAATTTAGGTGTGCCAAATTAACTGAAACCCTGGAGTTGGCAATCTTCACAACTGTGTTTGTGGATTTGGCAATCTTCAGTTATTGGCTGAGCACCTGTGAGACTAGGAGCTGTTTGGCTTGTCATTTGCTTTTGGTTCTATTCACACAACAGCTACTTGTCCAGACAGGGAACATAGAAAACTAGCGTGCAGAAGCCTAGGACTCCATACATTTTATAAATACCTACAGTTCTAAAGCTAAGGCAAGAGGAAGAAGCGTAAACCAATGTTACTTTATTTCATGGTCAAACTGAGGAAACAGCCATGCTTCAAAGCAGTTCGGTTGTACTGTAGAAATATAAATCTTTCAGATCTGTGTTTATATAGTAGTTAATAGTTTCTTCAGGTAATTTATTAAACACGAGTCTGTTTCCCAATCTTTTTTATATCTACCAAAGTACTAGTACTTATTGTGCTTGCTGTAATATTGATAACTCAAGCTTACTGTAATATTCATGCATAACCTTCTGTTCTTCCTGTTCTGATCATATGCCTGGTATGTTTTGGGCAGGATTTCTCTGGTACAGTTTCGTTATGCTGGTAGGAGAACCATAAACCGGTGAGAACAATACTGACCTGTTGAATTTAGTCACAATAATAACCTTTTCTAATGGGTAGTTTGTAAAATGGGTTTTTGTATACCGTGTGTGTGTATGCACATTTGATGTCTGTGTAGGTGTCATGAATCCTGGGTGTCCAGAGCCTTCTCCTCAGACAGGAAGTCTCAAACAATGCCTGTGATGCGTGGACGCTCCAGCCTCATGCAGGCCAGCTTGCAGCAGTTTAACACCCTGGAGTCTTCACATACTCTCAACACAGGTATTGAACGTTATTCGTAAAAGAACAGGGAAGGAAATATGCATAGCACGGTCACAAAGCTCTGTACGATATGCAGTAAAGTGCATATACAGTATGATGCAACTCTTTATTAGCCTTTTAGGATCATGGCTTGTTCAGTCATCATTTGAAAAGGTCAGGTGATCCAAATTTCAAAGCTTTCTAAATACCCAGACTCCTCTACAGTAACCGCGTCCCAGCAATCAGCATCCATGGATTCGTTTAAGCAGTTGCCGAGCACTCTGAAAATGAAATAAATGACGCGCACTTACTGTAGCAGGTGAAGACTATAAGAAGATGTGTAAGTGTTTTTAGGTACTGATTTCCCTCAGTTGGGAATGTAATTAAGAACCCCCATAATGCTTTGGGGTTGCATTGCAGCCAAGAGACTGGGGAACATTTAACGGGTAGATGAAAGAATGGATTAAATTAAATTCCAACAAATTCTGAAAGCAAACATAAAACCATCTGTAAAAAAGCTAAAATTAAAAAGAGAATGGCTTCTATGAATGGATAATGATCCTAAACACACCGCAAAATCCATGATGGACGCCCTCAGTAGCTGCAAGCTGAAGGTTTTGCCCTGTCTTTCATAATTTCCTGGCCTAAACATCATTGAAAATTTGTGAATAGACATCAAAGGAGCAGTGCATACAAGACAGCTGAGGAATCTCACAAAACTGAAAGTCTGTTGTAAGGAAGAATGGAAGGAAATCCCCCATACAAGAACTGAAAGACTCTTGGCTGACTACAAAAAGTGTTTACAAACTTGTCTAGTGCTACATAGTTAGTTATGCAGGGTGCCTAAGGTTTTTCTGCGGGCCCATGTCCTTTCCTGTTATTTTGATAATGTAAAAGATGACAAGGTTTTGTTTGAAATATATAAGGAAAGTGTTACTTTATGCGGATTGGAGGTGATTTTAACAACCACTTGCCTAACTGTTCATCTTAACAGAAATTTTGACTAGGGGTGCACAAACTTTCGCATGCCACTGAACACAACTGAATGATATTTTAGGTGGTGGCTCCACTGAAGCAGAAATGAACCATCAGGCCCTGTTGGAGGGTAACATCTCTACAGAGGCTTGTCTCATTGTGCTGGACACACTTTCTCTCTTCACTCAGAGCTTTAAGGTGACACAAATAATTTCTAGTTTCTCTGGATTGGTTTTCGCTGCTGATTATGTAATCTGATGCACAACTTTGTTGAACTCGTGCCTACAGAACCAGCTTCTGGAGAGTGATGGCCACAACAATCTGATGAAGAAAGTGTTTGATATTTATCTAACCTTCCTAAGAGTGGGACAATCAGAAGTGGCAATCAAACATGTCTTTGCATGTCTAAGAGCCATTATGTCTAAGGTGAGCACACACCCAATGCTGTCTTTACAGTTTATAGTGAATTACACAAAATTTTTAATATATGTTTTTACGCCATTTAATTTGTGTACATTCTTTTATAAAATTCTGAAATTACAATTATGGTATTCCTTATTACAATCAATTAGAAATCATATTTTTGTACGGTTGCATGTCTCAGTTTCAGGTGACTCTCTTTAAGGGCCGTGTGACCTTGTGTGGCTCATTGTGTTACGAGGTGCTAAAGTGCTGCATGTCCAAACTGGGGAATGTGCGTGGGGAAGCAGCAGGCCTGCTCTACCTCCTAATGAAGAACAACTTTGAGTACACCAAGAGGAAGAGCTTTTTGCGCATGCACTTACAGGTGTAGTAGGGATTTCATTTTTGACAAACTTAGCCTTCAGCAGGTCTTCATTGTATAATTTTTGTGCACTTTAAGTATTTTATCGACTTACACTGTACATAATATTTTCCCCAAGGCTCTATATTTGGTTCTACACTAAATGCACAAAAGTATGTGGATACCTTTCTTACACAGACATATACTGTATCAGCCGTAATATTAACACCTTAACATCAATTATCAATTTTATACCAGATAAACTGGTGGCTCAGGCATGGAGACCTAAGGCTCATTTATGCCTGTGGAAAGCAAAAGCCAGTGCACCACAAGTCACCGAAAAAGTAAATGCAAGCCATTTGTAGAAAGGCACCAGACCACCCAGTGTACCATAGCCTGCCTCACACGGGACCTTCCAGGCAAAGAGCTCAAGACCATTGACCTGGCTTTCAAATTTTCCAGATCCCAAACCGATTGAGCACCCATGGGAATTCTGATCCAAGGAGGCCACACCCCGCAACCCAAAGCATCACACCACAGCACACCCCCAAAAGTCTTTTGAAGCCATGTCCCAAGGGGAGAGAGCTCAATGAGTATTGTTTGTTCTGTTAGGACAAGGGCACTCTACACAATACTGGCAATAATGTTTTATGTTGCAATGTTATGGTATATATATGCTATAACATTATGACCGGAACTAAAAAAGGACTAGTCCTAAAAAGTGAGCTCTATGTGCCCAAAGTTAAATGAGGAAGAACTCAAGTGGCCTCAAGAAACTTGATGAAAACTTTTGAGATGAATTGGAATAACAACTGCTCACCAGGCCTCCTCACCCAGCCTCATTGCTAGTGCGGGGCCGGCACGCTAGTGGCTGGATCGGCACAAATCCTCATAGTCATATTCCAAAATACAGTATTAAGCCTTGATTTATGACAGCAAAATTCAATATTTACACCAATGGTTTTAGTGTGGTATACGCAAAAATCTGAGTATCCACATGATTTTGCCAATATTGTGTATATTGTATTGAAAATATCTTTATCCACATGAAAATACAAAAAAAACATTTTATAAATGTTCATATTGAAACACCAGCCAATTAGGTGACATAAATAATTCATCAGAGAATACATAAAAAACTACATGTAGGGACTAGATAAAGGTTATTGGCACCCACCCTTGCAGCCTGACCTGGGAGTAGTTTCCACATGCAAAGGTATGTCGATTGACTGAAACCATGCATAAGCTCTGCTAAACATGCACATTGAAAAAATCTCACCTCTACAGGAGGCACGAGGCTCATTTCTGGGTTAACAACCTCCATAGTTGCAGGGCTGCAGGGGTGGATGAGATTTGTATTTCTGTTGGAGATGTTGATGAAACTGGATTTGTTTGAGTACATGTGGTTAGTATGTTGCATGGAGATCTCAGACAGTGTTTGTTGATTAAAAAATGAGATGATGGTCCCTATTAAGCTAAAGGGTGGAGCCATCCAGGAAAAGTCTATGTCTGGGCTCGGAAAAGGAGATTCCATCTGAACATTAAATTTAGAGTTTAGGAGAAACACAGAGGCTTCCACCCAGGGCGTGAAAGATTGAAATTAGAAAAGTTATCATTGTTTACCTTTGAAGGTTCTACAGGATTATCGGGTTTCTAGGCTGCTACTTCGTATGATCCTATCTGTGTATGAGCACAATGAGTATTGTTTGATTAGGTGTTAAGTCCATTTAAAGTGCGTGTTAGACTTTGACAAGGGTGTGTCCTGTCTGTATTTCCGTTTCTGAATTTTATGTACAGGAGATTAACATGTAGTCAAGGTTGAAGGCCTGTCTAGTATGCACAATTTAAGTCAACGTCCCTGTTGTTTGCAAATGATGTTTATCCAAACCTGAAATGACCCAGGATTAAGGCTCCTCTACAAAGCTTCCAGGTTTACTTTAGATGCTGTAATGAGAAGCTTGACAGTTCTAAAAGCCTCAGAGTAGATCTGCTTACTCTGCTGAAGTGAGATGAGCCAGTTAAAGTGGATTGGGCACATTACAAGGGTGCCCCCTGCTCAATATTCCTTGGATATTGATGAAGTAGGAGTCCTGTTTACTTCTTCGTTGTGTAGTAGATTCAGGAGGAATGTAGAGTCAGTCATTCTGGCACTTGTGCCAAAGGATATAATAATGAAACAAAAGGATTTTATATAAAGGCAAAAAAAACATATTTTTCATATCTTTCATATCTATATATTATTTTAAACATACTGTATATTAACTACTACTAACAAACAACCTGAAGATAAATGGAAGATAACCTATGAAACAGGCTTTTTCAGAAATATTTCTCTGGGTTGAACGCTGTCTTCAAAAAGTTTTGATTTCAGTGACCCATTTTTTTTTTTTTACTTTCCAAAAATATCCATAATTGGTTAGAGAGGCCCATAGTTGGTTGGTTATGTAACCATATTTACATTTTCTTGTTTGTTTGTTTTGGCTCTTCTTCCTCTGAAGATCATCATTGCTGTGAGTCAGCTAATTGCAGATGTGGCGCTGACAGGAAGTTCACGTTTCCAGGAGTCATTATCCATCATCAACAACTTTGCCAACAGTGACAAGGCCATGAAGGTATATCACAAACATTTCACGCTAGATCACGTGCTAAAAACGTTACATTTTCTGTTAGATTATGGGGGTTTGAAAGGAATTTCAGAGCAATTTATAAGATGTAAAGCCAAGTGTTTGTTAGTAAATGAATTCACTTCCTTGAATAATGAATCAGATGTCCCAAGTCAGTAATGCACTTTTAATTGTGTTTGATACCACAGTAATGTTGAATTTTTCAAATGTTTGGTCAGATATTGATTTTTGATAGCAGCTTGCCAAGAGGTCATTGAACGCTATAATTCAAATCAGATGCACTTGTCCTGATGTATATTTCTAGTATGTAGTAACAACTATAATATGTTTCCATACTGACAAGTTGTTTACAGGGTGTTGTATATGGTTACGTTTTCAGTAAAAAAAAACGTAACCATATACACGTTTTCAGTACGTTGGAAGAAAAGGCCACTGTCAGTGCTTTCTAACATGCAGCAAATTCTCTGCGGTGGGAAAGATATCAGGACAAAAGACTTTTCTGTTGCATGACAAGCTGAGTTATCTCTGTTGCATGACAAACTGAGCTATCTCTGTTGCATGACAACCTAAGTTATCTCTGTTTCATGAGTTATCTCTGTTGCATGACAAACTGAGTTATCTTTGTTTCATGACAAACTAAGTTATTTTAGCCTTGCTAATTAAGAGAAAAAAAGAAAAGGCTGTTAGGTGAATTAGTGTGCATAGCTGACGTTGATGTTTCATTCAAACTGCTATGAGACAAGACGATTAGAACAATACGAGTGTGCTGTTATTGGATTGGTTATTGGAATATTTTCCTTTAACAACTGGAAATGTCCCATCATCGTTATCTAATGTAACCCTAAATTCATGTTCATGGAAATATATTTATGCATGCATGTTGTTGTGTCATAACTGTTTCTGTAAAAATCTGCTTGTGCGTGTTTAGTCGACATCTTTTCCAACTGAAGTGAAGGGCCTCACGATGCGCATCCGTACTGTACTGATGGCCACAGCTCAAATGCGTGAGCATGAAAAGGATCCAGAAATGCTGCTGGATCTGCAGTACAGTCTGGCCCGCTCCTACGCCAGCACACCTGAACTCAGACGCACCTGGTTGGACAGCATGGCACGAGCTCACCTCAAAAATGGAGACACCTCAGAGGTATGTATATATACAGTGTGTGTGTTTATAAGTAGTGATCTACAGTATCACTGAAAGGAAAAAAATCTGTATTTTAATAATTGAATTGTGGACTTTTGAATTGTAATTTTTTTTACTATCACATATAATATTAACATTACTTTTAATAAGCTATTGATCCTCTCTGCCCCATAATTTAGCAATACCACACGAGACGTAGTGCTGTTGTGCTGGTTATCCGCACGGCTGTGATGTGGTCGTAGTCATGAGGGTGCTGCCCGAGTTATCACAGTCACTGTAAATACTGACATGTATTTCCCTCTGTGGTTAATGCTATATCACTTTCCCCACTTTTTAATGGTCCAGCAGGTGCATTTGCGTGCAGCTTTTCCGGGTGATCTTCACGCATCTGTAAATGTGTGTTAATTACAACGAGATTGCGGGAATATTATTTCTCTTCACTTGGAGAGAACAAATGGTGCCTCGTGCCGGTGTGGTCTGGCCACTGTATATCTGTGTATCTGAGACAGTGCAGGTGAGACATGTCTATAGACACTGTCTATACGTAGGTCGGTGTCTATCTGTTTACGGCACAATATAAGGTAATTATAATGTTTTTAACATCCACGTAGTAGTTCATAATAGGCAGAAGCATCGTTTTAATTTCACAACGTCAGTAGTGACAGCACATTACAGTATCAGTTTCATTATCAGTTATTTAATGCTTGGTACAGTAGAACAAACTGTTAAATTCCTTAACGGCTTGTTATAGAAGCCTTATCATGACGATCAGGTCAGTAGAAAATTCAGTTCAGTTGCATGGGTGCCTTGAGAATATGGATTGGTATACTGCCTAGGTTTAGAAGTTTAGGTAATGTAATTAACAGTTATTAGACCACCTGTGATATGGAATGTTACCTATAGCTAAATATCCCAGTGCTGTTACCATTTATTACCACTTGTGGAATGGCTCTCATCCAATAAGATTACTAGATTCCCTTCCTAACTCACCCCTCCCATTTTATCCAGACTTGGGACCAGCACTGGGGTCCACTAGCTGAGGTTTGGGCACGGGCTGGGAATTCAAACCCAAAACCTCACAATTATTTTCTTTAATCTGACCAACCACATATTTTTCAGTGTAATAAATGGGCCAGTGGTAGCTCAGTGGTTAAGGCATTGGACTATGGTTCGGAAGATTCCAATCCGGTTCAAACCGCACAACCACCAAGTTGCCACTGTTGGGCCCTCGAGCAAGGCCCTTAACCCTCAACTGCTCAGATGTGTAATGAGATAAAAATGTAAGTCACTCTGGATAAGAACGTCTGCCAAATGCCTAAATGTAAATGTATATTAGGTAGAAATAATGTATTAGTACTAAATAGATTATTTTAGAAGTATTATAGAACTGTATTATACTTAGCTATTCGAAATTATGTTAATATGAAGTAATAGTATTGTACTAGTGTGCACCTAGTGAGCTACAGAATACCATTTTCTAGATTATTGACTCTCTGGATGGCTTGTGGCTTTAACACTTTACAAGGAAAAAAAGAAAATGCAGGTGTCAAAACAACCATAGGTTCCCGTGAAACAGGATATTTAAACAAATATCAGTCTGTTGTGCAAGCAAATGTTATTAGTGTTGATTCTCTGGAAACTTCTGCAAAATGTTGCAATTTGTTTCTTTTTACTTGCATACTCTTTATACACAGCGCTATATAAAGATTGGAGAGCTTGCCCTCTTGTTTTCAGTCAGTTGACCATCCAGTGTGTTGTCAACAATAAAGATGCAAAATATACATTACAGTATTAATATTTTCATCGAACAGCCATATAGTACTGACATACTGTAGGGTTGAAATTATACACTGCCCTGCCAGAAAACAGTCAGTCAGTCAGTCATCTTCTATACCGCTCAATCCTGTATTCAGGGTCGCGGGGGGCCTGGAGCCTATCCCAGGAGGCTTAGGGCACAAGGCGGGGTACACCCTGGA
>JAQQZT010000001.1:20954804-20971126 GCA_030068275.1 Clarias platycephalus
TTAACATGAAGACCCGTTCAGCATAGGGATGAGCCAGTGGACAGATGAGGTGCAGAGGGCAGATGAGGTCTGGATCAGTGGAAGCACAGGAGCAGCACGTATAGCTCCAAACCATCGTGAAGCAGAATCCAGCTGGAGCTGGTCCTTCTCTGGATGCCTCAAGTGTTGACAGGGTCATGGGTGGCCAAGGCTTACTGATGCGCATGGGGAACTAATTTGTGGTTATATGGATATAATGTCAGGCATGTTATGTTGAATGTTTGGGTTTTCTTTCAATTGAAAAAAACATTTGCAGCCAAAATAGAAATCTGACCCTCCTCTTAGCATTTTTAGTCCACTTGCACCATGACCTTAAATGACATTCAAAAAGAAATCCACACATTTTCTCAAGATTGCTTCTGTAAATCAAACCAGCATTGCTTCTTAATGTGTTTATAAAAAGTAGTCGTAAACAAGGCCTGGGTTTCCATATATGGATGCTTTATACAGTGTCATAAAAATAGTTTGACAAGTTTATGTCAACATGACCTTTGTCCTCTTAACCCATTTTAATTCACTCATTGTAGTAAGACTTAAGGTTAAATAACGGAGTGCTTTTGAGCTCACTGATACTGTAGTAAGTACAGAAAGCTCAAAATATTGTTCAATCTTAGTAAGCTATAAATACAGACAGTGAATGAGCTTGCCTTGAAGTTTACACATAACAATTTGGGGGAAAATGTATTTTTTTACATAATCATTGCAACGGTTGTCCTTGATTCATTCATATTCATTGACCACTTTATCATGGTCAGGTTCTTGTTGGATCTAGGACCTATCCTTGGAAGAGCAGCTGTGAAATACACCCTGATCACACACACACACACACACACACACGTCATATCGGGGTGATTTACTGTAGGCAATTTACTTCCTGCATGTATTTGAGCGGTGGCAGGAAACTGGAGAACCAAGAGGAAACCTACTATAGAGGATGCAGAACTCTTCACAGAC
The DNA here is from genome assembly GCA_030068275.1 of Clarias platycephalus. Lineage (NCBI taxonomy): Eukaryota > Metazoa > Chordata > Actinopteri > Siluriformes > Clariidae > Clarias > Clarias platycephalus. The sequence goes on from JAQQZT010000001.1 coordinate 20,955,798, forward strand.
AGCAGCTTGTACTCACAATCAAACCAGGGACTCTGGAAACGGAGACTGTAAAAATAGGGATCACGACCATGCCAAATGCATAAAGAGGACATTAAACTTGTAACAGAATGAGATTGTTTCTTGTATTTTTAATGTAGTCTTGAGAAATATTTCTCAAGGCTTCCTGAGGGACTTTCTTGGATCTCATAGTCCATAATAACCAAATAAACTGATTTTATCTAAAGAAATGTGGGGTGGCTTTGTTGGCTCTCATTGTCCAATAACCAAATACAGTAAATTGATTTTATCTAAAGAAATGTAGGGTGGCTCAAGGCTTTTGCGCATTACTTGTTGTAGCATCACCTAAGTAATTTTTTATTATGTACACTTGCAGACTAATTTTATTTCACTTATTTCATTTCTGTTATTTCTGTTTTGCAGAAGCTGAGACGGTTGTATGACACCCTACAGAGGGCATATTCCAAGATCTTAGAGGTTATGCAGACGGGTCGCCGTCTGCTGGGTACCTACTTCAGAGTGGCCTTCTATGGGCAGGTGGGTAAATACAGACATAATTTTCCTTCATAATTTGTTTCTTTACACCATCACAGTGGATTTGAATTGAATTGAAGTAATCACAATGTGATAGCCTTTTATCCTTAATTTAAATAGTTTACCAAAAATGTTGCATTAACTGTTTAGGATTTACAATTTTATTACAAATGAAGCAGAATAAAGTATTTAATTTGCATTAGTTGTTTATGGGAACACTCAATATCAGAGAGATAGCAGGCACTTGAAGTGGCGAATTTAGCAATTTGTTACATTTTAAAAAGAAGACACATCAAAAGACCTGGAACAACCTAGATAAACAAATTACTAATTGTGTAGCATGTGCAAAGATTTTACCTCAAGATACGAAACCGAAGACCAATCAAGAACAGAAAGGCCAGGTTAGACCTTGCACAGTGGTACCTCAGCATACAAATTAAATCCATCCCAGTGGTGAAATTCCATATTGCAAAACACATTTTCCCAAAGGAAATAATGTAGATGCAGATAATCTGTTCCAGCCACCCAAAAATATTAGCAATTTCCAACACTATAATCATGTTTTTACATGTAAAAAAAAAAAAACAATCAAAACATATAAATTAAGTAAAATAGGAAATAAACAGACATTAAATCTCACTTAAACCAGTGGCTATGTGGCTACCTTTTCTTCTTGCTACTCTTATAATCCACAAGAAGTACACTTGCATAAACTCACTTTGCTTGGTTTTTTACTAACACAGATAATTTCTGAATGGGTCCCAGACGTATTGGCAACTTATGCGCTCACACAACGTACAGTAGCATAAGCTCGGCTCTTTCGCTCGTACCTTAAAGCAGCTACAGTCTGCCACGGCCTAGTAAAGAATCTAAAAAAAGGACACTCTGCATATGGTAACATCTATGGGACCCAGACATTTTGCAGTCAACCAAGTTGCAAATAATCCCAATATTTATAATTATGTAAGTTTGTCAGTTTACTTCGGAAAATACTGTGAAAATGACGACACTATGTAAAAAAAGGACATGGTTCCAAAATCATATCAATAATTAATATGGATAAACTCTTTGAATTAAAGATAAAAGTCTACACTTGATTGCTTGATTTCAGATCCATTATGATGGTGTACAAAATGCTGAAAACGGTTAATGTCCGAATTTTTATGGACATATTTGTAGTTTTTAATGAGCAGACAATGACTATATGCAATGTAGATTTCCAGTAGAACCACATTATTGGGACATGTGTGATTCCTGCACTTAACATCTTCTCATGGAACGTTTCATATTACAGTGTCTGTTTCTGCAGCTGTACTGTTTAATCGCTGGAGAACTGCATTTTGTCCTCCAGTTGCCACTTTGATGATATTGATCCTTCAGCGTTACATTCTTGAAAAAAAAACATATTCATAATCATATTTGATGCCACTTGCACAGTGTGTATTACAAACCCAGAGATCAATACCTGCATAAAATCCAGTACCCTGTCACACATGAACTTTTGTTGTACTGTATTGTTTCATCATGAAGATTCAGAACTACATGAGCTTATCTTTTAGGTTTATCATTTCATCAAACTCATCAGTCATGATGACTCATATCAGGGATAGTTTCCTCCTTACCCCACACTTTAGAATGATAGCATGCCGCTCAAGTCATCTGTCTGCATTTGCCATCTTTATTAAATACTCATTACCATAGTATATAATGTGTACCCATGACCCGTGCAAACGATGGCCATTTTATTAAGCACAACTGCACAATATTATGTCCCCTGTTAGGGATTCTTTGAAGAGGAGGATGGAAAAGAATACATCTACAAAGAGCCAAAGCTCACAGGTCTGTCAGAAATTTCTCATCGGTTGCTCAGCTTATATGGGGACAAGTTTGGAGCAGAGAACGTCAAGATTATCCAAGACTCCAATAAGGTACCTTAAGGTTTGAGTCAGCCAGTGAAAGAAACTGGGTCATGTTTAATGATTTTGTTATGCAAAACCATAAAAGACCAGTGAAGCGTTATAATTTCGTCTTGAAATAATTTTCAATACTCTCAATGATTTATTTGTAAAACTTTACCAGGACTATGATAAATTAATCCTCATGAAGCCTTTTCAATTTTATTAAACCCTAAAGACCTAAAAGCCAAACTCTGGTCCTGACTTCATCACTACAAGATCAAGATTTCTTTCTTATTATTTTACTGTAATTACTGAATAATATGCTTTTAGATGGCTAACAGAATAATAATCCATAATTCTACATAATATATGGTTATTTAACACATAATTTAACATACACAATGTCATTTTTTTGTCAGGCTATGCTTGTTGTACATTGTTTAAGGCTTATGTTCTTTATATTTAATGCATATTCTGTGTGTGTATGAATTGAGCATTTAATGCACTTTCCATTTAATCCACAGGTAAATCAGAAAGACCTGGACCCAAAGTTTGCTTATGTTCAGGTCACATTTGTCAAGCCTTACTTCGATGAGAAAGAGCTGACTGAGAGGACAACAGACTTTGAGAAGTGTCACAACATCAACCGCTTTGTTTTCGAAACACCCTACACACTTACAGGGAAGAAACATGGTGGGGTGGAAGAGCAGTGCAAAAGACGAACAATTCTTACAAGTACGTACATAAGCTCTGTATTCTCTGTCACTGGGAAATCCTAGTACGAGGGTTTATGTGGGAAAGGAAGCACATGATCAATACCAGAGACACCTGAGAGCGTGACCAAACAAGCCTAGAAACTAAAAATGACTATAAATTAGTCTCTGATGTTTAGTAGATAAACTTAGTATGAATCCTAAAAGCAGTATTAGGCTACTTGTAATTGCTTAATTATAACCACACATTTGCCTGTGTCTAAATTTCAAATATTGAAATATTTACACTAGAACAACATGTTACAACATGGTATTTCATGTAAACATTAAATATAATGTCACTTCAGATTCAGTATGAATTGTTACTGGTTAACTTAGACATTGGAAATGATTAAAAAAAAATATTTGAATTTTATTCCCCTTTCTGATATTTGTTTATTTATTGATTGATTGATTTATTGCATATTTGACACACTTAAATGTTTCAAATCTTCAAACTAATTTGAATATTTCACAAAGATAACCTGAGTAAATACAAAATGCAGTTTTTAAATGATGATTTCATTTATTAAGGGAAAAACCTGTTCAAACCTGCCTGGCCCTATTCGAAAAAGTTATTTGTCCCTAAACCTAATAACCAGTTGTGCCACTCTCGGCGGCAACAACTGGCAGTGAGTCTCTTACATCACTGTGGAGGAATTTTGGTGCACTTTTCTTTGCAGAAGTGTCTTCAAGGCCTGCGGATCATTATCCTGCTGCATAACCTGAGTGCTCTTGAGCTTGAGTGATTTCTTGGTTGAACAGTCTGGCAGTAATCAGGCCTGGGTGTGACAAGTGAAATTTTAACTCAGCTTTTTAAAAATGTGTTTAATTCATGATTTGGGGAAGTGCATTTTGTATTTACTCGAGTGATCTTTGCGTAATATTGCAATTTGTTTGATGATCTTCATCATTTAAGCGTAACAAAGCATAAATAAATAAAATCAGGAGGGAAATACTTTTTTACAGCTCTGTAAATATCAACTGGCAAGGAAATAATGTGAGAAAATACATAAAAGTATGTTGTGACATTTGTTGCAATTATAATTAGCTAGGTCTTTGTCACTCTAAAATGTTTAATCTCTAAATGTCTTCATATACCCAATCTATATATTTAAGTGTGTATGTGTTTTCAGTGACTCCTAAAAAATTAAACTGTCACTTTCATATTCCATGTTCATGCTGTTTATTGAGTGTGACAAGTCATGTATAACATAGCTTTTGTTCAGAACTTTTGGTTACGGTTGATTGATGTTGTATCAACTCAAATTATAATCACAGGTGCGCAGCATAATGTGATGTATAGAAGAAATTTACTTTTTTTTATAACTGACTCCCTTGTTGATGTGTTGTTTGGTCTATTTGCCTCCTGTCTGTCAGGTTTACTACTGTTTATTTATAGTTATTTTTAGATGACAGATTACATGATTCATTGTGGTATTGTAAGCACAGCCTATGACATACTGTTTTTTAATATAATTTAAATTCCTATTAATAGTATGTGTCTGACTTGTATCCATTGTGTAAACATATCTACAGCGGCAAACACGTTCCCCTATGTAAAGAAGAGGATAGAGGTGGTTGGGGAGAAGCACTTGGAGCTGAAACCCATTGATGTGGCCATAGATGAGATGCGAGACCGAAGCACTGAGCTCAACAAACTCTGCTCCAACCAGGAAGTGGACATGATCCAGCTGCAGCTCAAACTTCAGGGCTGTGTCAGTGTGCAGGTCCTGTAACGACACAATAAAACATTGTGCACTTTATCTTCGTTCATTCATAGTTATCCACTGGAACACTGTGGACTACAGCTGCCTGAAACCCCTAGGCGGTGGAGTATTGCACAAGCTGATTCATGGTTGGGTTTTTTATTTGTTTGTTTTTGGGATTTAGGTCAATGCTGGTCCCATGGCATATGCTAGAGCTTTCCTGGACGATTCCAAGTCTGGCCAGTCTAATAAAAAAGTGAAAGAGCTCAAGGATATATTCAGGTTTGTAATCTATTGATTAATGAAGCTGTTTCTTTTGTTATTCTGTCTTATAGCGTTAGTACCCGCCATTTATGGTTAAGGAGTGTATAGAAATAGTTAAAAGGATAAAGCTAAAAATAAGCTGATCAACTTTAATGTAATCAGTGATATTATTATTACAGGTTAAAGCCCACGTACATGTCTGCTCTGTATTAATAAGTGAGGCAGAACTTTTGTAAGGTTTGTGTACGCTAAGTTGTACTTCTTTCGTCATCAGCCAATTGCACTCCCTGTTCAGTAATCGGAGAGTGAATCACAGATGAGAAATAAAAAAAGTAGATCAGATTAAGATTGAGTTTTGTCTTAAAACAAAACTCCAGCACTTTACAATTCACTTCACCACTTTGAATAAATGTTATTAAACATTATAATACAACATGTTATTTCATCTATAAAAATATTTAGTTTAGGTTTAGCTTTCCTAATTAATATCTATTGGTGCAGGTGTTTGTTTATATTGAGCAAGTAGCTTATTAGTAGCTTATTTTAAAGTAGATTTGAAATCCGCCACATAACTGTCCATAACATCGCTTTTACTCAATATTTTGATTTCACTTATGGTGCAGGTTAAACTTCAGGCAAGATATCGTTGGAAGAGTTCTAACCAATGTACAGACAAAACTTCTTTTTAGTTATATAGATAAATGTGGTTTCACCCATGAGAAATTACTCATTAATGAGAAGAAACCACATTCAGCTCTTGCTCATTAAATGCAATTTCTATTTTTGTATCATTAAATCTTCAGCATTTTTTAAGATCAGTTTTACTTCATACTCTAATGACTGACAGCTGATTTTGTTGCGTGTTTGTGTTTGTTTGCATTAGATACCTTTTCAGTATTCACGTCAGACAGCCATGTAATTACAGACCAACAACATTTAGCAAAGTGATTCTCTTCTTTCTTGTTTCTTCTTGTCAGTGTTTGGCATGACTGTTGTGCTTCTTGCAGGAGCTTTGTTCAGGCATGCAGTATGGCTTTAGACATTAATGAGCGGCTCATCAAAGAGGACCAGTATGAGTATCACGAGGGACTGAAGGGCAACTTTAAAAGCATGGTCAAGGAGCTGTCTGATATTATTCATGAACAGGTAGGAAACATAGACCTTTTATTAACCAATATCAAGGATATAAAGCATCATGTAAATTTGCTTAAATTGCCTTGTAATTTACCGAACTCTCCAAACCATTTAAAACACAATGTAAAGCATTTTTTTTTTTTTTTTTTTTTAATGATTTGTTGACTTAAAACCATACATTCTTATAGTCTGTTGTTTGCCTGTATGGAATGATAAATATTAACAACCTACATCATACAATTTACTTGTATTTTATGTTTATCTTGTACAGTAAATGCATTATATTATATTATATTAGATTAGATTAGATTAGATTAGATTAGATTAGATTATATGAGATTAAAGACTACTAGGAATATTAAGAATTTCTATAATAAGCATTTTCTGTAAAATGGGGAAACACATTACGTGAAGACGGCACCTTTTTTAACATGGCCTTTCATGATTACATAACATCATTTAGCATGTTAATAGAAAGGTAAACTATTTTTTCCTAAGTCTAGTCCACAGGGACACCAAAATAGTCCATTGTTTTGCTCTCCGGCTTCCAGCACTCATGAACCTAGCACTCAGGAGCACTTAATAGAGTTGTGCTAGAAGCAGTGGCTGAGCCGAACAGTAAACTGTTTAGAAATATATGAGAAATTGACTGGGAACCTCTGGGATAAACATCACAGTTGTTGATCATAATCTTGTTGCACGTGTTTTCTCATGTCCCATATTATTTGTTCCTGATAACCTTTCAGACAGATTTGCATGCATGGTCATGAAGGTTTTATAAAGAATAAGCCCTTATAGTCACCTATGGATGAGTCATTAGTCTCAGGTCTTGTCAACATCCTATTAATGTAACAACCTTTGTTATTCATGTGAATAAAGGGAAGGCTACTGAAGTTGATATGTCTCCAACTTGAAAAGTAAAAGCAATCATGGTCAATTATAAGGTGCCAGAAAAAAAACTTTGGGTTGGGTTATCTAATGTAGGCGGGCATTAATATACTTAATGTGCATTAAGGATTTGGATGTGTGTTTTGTATTTAAGGAAGCAAGTGGCACTTTTCTCATGACTATGTATACGAGAATGGTTCAAATCGGAAACATGCAACAGTTGCGCAATCCAGAGTCTCAAACTAGGTGCACAGTATTCTGTAGGACCTTTCCTCTCTTCTTGAGTGCTTTTCATGGGGGGTTTGTTTTTTTGTTTTATTTTGTTTTGTTTTTGTTTTGAAATTCCGTGACTTAGAAACTTGCCAGTTAGTTTTCTTGAGAATTAAGAAATCTCCTGGCATTATGGGTGATACCAAGTTCAGACTTGTCAGCACTAAACAGAAAAGATAGGAAAGAGCAGTGAGGCTACTCTAAAGCCATGTAACAATACACTTAGGTAAAATACTTCAGGTAAAAGATTTGTTACTTTGGATTGAGACCACACAATTTTCAAATCTTACAACAGATTCTTAGTCAGATTAAGGTTTAGGCTGATAAGTCATTCCAACAGATTCAGGTTCTAGATTTTTGCTATACATCTGTGTAGATTTGTAGGCAGTATGAGGTTATTGTCCTGTGAGATGGTATACAGAAACTCCACCCCAGTCTCCAGCGAACGTTTTTCCATGTCTTCAATGAGTCTTTTTTTTTTATTTATCATATGCCATTTTTCTCCTTTTCTTCCATAAAGCTCAGTTTTGTGGAATTTTGATCTCTTCAGTTCCTTCAGAGTTACCCTTAGACTCTTGGTTGATTGTCTGACTAATGATTGATTTCCTAAAAGATGTCTAAAACTTGTTTGTTCAAACACATGATCTTAATGCTGTTTGGGTATGATCTCATGACCCAAAAAGATCTGGGTGCTTTGAGAAATATGTGCATTTTAAATCAAGATTACACGATCCTTTAATTGCACACAGTTGGTCTTCGTGCCTCCATTATGGAACTTCTGATGGCAATCAGTTGTACCAGTAACGTGGGTGGCTATTCATGCCATCACTATGCACGCTATTCCCCTGACATCACAACAGCATTGTCATGTCATATTATCCACATTACAAAATGAGGTTCTTATGAAAGTTCGTGTCAAATGAATTCTCAAAAAATTAAACAACAGTTAATCTACCTTCAACTTTACACAAGAGTCTATTCAGCTAGTGTAAATATTAAGCGCTGTAAATCAGCTCTTCCTGTCCTCCTAGCTTTGTGTGCTTCAAGGTATGAAGGTCATGCCAGAACACATATTCCAAGGGCATAAACAAACCAGTATGTTTCACTCTATGTTCTCCAGCAAAGAATTCTATCTAATTAACTTTACAGTTCTGTGTTTGTGTTTGTTTGTGCATGTTTGTCATGCATTGATCAATTGCCCTAAAAAAAAAAAAAAAAAGATTTTTCTCTCCTGTTTTCTAACCCTTTCTGCTTTTCTTCTCCGCTGCCACGCTCTGTAGATTGAGTGCTAGGTAAACTTTCTTTCAAATTCAAACATTATTTATTACTATTTTTTTAAACATGTAGACAGATAAAAAGTATTCTAGACACAACATATCTGAGTACTTTAACATATTCTACAAAAACAGGATTTCTTGTTTTTTTTGTGTACTTAGCACTGTATTATATGAAATTATTGTTTTTTAAATATTTAGTTAATTATTTAAATGTTTGTCACTTTTAATTTGTAGATCTTTGAAGAGGATGAGATGCGTTCCCTCCTGCAGAACTCACTCCATGTGTTCCGTGCCATCAGTGGAACGTCTAGTGGGATCAGCTAATGGGATCTTCTGATGAATCCCTTAAATTTAATCAAATTGCTGCACACCTGAACTTTCAGCATCCTGCTCCACCCTCTTCTGGATTTTTTTTTTTAATTGCTTAAATGTCAGCCTTTAAGAAAGTGCCATGTTATTGCAATAGTTTTTTTCCTTAATTTTGCACTAGCTGTCCATAATGTTCCCTCAAAATAAAAAGGTTTTCAACATCTTAGCTGCAGCTAACATTTGAAAGTCCAAGTGCATTTCATATTTAAAAAACTGGTCAATAGGTTTTATTGTGAACTTTATTATTATTATTATTATTATTGTTGTTATTATTATTATAACGGGGACGGGGAAGAAATTTCCAACTATATTATATTGAAGAATGTAATAAAATACCTTCATTTTAATAAGCTGCATGTGTGACCTTCTTGATGTTCCTTTTAATGCTCACTTCTTTTATAAATATGTATTATTATTATTATTATAATTATCAAGTGGAAGAAGAAGATGATAATTCACTTAGTGGTGCCTGGTAGCTCAGAATCACTAAAATATTGACAATCCTTACTGAGTTTTTTAGTCAACAGTCCTCTCTGTGGAGCATAAAGGGACAGCAGACACCACTTTCCTCAGGTCTCCATGGTTGGGTGTTTGAATCTTGCTTCTGGCCTGTGTACTGTATGTGGAATTTGCATGTTTTCCACATGCTTTACTGGTTGTCTAGGACAATTTCCTCAAGCAATACAAACATGTGCCTTGTTGGCTGATTTCTTTGCCAGTGGGTTGGCACCCCATTCAGAGTGTCCCTGCCTGATCCCCTGAGGTCCTTTGAATAGGCTCCAAACCTTAAATGTGAGCAATTTCACATGCATTATGATTGCATGGTATTCATTACTGATTAATGGTTTATTACTGTGTCTGAATACTCAAATTCATAGCCTGGAGAAGCATTAATATGGATAGTTTCAAGATATTCAATTCAGTTTAGTTTGTATAGTACATTCAGCAATGGACAAAGCCTCAGCTTTGTGTTTATATTACAATATTTTTCTCATGTTTACAAAAATATATGATCCACGGTATAAAACTTGCATGTCTGTTGGTGATCTTCACAGTTCCTGTTGAACTGATCAAATGGACTGATCGTCTCCACTGATTTTATCACTGTGGGAAATAATTCTTGAAAGGAAGCCAACAGCAATGTCGCAGTTTTCCATTTGTGCAGGAAGCTGGATTAAGCAGGAGTTACTATCTTAAGTATTCATCTTACTCTATTCAGGAAAATCATCATCTCAAAAACTGGACTATTTATACAACTGCTGTTGTTATACTGTATACAGTATCTTACTGTACTGTATGTGAACAATGAACCTGTTCATTAAGAACGAAGCAACAGCAGCACACAGCTGTCTTGTTACTCTGTTTTGTTACAGTTTTATTTTCTAATGAATATAAGGTAATTTCTTGTCTGTGTGTTATTTGCTATTAAAAGAATAAAATGTGTTTTCAGCAACAATGGGATTGAGCGCGCACTGTGTTGATGCTATATATAAATCAGAGGAAATTGTTGCAGGAAACGGTAACTGTACGGTAACTGTATAAGAAAAGATTGTATCCCCTTGTTTTTCACTGGTTCCACAGGTGTTTTTCCCACCAAGTTTATTTGTAATGTGCACAAAATGTCAAGGACAGTTGGACATCAAAATGCTTGTTGTGACTAAAAAGATAAGAGGAAAGGAGACAAAGGAAACGGGGGAAGAACATGATTTAAGAAAAAAAAAATATATGCACTATATGAGTTGGAGGTTTGACCTTCGCCTCTCGACTGCATATGTGGAGTTTGCAAATGGGCGGGTTTCCTCCGGACATTTGGGTTTTCACCACAGTGCAAAGGCATGTGTTGGGGACTGATTCTGTAGTGTATAAGTAAATGTGTGGTTGTGAGTGCATATGGGTTGCAAGAGGATGGGGACCTTGGTAAGGAATCGTCTGCTTAGAGCAGTGAATCCTGGCTTGATGGTATATATCATTCAAGGCAAAACCCACCAAGCACCCGAACCCGAACCCTGGAGGTGCAAGGTGGCAGTACTAACTGCTAAGCCACTGTGCCACCTTAAGATGCTCCCTATATGGATATATACAAATAAAATGCTAAAAATATCACTTGTCGTCTATACTGCTTTATCCTTTATACAAGGAGACAGCGGCCCTTAAGCCTATCCTAAGGCTGGGTACATCCAGGATGGCGTGCCAATCTAACACTTACCTGCTCATTCACACTTTGGGAAATTTGGAAATGCCAGTTAGCTTAATTGCATATCTTTGGATTATGGGAGAAAACCGGAGTACCCAGATGAAACACACCAAGTACGGGAAGAACATGCAAACTTCATGCACGCAGACCAGAAGTGGGAATCCTGGAGGTAGATGCAGGTATAAGTGGAATAAATTCAGTCACACTATGTTAACAAGAACAATAATGCATTAGATAATAAATAATAGCAGTGTATAACGTCTGAGCAGCCATTTATTGACTTATGAGAGAGTAAGGTGTAGCCTCTAATGTTGTTTTAAGGTGTGTGTGTGTGTGTGTGTCACGCATGACCAGAATTTGGAGTTTTAGAGGCTTTACATTCACACTTCCCTTTACCACTACTGTTTTATCATAACCACAAAATGCCCAGTAAAAGTCTTAAATGGGAAGTATTCTGTGTGACAACGGCGACAGTAATGACGCAAGCACGTCGCAGGTTGGCTAATTCAAGTATTAAATGCATAATTTCCCGTTGAATCTTTCTGTGACACAACCTCCAAGCCCAGTCTTCGTTCATGTTCGCTTCGAGACGTGTTTCTCGTAACGCTGTGTAGAAGGTGGGCGGCATATGTACGTGCTGTTTCGCCACAGAGCTGTATAATACAGTAGCCGGATATTCCGCCCTCTCGCCTCGACAAGCCAGAGACGCAGATTCGAGCCGCATTCAGAGCGAATCCGAACACGACACACTGGGTGGATATACTGTAAGTGCCTCATCTCATCAGACCGCTCTAACCAGACACATCGAGTGGATTTCTAACGGCGTGTCTCATCCTCTCCGAGGAGAAGAGCTGTGTTTTTTTTTTTTTTTTTTTTTAATAATTGGTTTTTTTTTTTTTTTTTTTTGAGGAAAAAAATATCTGTGGAATTCTCGAAGTGAGCAGAAATGGTGTTCCCCCTGTGTCGGGATGCGTCTGCGCTACTCGCGTGCTTGTCCTTCATTTTAACCGGAGTTAATAGTTTTTCAGGTAATTTGTTTGTCTTGCTTAGACTTAGTTTTATTTACGGTTAGGGCGAGAAGACTTGGGATTTCAGGAAAACTGGGAAAGGGAGGAGTAGAGCCGAGGTCAGTGTGATAGTCTGTATATCCTGTAAACTTCCCGAAAATGCTGCGTGAGCAGATGGGGGTCAGTGGTTAATCCTGTAACTGGTCAGTCAGACCTTCACTGAGCAACCAAACGAACCAAACGAACAAAAATGCTTTTAACCATCTAGCTCAATGAACAAATGTATCCAGATAGGGTCAATCTAGTCCTATGCTCTAATTCATTTACATTGTACATTCGTTTAACTAGTATATTATAATACACTCATTAAAAAAAAGTTACATTTGTTACCCTGTGAGAACCTGTAAAGAACTAAAGAGCCTTTTTTTTCAATAAGGGTGTAGTCCTGTAGGTACATAAGCCTCACAGAATTAGACTAAAATTCCCTAAAATGTTAAACAACCAACAAGATCACTTTCAGGAGATAGGATAAAAACTAAACTTGTAATATATATAAAATAAAAATAAAAAATAATAAAATAAAATAAAAATAAATATATATATATATATCCAAGCACAAGATAGTTATGTGGAATATGCATAAAAGAGTTTAGATAGACAGACAGACAGACAAACATAATAAGACATGTGTATGTACCCTTTGAGTTAGATCAGCTTAGCTGTAGTTGTGTAGTTCAACAGGCTTTTCTTGTTCTTATTCTTAAGCTCTGTTTTTCTTACAACATGGTATATGTAATGTAATCATTATAATTCCAAGCATGTCTCGTCATCGGAGACATAATGGTAACTTGATAATGCCACCGGTTGCAAAGTTCAGGCCACGAATTTTTTTTTTTTTTTTTTTTTTTAAACACCCTTGCACAACATGCATGATGTGTTTGTTTGTTTTTTCCAGTAAAACCTTTATTTAAAACTTCATTTAACTGTCAAATTCTTTTCTCATTAAAGGCGAATTGCCTCCACCAGAAAACCTTAGCCTGTCATGGCACACAAACGATTTGGAAATGCAGGTACGGTGGAAGGAACCTGCTGGCTTGGATAAAAAATGTAAAGTGAACTACACTGTAGCATTATATGATGAGGTGAGCCACCGCTTCACTTTCATGCTGTCACCACAAAACATATATGAATGCTGTCTCTTCTTGATCCATCCATTCTGTCCAAATTTTTATTATACAAGAACACTTGTTTTTCTTGCTCAACAGAAATGTCCTCCAACAAAGGCTGCTTTTCCTTTTCATATATGTCGAACAGAAAAATTGACTGTTGAACGAGACGTTTCTGAAGAGAAAGGAATATGTGTTGTAATAAATACAAACCCTATGATTTGTGCAAAAGCAAGAACCAGCAAAGTAGTGTACAAATATCTATCTCCACCTCCAGGTACCCAACAAACAGAGTGTACAATGCATTATTTTTAATATATTATTATATATATTTATAATAAATTCTCATTTATTATAATAATGTTTTTTTAATATTTAAGTAATTGTATGTATTAATAGCAAATTGTGATAATTACTATATAGTTTATCTATTTCAACTTGTTTAAAGCCTATAATGCTAAAATGTTCCAAAGTTTAATTACGAGTAATGATAGATTTCGAAATATTATTGAACAGATTCAGCCTTAATTATATAACATAGTTTCATAATTGTAATTTCTTGTGTGCAAATACACTGTCTTCTTGTGTCATAGCCTTAGTGGAGAACTTCAGGTGTGATTATTATGCTAATGAAAAGATGAACTGCACATGGAGCATAGTCAAAAATACCCCTGACCTTCAGCTCCTTTATAGGTGAGATCAGGTTTACATAATGTCTTTGGGTCTTACTTTTTTTTCTTTACTTTATCTATTTCTGGCATCACAGATTTCGTGTTTTTGTTTGTTTGTTTGTTTGTTTGTTTGTTTGTTTGTTTGTTTTGCCTGACTGTTAATGGCCAAATGAATGGTGGCATAGTGGTTAGCACTGTGGCCTCGCACCTCCAGGATCGAGTCTTTTATTACTGCCTTGGGTCTCTGTGCATGGAGTTTGCATGTTCTCCTTGTGCTTGGAGGGTTTCCTCTAGGTCCTCCAGTTTCCTCCCACATTACAAAGACATGCAGCTAAGGCTAATTGGTGTTCCCTAATTACCTGTATTGTGGGAGTTTGTGTGTATGGTTGCTTTTTGGTGAATACCCCGGCTCTTGCCAAAAGTCTCCTGGGGTAGACCCCAGGCTTCCCGCTTCCCACAACCATGTACAGGATAAACGGTATAGAAACTGATTGACTAAAATAATGGACTAATCCACACATTTTCTCTTAGGGATAAGGAAAAATCCGAAGACAGCTTAAAGCCTTGTAAGTCATATATTATGAATGGAAACATGAAGACAGGCTGTCACCTGTATGATGACAATCTTAGGCTTGCTGCAGACTTTTACTTTGTCATCAGGGGAACTGAAGAAAATGTCCAGATTAGCAACAGATTTCTGATAGCCATATATGACTCAGGTAGGGAATCTATTTCTGTATTTTTTTTCTTTTTATCCAAATTTGTCAGTGTATATTGTTAGTTTGTACTACTGATCTATTGTAGTGCCTGCCTTGTATGCTTTTATATAATATTATGAAAGTGGTGTATGCTTTCATACTGTATAACTACATTGTCTAGATATCCTTGTAAAAAATTTTATGTACAGTATATACTGCTCATATATAGATATATACACAGATCAGCCATAACCTAATATTGAGTGGGTGAAACGTTTTACAGTAACTACAATGTAACAGTAGTTACAATACTGTATGTCATTACCTGGAAGTACCTGGAAGTACCTGGAATGGTACCTGGAAGTGGGTGTGACATATTAAGCAGAAAATTAACATTTATTACCTGAAGTTGATGTGTTGGAAGGGCGGCACGGTGGTGTAGTGGTTAGCACTGTCGCCTTGCACCTCCGGGGTCCGGGTTCGATTCCCGGCCAGGCTCGA
>JAQQZT010000001.1:20999343-21045404 GCA_030068275.1 Clarias platycephalus
TAAAAACAAGCTTAGTCCAGGATTGGGACTGTTCGTTGCATTATTCCAGCAGTATAGTATAGTATAGTATAGTATAGTATAGTATAGATGCACGGAAAGTAAGTAGACTGTTTTATTGAAGGTCCGCGTGGAGACCGGGACTGATAAAAAGGGAGGGAGGGAGGGAGAGCGGGATGGAGAGGGAGGACCGGGGTAAAAGAAACGAAAAGACGAAAGAGGAGGGAAGGAGGGAGGGGGCACCGCTTCTGACGCCAGAGAGAGAGAGAGAGGGAGAGAGAGAGGGAGATGTGAGGAATGTGGCGCTAATGAGAAAACGGAGCGCTGCTGGAACGCAACGCAGGAGCAGCCTGGAGAAGAAGATAGAAGAAGAAGGATAAGAATAGTTATATTAGACGAGGAGAAAGACAGAGAAATAACAGGGGAAAAGTCTGACACCCGGCAAACACGCATGGAAAGGATTGCTATCCCGCGCTGTGGGCAGAGGCGTGCGGGGATTTTCTGACGCTCTCCATGCGGAGATCTGCGCTCGCGGCTTCGTCTCGGCTCGGCTGAACCATGCGGGCGCTGCTGCAGCTTCTCCTGAGTCACGCGGGTAAGAGGCTGAACTTCACCGCTCACTTCATCTCTTCATCTCTAGCCTACAAGTTCATCCGAATCGGAGTCTGTCTCTGCTGCATGATGACCTTTAGTGTGCAGTGTGATGAGGTGCACAAGGATGCGCTTTGCCTTTTTCCTTCTTCTTCTTTTCCTCAAATGATGCTTTCATCACCAGCATACTAATTGAGTGTGTGCTTGAGTGAGTGTGTGTGTGTGCGTGTCAGTCACGTGCGTGATGTCATTGCCCTGCGGTTGCCCTTCGTTTAGGCTACCTGCCACGTTGAGGGGGCAACAAAACACAAGTGGGCTTGTCCCAAATTGTAACTTTTAAACCTAAATACAGGATATGGTCTTTACAAAAATAATTAATTAATTAATTAATTAATTAATTAATTAATTAAACGTGAATGTAAAACCTACCTGTTCAAGCACAGCAGCTGCAACCGCATACTAGTGTCCTAAGCAGTATGCTGAAACAGTAGATACATAAACCCCAGCTACTGACACACCTACAGCTGCGTACTGTTCCAACATACTATTTAGTACAGTAGTATGGAGTACCTACCACTCAGCCCATTGGCTGAATCCCAAGCAACTCCCTTCGCCCTACATAACTCCACTACCTAGTATATACACGACGGTTTCTATATCCTACATAGTGCCCTATTGGTCCAGAGGAGATTTGGGTCTCCTCCAGGATCCAGTCTACTTTAGTGAAGGTAAGAGAGAGAGAGAGAGAGAGAAAGCAGGTACAACAGGGCAGTCCATCATAGTTGAGGGGCGTGTTTTAGTTAGTCCCAGTAAGGTATTGCAGATGATGTAATCCATTCTTCTAAGTAAAATCAGGTCAACCCCTCTTAAAAGCTCCGGATCAGGCTCACGCCAAACCAGTCGATAAAGCTTTACCTGCTGTTCATTCAGAAACGATTTCGTCTGTATTAGAATGCTCAAATCTACACATTCCATGATTCACCTTACATCAGTAGAAGTACTGTATACACTATATGGACAAAAACCTGCAATGAAAGTGTATCCAAATACATACACTTCAATATGGAAGCTATAAAAGCTTCAACTCTTCTTGGAAGGCCGTCCACAAGATTTTCTGTGGGAATCCGTGTCCATTCATTCTGTAGAGCATTTATGAGGTCAGGCACTGATGCTGGATGAGAGGGTCGGGCTCCAGTCCCAGTTCATCCCAAAGGTGCTCGGTGGGGTTGAGGTCAGGGCTCTGTGTTAGGGCCAGTCAAGTTTTTCCACACCAAACGTTTTAAACCATGTCTTTATAGTCCTTGCTTTGTGCACTGGAGCACAGTCATGTTGGAATAGAAAAAGGGCCTTCCCCAGACTGTTGCCACAAAGTTAATAAAAAGCATTGCATTGTCCAAGATGTCTTGGTATGCTGAAGTGAGTGTTAAGATTGCGTTTCACTGGGGATAAGGGACTTGATTGAAACACCTGAATTTAATAATGAACAGGTTTGGATAAATACCTTTATCCATATAGTGGACATGATTACAAAGCTTGAGGATATTATTTAACCGTTTCGAAAAAAACTGTAAAGCAGAGCAACAGAACTGCAAGCTTTCATCACTATTTACGGCTGCTTAAGGGTCATAAAGTACAACTATTATGTGTTCATTATATGTCCTAGTAAGGACATCATCCTAATCATTGCAGTGTTGGATACAGGAATGGGGGAATCCCTGAATACACACATACTTACAAACACACACACACACACACATTCACAAACTTTAGCATAGTCAGAGAGGAAACCTGTGTACACAGAGGAAAACCAGACGAATACAAGGAGGACATACAACAGTCTATGCAGATAATTGACCCACAATATAATAACATCCACATCAAAGTCCAGATGAGAGTTAAAATTTTATCACCATTATTTATACTTAAATTCTTTTATTCATGAGCGCACCCATACATGCACACTAGCATTATGAAATAAGCATTTCTCAGAATTATAGACTTTATCTGAACCAGTAAACTTTCCTTTGATCCTGCATGTGTGTTATTACTATAACTGTTTATAATTGCACTTGAAAGATATGACTAATGCCTGTCTCTACTTGAAAAGTTGCAAAATTAGTGCCAAATCATAGTGCAAAAAATAAAGTCACACTTACAAGCTGTTATAAATTGTCTTCTTATGTTTATCCTGGTATAATCATGTAATAATTTTACTTTCTATTCCTGGACTCTTTCTTCCTATTATGCTGAATATTGCAGTCATAGTATAGTTAGTGTTCACCTCTATGGCCACTACAAATTTCCATAATAATGGACTGTGTTGTGGTACTTGGACATATAATGCATGTCTTACAGGGAATTTCAAAAGGAGTATATGCTATTTGTTTGTAGAACTTACTCTCCGTTTTATTTCATATTGCATAATCATACACAGCTGCAAATAAAAATAAGTCACACTCCTCCTAGTCCATTAAAAGTATTTATTGAGCACTATATCATCTGTCCATCCCACTTTTCCCGGGTTAAACCTTGGCCGGGTCTTTGCCCTTCATGGTGGCCGGATCAATTCTAAACTTGTCTGTCTCACAAATTCTGGCGGTAAATATGGAAGTATTGAATGACTAACTTGTCTAATTTCGTCCTTTCTCTTTTTAACTAAACATTCAACAAAGATTTCCAACTATATCAGTGGCATTTACTATTCTGTAACTCCATTTAGGTTAGATTAAGGCAAAGCAGTGTTTCGTCATATCTGTTTCCAGCATGGAGATGGTGTTGCAGATGTCCTCGTAAAGTAAGTAGTTTAGTGATTTGCAATAAATTCTCAATGATGCACTGACACTAGGACTGAGAGGGTGTGCCCATGCACGCGTGTTTGTCTGTATATAAAGGTACGGCTCTAAGAAAAGGGGGCCCTGGGGACAGGTGGGTTAGTTCGAGGGGTCGAATCGACAAAGATGATTTTTTTTTTTCGGGGGTAGCGGGGGGGATGGGAATGAAAAGAGAGAATGTGGGAGCATGGGAGGCAGAGGAGGGGAGTGGTTTAGGCCATAGGAGGAGAAAGGCATTATTACTCATGCCTGACTGCTTTCACATGGGGGATGGTTTTGCCCCTTTTTCTGTGTCTCTCTTTTGCAATGAATGTCAGAGGGAGAAAAGTTCAAAGGGTAGGCCTGAGTGAGAATCTTTGAACCCCTTCCCCCTTTTTTTAGACGTGTTCTTTTTCAGCCATGGAAATCGGTTTGAACTTTTTGGACACGCCAAGCCCACTTCATACAAACCACTGTTCCTTCATTCAGCCCGCCATCAGCCTTTGTCTATCTCGTTCTTTCTCCTCCCTTAGTTTTTTCCTTTCCTTTCTGTTGCTTCTTCTATTATTTTTCATTTTCCAGAAAGTGTTGGGAAAGTCCTGTTCTGGCGCTCTGTCTGCTTTTCATTCTTGCTCATTTTTTTTCCCCTTCTTCGTCTTTCCATCCCCCAGTTCGTTTTTCCCCCTTCCTTGTCTCTAATAAGTTCCAGATGTGTTTCTTGCATTCCTTTAGTCAGAGCCGAGGGGGAGGGGTCACTGAAGAGGAGACAGAGAGGAGAGGAGCATGGAGGGCGAGGGATAAGAGTGAGCGGGAGAGAGAGAGATGCATTAAAAGAGATCAGCACTTAATGAAGAGATGTTGCTTGTGCTTTGCAGAGAGTCTCCTCTGTCGTGTGTGTATGCGTGTGCACACACCTATCTGAGTGGATGTATATCTGTTAGACTGTAGGGTCTTTTTTATGGGACTTCTCTCCTACTGGTAGCCCCCCTGCCCCCACCGCAAAGGAATGTGGCTGATGATGGTGATGTCATTTCTCTTTCTCTGAACTTTTTTCGGGTCGGGGAGGGCCGCTAGACCAAACTGTCCAATCAGTTAGCCTGCAGGGACAGAAAAAAAAAAGAAAAAAAAAGTTGCGCAGCCCTGGAGCCAGCTAGCCAGGCAACAATAAAGGCATTGTAAGTGCATGTCCAATGAGGTCGCCGCAAGCCGAAATATCATGCAGTTAGATGGGTGACCAATCAACCGCTAATGGAACACTGCGATTTTTATACAGCTTGTACTGAGATTACGATCTCAGTCGCATATTGTAGAAATGCCTGGGAGACACTAAATTGTCTGGCTCAATGAGACATTAATGACTTTCAGCTTTGTTACTCATGGTCAAGCAACTTAGTCACTACAGTTACTCATGTATTGATGTGGAGGTGATGTGTGTAAGAATTTCTATTTATTTAATTATTTATTTTGAATTCACGTTGTATTTTCTAATAAGTTCACATTGTATGAAAAAGTTTTGTGTCTTTACTTCATTTGGAATGAGGAATGCACGAATACACTCATACTGTATACACGTGTGCACTCACATACTCATAGGCAACCTTGGAGCACGTGCTGTTTAGTTCTCTGAGCGGATGTCTGTAAGTTATTATCTAATACTTTATGTCTCGGTCCATTTGGAGTGGACGTTTAGATTTCTCGTGCTGACCCTTGAGGTTGCCATGGGCACGCCATGTGTTTATTGTGTCAAGGTTTCTGCAGTGGCCATGGCAACAACAGCCTCTGCAGTAGTTCATGTGAATAAGCGACGTTAAAATCGACGAGGAGAGCGAGAGCAACGGGGACGAACACGGTAACGGCGAGGAGCAAGGAAAAAAAAAAAAAAAACGGGGGACGGGGGAAATTACCCAGAAATCGTTTTCATTCCCTCCCGTTGCAAATAGATCTGTTTCTATAGCAACGGCCGGGCTGTGTGGATAGTGGGACAAAGAATGAGGAGCAAGGGATGAAGAGAAAGAGAGAGAAAGAGAGAGGACGGAGAAGAGAGTATGTGACGGTAATACAAGGAGGAAAGGGAGGATGAGAACATGAGGTAGAAATGAAATCATACATAGGAATGGGCGTTTTTTTCCCCCCCTTTCTCTCTGGGATGGGAGGGTGTATAGAGGGATGGAAGGAGTGAGAGAGAAAGTCATAGAGGAAAGCGATGGCCAAAGCTGCTGACAAAAGGATAAACACATACACACACACACACACACACACGTATACATAAGTATAAAAACAAAGAGTGGCGAGTTTTTCGTGTCCTTTTCTCCAAAGGTTGTACTTTTCTGTAAGAAAATGCAGCTGATTTCTTGGCGGAAAAAATTAATGAGCGGAGAGAGGTGACCTGGGATGTCAGACTACTGGAAATCATCAGCAGAGCTGAAAAACAGAAAAATGAGATAAAAACAGGATATGCTAATAAATATGAATTATGAGGTTTTTTTCGTTTCTTTTAAGCAAAAAAAAAAAATACAAAAATTAAAGTCAGCACTACACTTCTCCCGTCATCCCCATGGGCGGAAAAACTTTCCGTACTTTTTCACCTACGTCAGCTGTTGCTATGGTGACGGGACACTGCGAACAGTGCGAGAACTCACCATTGGCTGGCGAAGAGCAAGAGAGAGAGGGGTAAATGCTAGAGGGGATAATTAGGAACGGGATTATCAAAATGGGTCTACGGTGTTAATCACGCTCAGCCATTAATGATGAGATATCAAAGCATGATGGGAAAAAAACGTTTGAACATAATGCAAGGACTGTAAGCATGACACACGTTCCAGTCAGCCTACGGGGTCTGGGCATGATCGTAAAGTAGTAGAATTTGTTCTCCCTGTAACATGTAGCATCTTGAACGGAGCAGGTGACGTGTTTGTTGACCAGACACTCCTTTGTTGTCTGTGAGTGAATAGTGTAAGTCACACACAGCTGTCTAGTCCTAAGCACTGGCCAGAAAGGGCATTTGAGGAGAATTAGCACACGCCTTCATTAGTCAGTGTAACAACAGGGCTGCAGCAGTCATTTGCATTCATTTATTTTAGAGCCATCAGCAAAGTCCATTTCATTAGCTGTTCACATTGTCGTCTGTTGTCAAGACTAGAGACGGATCATGTGTTATAGTTAACGCAAATCTTCCTACGGTACCGCTTCCCCACGCGTGTCATCGCAACCGCTCAGACGAAATCACATTTTCTCTGATTAGTTTTATTTTAAAACGTTAAACAAAGGACCATGCTCTTTTCTCGTGATAGGCGGCTCCGAGGCCATTTTTTCTCCTCCCCTGGTAGGGGCTATTTTTGGATGACATCATCGCTTTTGCTCTTTGTGCCATTCCGATGCATATTCATAAAGTGGCACATTAATGGAAAAGAGGTCTGAAGAACTGTACTCGACTGTACCTTAAAAGCACTTTTAGAAAGCAAAACGAGGTCTTTGAGAAACGCTACAAATCCCCAGATACGTTCTTAGGACGTTACAGGCACAACCCATTCCAAATCCTACCTTAGATTTGTAAAAACCTTACCTTTTTAAATGTTATCTTTGTCTTATGTGATTATTCGATGTCTGTTATCTGATTTTAACTGAATAATGTCTATATGTTATTATTTTTCTAGAGCACTTTTCTGATTAAAACATCATCAAGGCTGTCTGGGATTTTACCTGTAGCTCGCCAAGGTTTTTCTTCGTGCACAACAGTATACTACAGAGAATATTAGCTTGTACGTAATAGAAATTATGATTCCACTTAATTTTTTATTAGCTGTTTTGCCGCGTGCCGCGCAATAAAGTAACTTAATTTCATTTTATTTCGAAGGCACCGATGTGTTAATGAGGTGTTACAGAATTACAGAGATGCGCTCAGGACTTCACACTACTGTAATTCTGCTGCTCTTACAGTAGGAAAGATTTATAGGTATTAAACAAATATTTGTTCCAGTGAATTGTGAGATTTTATTGTTTTTTTTTGTTTTTTGCTGTACAACAGATTTAGGTTTAATAAATCAGTATATTTTGCAAGTTTGCTTATTTAGCAAAAAGAAACAAAGCAAAGATGATAGATGAGGATAAGAGTAGATATTGTCTGTCTTCGTTACGCTGATATTTCATCAGGATTAAAGCTGCTTATTACTAATTTATTCAGCGACTTGAACTAGAATACATACTTACATGTTTCCCAAATAAAATTATGACTTATGAACACTTTGAAATAAATCTAAACCTACAAAAGAAGGAACATCAGACTGCAGTTCAGGAAGAATATTTCTGCTAACTAACAAAAAAGCATGTACTTTTTTTTTTCTTTTAGAATTCCCAAGGGATAGTTATAGGAAGCCAGGAAGTTCTTTCAAACCTAGGATTTGTAAACCTGTGAAATGTTGCAAGGCCTGGAAAATTCTGAGGCTGTTGTGATCTTTGCTATATACTATTAGTTATCATCCAAAACATGATAGTGGTGCTTAAAAGTGTCTCACCTAGGTGAATTTTCATTTTTCATAATACTTAATTTGTCAAAATACTTCTTCCGATCCATGCTTCGTTTTTTTGTAAATATGCATACACATTTATATTTTTATCGGATAAAAAGAAACCCATTTGCTAAATACAATTTCATGCCCTTTTACAGTATGTAGTGTCTGTAACTTCAAATCTCTTAATGATCTTAATTGTCACATGAAAGTTGGTCAATTTAGAATTCACATGAAAAGACATAAACCTGAAAAAGTGTATTATTCTCAAATGCGTAATTGTTAAGATATTGCAACATGAATTTGACATGGTTACAGACACTACAGATTTTTTGCTTTTTCAAGCTTTTAACAAAAACACTATTTAAGCAACAATTTTTACAGGTCACATGCTTCTGGAAGTTTACCCTATTTGTACTATATTGCTCATAAAGTAATATGAATAATTTGCATTTTAAATTCTTATAGTTTGAAGCGAGACATTATAACGATTTAGATTTAAATTTTTAGGGAAACAAGATTGGTCACTTCCATGTTCCATGTTTCTGTATTATATGTATAACAAAAAAATTAAATCAGCACCAATCCTGTTTTGGCTATATATGAATTATCACTTACATTTTCTAAATATTTAGAAGCTGGTAAATGTTTGATGACCCCAGTTTATGATTTGAGGTCAGGTGAATTATTTCATTCAAACTGAACATATCTAATGATTAATAGCAGCAAAGTAAAGTAGAAAAAGTCCGGCGAGGCTGATTACTGATAGTCAGACGTGAACATTTTTCCCCCGGATTGATTTTCCGATACAGCAGTTAGAGAAGCTCTCGCTTTATTGGAGAACCACAGGACTGTTATAAACTGCTCCTATTTATTGTTTTACTATTGACACTAATGTATGATCGTAATAAACTTGAGTGTCCTGGAATTTCATAAGCAGTCTTGAAGAAGGAGAGGCAACATCGCAGAGATCGGTTCAGAGTTCAGAGAAATCATCGGCACGGAACGTGAGACGTGCGTAATGTTAATGCGTGACTTTTCAATTTCTCCTCCCTGTGTTAGATTAAATTAGGTAGACATATTCCTGAGGCGAACTAACACGTGGGGGAGAATGAGAGCGAAGAAATCCAACACCAAGGATAATGTGCATGTCCTGTCGAAATGTATTAGATCACATCATATTAATTGTAGCAAACCATTAATTAAAAGGTAATCGCATGCAAAAAAAAACATTTAATGATCAGAGCTTAAACAGTGGTGGACATTTTTTGTCATAATGTGTTATTTTGCTTTATTAATTTTTTAAAAACCATAATACATGGTATTTGTGCCTCTAACATGGCATGAAGGCAACATTTCAGGCCACTGAGTAAATGTAGCCTTTTACGCTCATGTGGTTCTGTTAACGATTTTTTATTAATTCTATTAATGATTTTTTTTTTTTGGGTAGAGGAACAACTGCTAAAACAGCACTCCATCGAAAAATGCATACTTATTTTCCTATCATATCCTTCATGTTGAACCAAGACCTCATCCGCATTTACAGATATTTTTAAACAGTGGAGAAAATCCATTTTCACAGTTTTTTTCCTCTGGATAGGAAACATGTATGTTTTTGAAGAACACCACAGCATCAGCCTTTGCATGCCCATTGCGGTTTTGCATGTGCTATGCATGTGCTAAGGGGCTGTTTGCCATGGCTACTGACCAGCTTGTTACTTCATGGTGTGTAGTTTCCTGTATGGTGATATGTTTCAATTTAATTTCACTTTGTTTTGTGATTACTCATCATGTACAGTATACGCACCAAAATATCCACTGCACTGACAGTGTGAACCGTACAGCAAATGTGGCTGTTGGATAAAGCTCAAATGCAACAGTTTTCATTTATCTATAAGCTTAAGCAGGAGTTTCACCTCATCATCAGGCCACTTAAAAAATATCTACGTTTTAGTATTTGACACCTGACAGTACACATTCATACATGGTTCTTCTGTACCACAAAATTGTAGTAATAAGCCGTAGTATTACAATTTCTCTTCACTGGAACTAAGAGTCCCAAACACGTTCCAGAATAAACAGTGCCCCTGTGAACAAAGTGAACTCCATGAAGGTATGCAAAGGTTGGTGTGGAAAACTCAAATGTCCTGCACAGAGGCGGCTTCTGGTCCAACATCAATGCCTGATCTCACGAATGCGCTTGTGGTTGAATTAGCAAATCACCGCAGCAATGCTTCAAATGTTTCTAGTGGAAAGTCTTCTCAGAACAAATGGAGGGTATAGTAACAGAAATGGAGCACCAACTCTGGAATGGGTTATTCAGAAAGAACAAATGGATGTGATCGTCAAGTGTCCACAAAGTTTTGGTCATACACTGTTTGTGCATGGGGCTTTTTGATTACACTTAAAATTCATGGATATGGTTCATGTATTCCTACAGAGTCCACACATGCAACCAATGTCACTGACATTGAGAGCAAGAATAAACCAACATAGATACTTTCCCATTCCCCTCTAACTTAATGTTTGGGCTGAATGTGGATGTGTGTGTCCCTCTGTACATGTCATTGAGAGTGTGTTTGGCCAAGATTTACGATTCTGGTTCACACCAGCAGGTCTAGTAAGCTGGATTATATGTACAGGCCACCCTTGGTGATCTTAGATGATAGGTTGTTTTTCTCAGATTGGTCAAGTGATGTGTGTTTAGCTCTGCTGTGGTGTGTCAGTGTGGTCTAAATGGTGTTTGTGCGACTGAGGTTGGAGTGTGTTGCGACCATAGACTTTGTGTGGTCAGGGCACTGGCAGTGTGTTGCAGGCTACTGCTGGTACCCAGGGATCAGTGACTCAAGAAAATCAGGACACTCTAAAATTGTCACTGCTGCATAACCTACATAATGAAAATTCTACAAGCCTCCTCTCTCTCTCTCTCTCTCTCTCTCTCTCTCTCTCTCGCTCGCTCTCTCTCTCTCTCGCTCTGCTATGTTAACTACAATAGTGTTTCAAACATAATTTATGCCTCTTATCTTTTACTGTTTACCACCCTGTTACCTTTGTCACATCAATAATTCATACATAGATTAAAACACATCCACAATGCCTTTCAGCTCGGTATGAAAAAAACATGACCTACAGTAGCAAAGTGTTAGTGCAAATCATTCATTATTGATATAGCAATTCATTGTTCTTGTTCTTCTTTAGCATAGTTTTCCAAGCCTATTTAATTAACGGAAATGACTGGATTCACTAATAAATATCCCGCATTGTCATGTAACATTTCAGGAATATAGTTTCAGTCTAAGTTACAGTAGCATTTGAGTAATTTCATTGGGTTTATACGAGTATTTAACACATCATTATGACATTTTTTTTAAAACTCAAACTTCTTTTTTGAAAGGAATACGTGAAGGGAAGCTACCGAATACTACACTGCATTGCGTAAAGTTTAGCATTTGAGTTGAGTGTCTTAAGCAAATGAAGGGTGTTGGAATGTTTTTGTAGGCTCCTGAGTCGAATCATGAATTTAAATCCCAACACTGATTTGAATAGCCAACCGTGGTTGGGAGTCCAAGAAAGAGTAATCAGCCATGCTCTCCGAATGGGAGCGATTACTTTCTTCCTGTCAGTCAGAGTAATATTAGCCAATTGTGGAAGATGGCAGTTAGCAATTTTCTTCTGAGTGTATGGTAATGCAGCAGCTTCAAAAAAAAAAAAGTACAGTGAAGACGAATGATAAAGATTGTGTTCACACAATTGTGTTTTGATTGTGTTTGTCTCACCTAGGTGAAAAATTTAATTTTCAGATAGTATCAAGGAACACCATTTTCTTTACCATAGTACTTAATGCTTCTTATCTCCTGATTCATGCTGTGTTTTTTGTAAATATGCATACGCATTTATATTTTTATCAGACAAAAAGAAACACATTTGCTAAATACAATTTCATGCCCTTTTACATTATGTAGTGTCTGAAACTT
Source organism: Clarias platycephalus (assembly GCA_030068275.1). Lineage (NCBI taxonomy): Eukaryota > Metazoa > Chordata > Actinopteri > Siluriformes > Clariidae > Clarias > Clarias platycephalus. The sequence continues at coordinate 21,011,221 of JAQQZT010000001.1, forward strand.
TTTTGAATTTAAATCTTCCAATGATCTTAATTCTCATTCAAATGAAACTTGGCCAATTTAGATTTCACATGAAAAGACATAAACCTGAAAAAGTGTATTATTCTAAAATGCAAAAATTGTAAGATATTGCAACATGAATTTGACATTGTAACAAACACTACAGATTTTTTGCCTTTTAAGCGTTTACCAAAAAAACATGTAATCAACAATTTTTACAGGTCATGTGCTTCTAAACGCTTACACCAATTTTAGTATTAATACGCATGAAGACATATGAATAATATACTGTATATTTAAAATTATTATTGTTTAAAGAGATACAGTATAACACTTCCATGTTGTATAAATGTTGGAAGTAGCTTCTTTAGCACACGCATTTTCTGTATTAAATGTATAACATAAAAAAACACTAATGCCAAATACCACAAAGGGTCAGCACATTAACATTGATTATCAATTATAGACAACACAGCACACCCCTGAGGTTATGTGGAGTCATGCCTCTAGGGGCCAGAGCTGCCCAGGCAGCACAAGGGGAACCTGCACAATAGTGGGCTGTATGTATACTTGTAGTAGGAGATGGGTTTATAGTTATAGTTAATGCATCACGCACATAACCAACCCTAGAAACTTCACATACAGTAAATTTTAATAAATCGAGGTCATTGGGCACAGCAGAAGAGCTCGAGTGCACCACAAAACCCTGTGCACAAAACTCTTTTTCAGGCCCAACACTGTTTAGACAAAAACAAAACAAAAAAAAAGACCTTCAGGTATTTACACTCAAAAAATGTTGCAGCATTGTGGAGCTTTGATATTACGTAAAATATTATATCTAATGAATTTAACAAAAACCTACCATTATGGAGTGGAAATAGTTCCTATAAGTTTTTTTTTTTTTCAGTGTAATCTATTTGCTTTAATAAAAAGAAGCCAAATGGAACCGTCAGATCGAGTGCAGGAAAAAGGTTACATGTTGTTTTGTGCCAAGTTCAAGTGAGCTTTGATGCAAATTCATGACCCTAAAAGCAAGACTGTAAACACAGACGTTATCCTTGGCTGGTTCTGCAACAACATGGAAGTGAAAACATACGACAGACACAAGGAGTAAAAAGAGTATTACCTAAAACTCACAACTAGTTAAAGCTTCACTCAGCAAACTGAAAACTGTATAACGTAGTGTGTACTACCATCTCACTAATAATGCATAAACATTACAGACCAAAACCTGAAACTTCTGCTTGATAAGTGAGTGTGGTATATCCCTGGTTAAAAATAAAAGCCTGCTTTTTTGGATATGTGACTTAGTACTAATCCACAAATTTAAATGTATTATACTGTTGCCTTAACAGAGATCATTATACTGTACCATGAAATCATTACCCTATAGAAATGATCAGTAAATGATCATTGATCATGTTAAACATCAAATTGTTCCCTACAGTTTTTACATTATTAAAAAAAAAGTAAACAAAAACAACAACTCCAATGCTATTTGTAACAGCTTTTGTTGTACATAAAACGTTTAACATTAAAATATATAATTTTTTTAATAGCCCTAACTATGACATTGATTCATTATTTAATAGCAGTTACACTTCTTCCATGAGGTGGATTAGTGCACATATGTAGGATTTTATGACAAATGATTTATGGTCACAACACTACTTCATGCAAACTTTGTTCCACAGATTTATTATTATTACAGATCCTGTGCGTGTTGCAAAATATCTTCACTTTTTTTTTTTTCCAGTGTAAGGGATTTTCTCATGCAGTGTAGGAAATTCAGTTTATTGGTTAGAAAAGTTAGAAATGCACACAACTGACTCTTTCCATTTAGGATACACAACGCAAAATGTCAGAACGTGGTGTATCATTAACCTCAGATGCATGTTTGTGACCTGGTTTAACATTATTTTTGTCTTGAATTTAGGTGTAACGCTATATTGTCAGTCAACATATTGCATGTTCACAGCTTCAAATGTTCCAATGGGTCAGATCGGAAAGTATGTGAAGTCTGGTCTGATACTGATCCAGAGTTTTTGGCCGTACTCAGTAGCGGCTTGGAACATCTCAATGGTGTATTTTTCCACATAAAAAATTATAGCGAGAGAGAGAGAGAGAGAGAAATAGGGTCAGTGTTGGACAGTTGGGCATATGCCAGTTGTTAAGAAAGTGAGAGAGATGGAGGACCTACAGAGGAATGCTGGAGGGATGAGGGGGAAAAAAAGAGGGAGAGAGCGGACTAGAGGGTTGCTATTTAATGTGATAAATGGGTTGTGACAGCGTGTCTCCAAACCCCCTCTGACCAGAGAGCAAGGCACGGAAATAGAAAGCAGCACTGGCTTTAGAAAAATAATAAACGAAACAAAAAAAAAAAAAGAAGAGTGTGGGTGATGCAGATAAAACAGACGATAAGATAGACAGAGTGTCTTTCCAAACCATCGACAGTGACTGAGTTTACGAGCATAACAGATAACAGTAGGGAATCCTCCAAGTGATTTCTCTAAAAGGAAAGGAAGGCAGAAAGAAAGGATAAGGAGTCAGAATGGCACTGAGTCGACAAGAAGGGGGGAAAAAAGCAAGGGGGAAAATCTGAGTATTTTTACTACATTCTTGATATGAAGCCAATTAAAGATGCAGAGTATAAAAGAAAGCTCTCATTGTGACTGGGTGCATCGTGATCAGCCTGAAGTTTTGTAGGAGTCCCGAATAAGTCCTGAGTTTTGAATATCTCGTTGCTCGTTGTGAAGAGGGAGGAACCATCATGCATATCATGTTCTGTGGTTTAGGAAATGTGTATGGAATGTGGTATCGAGGGACAATTTCTTCAGTCCAGCCCTTCAGTTAACTATGCTGGTCTACATTCGCGCTCTCCAAAGCTTTTAGATATGATTCGGTTATGGCAGCTTAGTAATCAGGTTTGTAAATTTAGTCATAGTTGAAGTTACTGAAGTTTGACTTCTATGTACCCAAGTTGCATTACAGACTGAGCGCAGGTATGTAAAAGCGTTGCTCTTATCTGTAAGCCAACTTTGAAATGCATGTCTGTTATGTCTTAAAGTAAGAATTTGTCATTTTTAGTGCCACCTCCTGTCTGTAAGGCAAACTGCAGTCGCAGGAAATATATTGTCCAATTGGATAGTTGAGATTTCTTTTCAACTATCTCACTTTGTCAAAGTCAATACGTTAGTTTCTTCTTTACGGAAAGGGGGCAGGGCCCGAGCAGCTGGGGGACACATGTTCGTCTTACATGCTGCACTTGTAAACATCGCAGATCCCACTTCTGAAAGTGGAGCACTCATGTTAGATCCAAATGCGTCATTCTAGTCTGTTCCGTAATCAGCTACATCCTAAACGTTTGCAGTATTGCCTGGCATCTGATGCATTCCTTACAGCCCCATACTGCAGTGTAGTTAAACTCGCATTATGTGATACTGATATATCTCACTAAGGCAAGTCTTTTATAAGTCTCAATCGACTGTCTGTGTCTCTTAAAGTTGCATCTAGTGCAGCTTCCTTACATAGCAGAGCACACTGGGTTCTTTAAAGCAGCATTAGTGGTGTTAATATAATAGTGGGTGTTGGACTATAGTGTTTAAATTGGCTATATGTGTGTATGTAGGGAGGGTAGTGAGAGCTTGGACATACATTATTAGGAACATTTCTTACAAGGAATGTGCTTACAAGGAATACTGCTTTTCCACAAAAATAAATGGTTTAAAAAATACAGCACAAAGAGTCTTAAAAGTAAAAAGATGTACATTTGGTTACGAATAGCGTTAGATGTAGGTGTTGCATTGCATTAATACATAACTGCATTAATGTTTATTTGATAAGTGTGATAAGACTTAATAATGACGTAGTATTAAAGTTTAATTCTGTGTTGCAGTGTGGACGGCCCGGTTCTCTCAGGAGCCAGCAGATCAGTGGGTGGTTCTGGGCCAAAGAGTGGTTCTGTCCTGCGTGGTCTTCAATTACTCAGGCATTGTGCAGTGGACCAAGGATGGACTGGCTTTAGGCATTGGAGAAGATCTTCGAGGTTAGTGCATTTCTCTCTCTTGTTCCACTCTTTACATTTTCTTCCTTTTTTTTGTTTTTACATTTTAAGAAATGTATCAGCTGATATGGGTTGATACACCACTTAGTCTCAGCATGTTTTTCCTCTTTTTCTCTCTCTCTCTCTGGTTGTAATGTTGCCTCAGTGCTTTGCATTCTGTGTGCCTCACTTGCAAATTTGCACACACACGCACGCACGCGCACGCACGCACGCCTTCTTATCGCACGTGCGGGTAATAACAAAACGCGAACACAATGGACGCAATACACAATTGCAGCGAGGCATAAATACTCAAGAGTACAGTAAATCAGCTAACTCAAGCAGTTTCTGGTGAATTGAGGGGAGTGAATGATGTAATGCACAGCAGTATTTCTGTCATTTCTCTCGCAACAGCCGCTAGAAAATGCCTGTCATAATGCAAGCATATTTTATACCGCCTAAGAAAACAGCTTTTTCTGCCACCTAGTGGTGGCCAGCAGCATGACATGCATGACTGGGTGTGTGCACGTGCAGAGCTTCTGGTTTGAAAATTCAGTACTGATGTCATATCCTAACTGTCATTTAACATATCTGTGTTCGTATGGAATAAGCACACGACAAAGTAAAATCACAGAGTATTCAGAGTGTAATGCTTTGCTATGTTTCTCAAATGTACTGTATTATAACCATCATATATTTCATCTGAAAAATTTACCTGAATGCAATTTGTCTTAGGGAGAAAAAAACAACAACAGCATAATCTGTGTGTGTTTTATGACTTAGCCTGGCCGAGGTACCGTGTGTTGCGGCGGGAGGATGTGGGGGAGTACAATTTGGAGATCTCATCAGCCGAACTCTCAGATGACTCGCTTTATGAGTGCCAGGCTACAGAGGCTGCCCTGCGCTCCCGCAGAGCCAAACTCACCGTTCTCAGTAAGTGTGTGTGTGTGTGTGTGTGTGTGTGTAAGTAGTGAGAAAGTATGTTGCATTAGGTACATTGCTGAGGAAATATTACACCAGCTTGTTATCTAATAAAATACAGCTACAGAAAAGCAAGACCTTTTGCATTGTTAGTTTTAAAGCTGCTGTTTGTAATTTTTAAAAGACTTTATAGATCTATACTAATCATATTTTTTAAATCTATAAACACAATCAAGAATGTTGTAAAGTTTTATGAGAACTATGTAAGTGATAAATATATGAGGTTTCCATCTTAAATGAAACAAATGCAGAAATCAGTGTTGAGCAGTGTTTCTCCAGTGTAACTTTGACATATAATATTTCGATCGTACTAAAGATGAAATAAAACCATGATAGCAGCTATTATGCAATAGCATAGCAGTTAGTTCTTTCCTAAAAAAGTTTGATTGGAAAAGATGCATTCCATGAGTGCTGATATGGAGTAAAGCCTTCATAACGGTTCTCATCAAAATTTGCTGATTTCTAAGGCTGGTAACCCTAATGAACTTCTCCTCTGCAGCAGAGGGAAATTTTGGTCTTGATTTTCTGGGATGGTCTTCATGAGAGCCAGTTTCATCATGGTGCTTGATGGGTTTTGTAAATGCACTTGACGATATTGTTCTTGCAAGAACTATTCCAGAACAGCCGATCTCCGTGTCTTGAAATAACAACAGACTGCTTTTGTTGTTGTTGTCACTTAATTACCTAATTCCTTACGTGTTATTTCATACTTTTGAAAAAATCCAGTATTATTCTATAATAATAATAATAATGCTGCATTGTATTTATATAGGTGCCTTTCTGGTCACCCAAGGTCACCTTCCAGATCAAACAAGGATAAATGAAACAATAATTTAAACAATGTAGAAAATAAATCCAAACTTGCGCCCATACATGTGTCTGGTACTGTACATACAGTATATATACAGTATATATACAGTTCTGATGTCATATCCTAATATATATATAAAAAGACATTGGTCAGAGCTTTTTTAGTAATATGTTTACATTTCATACATTGGAGGACCTGAAACCAGTCTCAGAATATTTCGTGTATGTCTATCCAGCCAGAATTTGTCACAGCTTCAAGCAAAACTGGATATACAGAATTTAATTAAACTTTGGCAGTACCTTTGTATTTCCCTGAAGTTAAACCTGCACCATAAAAGAAATCAGCATGTTGAGAATAAGTGATGTTATGAGCAGTTATGTGCCAGATTAGAAACCGCAAGTTTTGGCAGCATATTGCACATGCATCAAACTGTAGGCGTGTCTTAAATCGACCGCTGGGCAGATTTTTTTAAATGAAACTTGTACATACTGATGTGAACTTTGGCAGTACATATCCGCCTGAAGTTTAACCTGCACTATAAGTGAAATCAAAATGTTGAGTAAAAGCGATGTCATGAACAGTTATGTGCTGGATTTAATAATCTACTTTTAAAAAACGCTTCTAATAAGCTACTTGCTCAATTTGTGTATATACAGTAGATAGATAGATAGATAGATAGATAGATAGATAGATAGATATACAGCCTGTTTTTTTGCTGGCTGTGCTTCTGTGTGCCATAAAATGATTATATTTTCGACATATTACATTAGCTATATTTCAATGTTGGCCTGACTCTCTGGTGATCTCTCAGTACATTAAACCCCACTCAACTCAAAAGCAACTATACGTAATCGTATAATATGTATGTATGTATGTATGTACGTATGTCGTCTGGCTCACACATCCAAGACGTCTACTACACAATGTGCAGGAATTATAGTTTATGTCGAGCGTGCGTTCTTGGTATGATTCCTTTATGTTCCCGTGCAGTTCCCCCTGATGAGCCAGTTATCGAGGGATCCCCGGAGATCCTTCTCACTGCAGGGGTTTCCTACAACCTGAGCTGTGTGTCGCGCGGAGCCAAACCCCCCGCGGTTATAGAGTGGCAAAAAGACGGGCTGCCTGTAGAGGGGGCAGTCAGCACAACAGTAAGACTTCAACATTTTAACCAGTTTCACTCAGATCTGGTTGTTCTTGGATCGAGATATTGCTTCATATGTGCATAAAAAAACAACAATGAACCCACAGGATTTCTAAATCGATTTCTCTCGCTTTCTCCTGTGTAGGAGGTGCTACCGGATAGGAAGCGAGTAACCACACGCAGCTTCCTACCTGTTGTCCCAGTGGACACAGACACAGGAAAGAACTTCACATGCGTGGCCACCAACCAGGCTGCACCTCTGGGCAAACGCACCTCTATCACCCTCAATGTCCACCGTGAGTTTCTACACATTTAGCCTCCTCACACACATTTGGCTTTGGCTTTCCTAAGTGGAACTGTACGATGAAAAGTCTGTTAGCTGGACAGAGTAGTATAGAATGATTTTTGTTCTGTGGCCTATAAATTCCAGCAAAATAAAGGTCAAATAAAGAACCTCATACTTTATATCTTTATGTGCTATTACCATTAAGGATATACTCGTATACTAGTATATTATTGCTGGTTAAAAATGCATTGTGGCTGTTTGATTTCATTATAATATCCTTGATTGTAACAGATCCTCCTGTGGTGGTGTTATCAATTGAACCACGGTCTGTGATGGAAGGAGAGAGAGTGACATTTACCTGCCAAGCCACTGCCAATCCCCCAGTTATGGGCTATAAGTATGTTTAATTATGCATTTTATTTTAATAACCATCTAATTAGTGTTGGTGTTGAGCTTGACACTGTTTTTGTTACTTTTACTACATAGTGGGATTTCTCTTGGTGGTTCATCTAAAATCACAGTTGTTGTTTTTTATGATCTAAAACGAGGCAGCCCATGCACTCAGGCTCTGTGATGTTTTTGCTTCACCAACTTATCAGATTTTGTAATATTTGTCATGTGTTATTTATGCACACTTGCTGAAAGGTGCGATGTCCACACTGAGATCTATTCAAATGAAGGATGCCCTTGTTCAGTACCGGTTTAGAGCTAATACTGTACCTCTGTCTGAGGAACACATCAGCAGTCTGTGTAAGGTGCAATACAGTGTGTCGGAAATGAAGGCAAATGTGAAAATAGAGAGGCTGAAAATAGAGACTATCCTTTGGGTAATAAAACGTGAAAAAGACCATTTCACTCAGCTCTGTGTAGCACTTTTCTCAATGTTTGTCTTCATCCTGTCACACTTTTCTCACCGTCAGATGGGCTAAAGGCGGCGTGGTCATCCAGGGTGCGAGAGAGAGCGTGTTTGTCACTAAAGCCGACCACTCTTTTTTTACCGAGCCAGTTTCTTGCCTCGTGTTCAACGCTGTGGGGAGCACCAACGTCAGCATACTGGTGGACGTCCACTGTAAGTTTAATAATCGAATTCCGGTTTAATTCACAGCCATGATATAATTACATTTTGAAAGGGTGACATTAATAAGTTCAACTTGCTGTATGATTGCATTATATATGATTATATTCTTATAATAGGACATCCTTGAGTGTTTTAAGCAGGTTAGTTCCTGTTAACCGTTCTTATATATTCATATTCAATCATAGTCGTATAGCACGTTTAATAACGATCATTGATGCAAAGCAGCTTAACAGGATCAAAAGACAATTAGTGAAATTAATGTGAGAAAATACAGTATGTATGAATCAACTCTCCTCTTTACACTTTTCTGTAACCAGACTGTTGTCAGATCAGCTGTATTAGAAATTTAGACCAATCAAATTTAAGAATTCCCCAGTGCTATGGTATTGACTTACTGTAACTTTAAACTAAACCGCCACTCCTCACCAAATTTTTAATCCAACCACTTAGTAAAGCAGGGCTATGAATTCAACATGAGTAAATCGCTCTAACATTTTTTCCCCCTTTTTATGAAGTTGGTCCTATCTTGGTGGTAGAGCCTAAGCCAGTGACAGTGGACATGGATTCTGATGTCACGTTGAACTGTAAGTGGGCAGGCAACCCCCCTCTCACCCTCACATGGACAAAGAAGGGGTCTAGCATGGTAAGAAGTCTAATACCAGACTACTTATTATTGAGATTATTATAATTTTTTTAATTTCTACATTTAATTTCTCTTCCTTGCAAAAACTGACAGTTAAGCGAGTGAAAATACATTGGCATTGGTAACACCCGCCAACGTAATAACAGCCCACAAACGTAATAGAAATCCGTAGCTTTTAATGTAATAATCCCACAAACGTAATACCAGTTGCTTTTCCATTTGCAGGGATTTGTTATTTGTTCGTGGGAAGGTGCTTTCAAAATTGTAATAACTTCCCATAAATGTAAAATTAGGTTTATGTGAAATTTATTAAGTTTGTGGGATTATTACATTAAAAGCTGCAGCCTTGTATTACATTCGTGGGCAGGTTCTACAGGCGTTCGAGTCAAACCGGGACTTCTGATTGCACCATAACAGAACATAGATATGAGATTAAAACCTACCTTTATTTTTCTATACAATCCCCTGCTACACTAATGCACTTATCTCAGAGTTTCACTAGTGCTCGGATACCATCAAGGTAGAAAGTTTTCTCAGTACACTGGAGCCATAATCAGACTGCCTGCTTCACATCTAAAATTCTGGCCTCACAGGAACATGTGGAAGTTGCTTGCAGCGATGCCAGGACTGTATGGCGGAGGTGGCAGTGACTCCCAGAAAAGTTTCAGTAATGTGCTGTAAAGTGGCACTATGCGGTTGTACATTGTCCTGCAAAAACAGATCAAATCAGGGTGTTTTAATTAAGGGAAAGGGGCATTAAAGGAGTTCTTGTGAGGCTAGAAGAACTAGTGAAATGCTTAAATACGTGCATTAATGTAGCAGGGGATTATATGGAGAAATAAAGGTAGTTTTTACTAGAACACCCTTTATATATTGAATATACTCAAAGCTGTATACTATTTAATATTATAAGAGTACAATAAACCACATATAAGATTATTAAACCTATTCTGAGACACTTTATTAATTTTATGCATTGCATTTTGCTTCTTTGTAAAAATAATTGATTAAAATGAACAAGACTAATTCAAGCTTGAAATTACGAACAAAAAAAGTCTTAAAATATGTTTAATAATATGTGTCTTATGATAATATTATAATAGAAAAAAAACCCAGAACAATTGGAGATATTTTCACTCGCTAAGATGTCATTTCCTGCAGTGTTATTCCTCTTCCCTTCTGTCTCCCTTCAACATATTCTCTTTGTTGACTCTCGAGAGTGGCTTCATCCATCTGACATGAATCGCGGCCTCCTGGTGTGGTTCAAAAATAAAATGTACACTCTCACTCCCCTGTGCTCTCTATGCCGGTTTGTTTTTTCAGTTACTCACTGAGAAGGCTCATGTTATTGAGGTTTTAAAGGTGCCGCGGCATAGTTGCTTTTGCCGTAATGAAATTTATTTGTACAAGATATAACCCTTTCCTCCGTCTCTTTCTAGGTGCTGAGTAACAATAACCAGTTGTATTTGAAGTCAGTGAACCAGGCTGATGCTGGCCAATACGTGTGTAAGGCCATAGTGCCCAGGATCGGAGTGGGGGAAACGGAGGTCACTCTCACCGTCAATGGTCAGTAACTCAGCTTTAATTAAATAGGAGACTGAAAACCTCTTAGCGTGCATGAATAATTTTATAACGGATGTTATAGCTATAAGCCTCTTATAAATGATAAAGAATAAATTTATATTAAATAATCGCTAAAAGGAGGTATGAAGCTGGTGCTGGTTAGTCGTTAGTCATGATTAGAGATAGTATTCTGTAATACGCCGCACTATGTATGTGGCTATCTAAGTGCTTTTCTGCCAATCTAACAAGTGTTAAGATGCTTAAATACAGCAAAGGTTCAATTATTGTGTCCAAGAAAGCAAGAAATAAGTAAAGCTTTTTTTTTTTTTTTTTGAAGGTCCCCCCATTATATCCAGTGAGCCAGTCCAGTATGCAGTGAGAGGAGAGAAAGGCGAGGTCAAGTGTTACATCGCCAGCACCCCTGCACCGGACAAGATTGTAAGTGTCTGGATGAATAGCTGTCATTTTTTAGTTACCTATTGAAGAATGGAGTAATTGTACAGAAGTTGTGCATGCCCTGAAGTTGTGAACTTCCTCTAACCTTCGGATTCTTCAAAACAACCCATTTGAACATCGCTTTTAGCCCTGAGCCGTTTGGTCAGGCGGTTTCAACAGGAAATATCACAGCGTACCTCAGGGTAACCTTGGCTTAAAATAGTAGAATTACACAAAAAACCTCTTTCATCACTACTATTATATAGCAGTGTATATTTGGAGCTAACATGGCTGGATGTACCAAATAGTATCCAAAGTTCAAAAAGTCCATGTAAGCAACATTAATAATGAGTGAATGTCAGACCAGACGAGCGAACCAAGCTCCGCGTAGTCGACTGAACTTGTAACTCAGCACTGTCCATTTAGAGCTCTCTTCTGTCTGAATGACCGTAATGTAAAATGACTGGCAGCCAAAGCTCTAATGCAGCTCCGAAAAGAGATTTATGAAATATGAAACACAGGAGCGGAGCGTTTTCCCCCTCATTTTCTTGTCTGCGTGTACTGCTTGCTTGTGCAGTACTGTAAATGGAACCGTATTCGACTTCTGCATTTTTGAAACGTGTTCATAGTTCAGTATAAATAATACAGCACCTTTCAGCAGAGTTTAAAGACGTGTGATGCTTTCTCACCATCTTCAAAGCCCTTTGTTTTAGCACGGAAAAGCCATTTTGGTAACTGATATGCATGTGTGTGAAGGACAGGTGTGTGAATGTGAGAGGCTGTTATCGGGAGTGCAGAAATGTTAAGAGGCAAAGCAATGTATTTTTATATAAAGGAAAAAAGAACATTTTCTTTAATGTCTCAGGTTGCTTTAAATCCAGATTTTCTGCTTCATAGAAAAACAAATCTGGGTTTATCTTAGTTAAATAAATACAGGATTACCCTTACGCAAAGAAAATTTGGCAAAAGTCATATCTGAGGCACATTTGAGAAAATTTGAGAAAACGGCTAAAATCTCATTCACGTCTCAAAGATGGTTCATTTCATTTTTGTCACACACAAGACAAATATAAACTATCTCTGAGATTTAAAGGTAATGAGCCACATTCGAGACACCTTTGAGAAGATGTCTCAAAGACGGCTCATTTCTGTCTAGGAGAAAAAGAAGAGATTAACATGAGATCTCATCTTGGAGTTTCCTTAATCAGAGCACACCGACAAAGTAAAAGTGTGTGTATAATCTATAATCCTTAAACATGCATAAAGTTTCAATAATGTTTCAATAAAACAATTATAAGTATAAATATAATAGTTTTTGTCTGCATTGTAATATCTCTATCCATACATGGTCCATTCATATGTTGCAATATATTAATAAATATAAGCACTAGTTTCCTATATATGGAAATGTATTATTTAATATATTGCATTATATTTTACAATATTTAGCCTTTTTTTTTTCTTGTAAAGGTACCCAATGAATCCATCTGTTCTTTGAGCGTGTTTTAATGTCATTCTCAGACCTGCAATGTCAGTACAAATTTAGAACTTATTTCTATCTCACCTCACTAACACCGAAAGGACTCTTGAGATGTCGATGTGTCTGAGGTTAAGCGAATGCTTGTTGATCATCGCCCTCCCAAGGGTTTCATTTCTAGAGTATACAAGGCACTATTAAACCTACGCCCTTCATCCTTAACAGGTTTACAGGGCATTGGGGAAAGAGACCTGATGCGTGTATTTTGGGAGACAGATTGGTGTTTAATATGGAAAAGGGTGCATTCTAAAAGTATATTAATAAAATTAACTTGACCCTGTGTGGTTACACAGAACGTACCCAAACAAAATAGATATGTGTCCTAAACTCCAGTCATTCCTTTTGGCACTGTGATTATATTAAGCATTTTTGGGAAGCGGTACGTTCTACTTTGCAAAACAACATTAATAAAGGTTTTGAATTGGGTCCTTGTGTATATGTATTTTATGACTATATAATTATAAAAAGTTTTTGACTGTCGACAGAGAAAATATTTTATATTACAGTATTATCTTTTATTGCTAAGAAATGCACTGTGGTCGAAAACATTGGTTAACTTTTCTTCCTTTTGAAAAGCTAACATGATCTGAGACATCACTCTGAAACAAAAGGACCATACAATAGGAGTGTCAGTGGTGATGATACTATTTATTGTTTTTATTGCTGGTTTTTTGTTTGTACTGGTTTTTATATTCTTTTTCATTTCGTCCTCATTGCTATTTCTTCCATTTGCTGACTGAGAAAAACAAAACAAAATCATTGATATTGTTACTCTGTATAGTATTTATACAGTAGTATTGTTGTTTACAGCTTTATTGTTCCTTCCATTTTTTGCATTTTTTCCTAACTCTTGCAAATATTTTCTATGTGGGAGCTGTCAACTCTGATTATATCTGTATGGTCCTTTTATTGAATTTCAAGCACTAATATATAAAAAAGACACTAAATATGGAACTTGTAATAGAATGAGCTTGATCTAATCTAATGTTGGCTTTAAAAAATGCCATCGTCTGCCATGCAGACATTGAAATTCACCACAGTTACACCTACAGAAAAATTAGGCCCTGTTCTGTGAACAATGTTCATTCTTGAAACATCCTGGATTTCATTTTAAATGATCTGTATGAAGCCTGTATGTAATAAAGTACCTGTATAGTTTTAAGAATGTTTCAAAAATAAGACACATGAATATCTAATTATTGATTTGCTTTTGTAATTAGTAAGTAAATAAATAAATGCACTCTGTTGGATTTAGGTGTGGGCGTGGAAGGAGAACGTGTGGGAGAAAGAGAAGGGGACTCTACCAGAACGCTACACGGTGGAGCAGAGTAAGTCCTCTGATGAAGGAGCAGTATTGTCTACTCTTACTATCAACAACGTCATCGAGTCTGATTTCCAGTCCACCTACAACTGCACGGCCTGGAATGCATTCGGCCCAGGGACCATGATCATCACTCTGAAAGAAACTGGTGAGTTTACGTGTATTTGGTGGTGATGATGATGATGATGATGATGATTTTATCATTTGAATTGGAGAGAGTTCTCATTCTATTTGTGAAGGTCATATATTGTCACTTAATGGACATAAACAGACATATTTAAAGTTACATTTGGGTAATAGGGAAAAATTCATTTAAAGCTTAAGGGGTGCATGATTTCATTTTTTATAAATCACATTCCGATTACTGTATTTTGGCACATAGTGAAATTTAAACTGTGATATGTAACTATTAAATGTACCATTGTGTATTCAAAAATATTTAACTAAGCTAACAGCAATAGAATGTTTGTAATTATTTATTTATCACCTCAAAATAATAAAAGAAAAAGTAACAAATTAATTATGAACAAATTCTACATAAATTCCTGTATATAGCCTGTGATAAATTGCAGCCGTTTGCAATTAAATATTCAAATTCAAAATCAAATTCACAATACACAGTACGATAGGCAGTGAAATGCTTATACGACCGCCCGTGACCTTAAAAATAAAAAGATTATCAATAAGAAATAAATTATGGAATAAAATCTAGAAAAAACTTATTTAGCTGTACAAAATATAAAATTGTAAACTAAAATGTAGCTGTACAAATATAGAAAATATAGAAAACTTTAGTTGTAGAAATTTAAATACTGTAGAATTTAAATAGAATATTTGCACACGTCCATAATGCGATTTTAATTTTCATGCGATTACTTGAGGTGCGTTGCATCAATTTTAATAGTTATTTTTTCAATAAATATTATGTGCATTTCCTGAAATTCAGAACCCAAAACAAAACTGTTGTTACATATTTTCCTTGATCAAGAATCATAACTGAAATATAACTTTTCAACCAAAAGGACATGCATATGTCTTGTAAACAAATAAAAACACTGAATATGGGGTTGTAAATAACTGTCTATCAACTGTTCCACTGCTTTAATATCTTCTTAAAGAAACCTGCACCAGTTCCACACTGCAGAGGATGCGTAAACTTTATTTTTCTGCTCTGAGACATTTTTTTCCACACATGGTTAAATTTTCTTTCACCTTCTATGGAGATAAGATGTATATATCGCCACCTAGTGGAGAAACATATACATGTACGAAATTCACAATTACCTTTGTTGCTGAATTAAGGTAGGTATCAGAATAATATTTTTATCATGTACAGCATTTGCCACACACCCTTATCCAGAGCAGTTTATATTGTTATCTCATTATACATCTAAGCAGTTGAGGGCCTTCCTCGGGGGCCCAGTTGTGGCAAGTTGGTGGTGGTATTGTTTGAACCTGGGACCTTTTGATCAGTAGTCTAATGCCTTGACCACTGAGCTCCCCCTATGCATTTTTAATCAATGCTGATTAACAATATTAAAAAATTATGGTTAGTTTTCGTGATTACTGTTTTTGTTATATTGTCATTTGTCTAAAATAGTATAATAATTTTTTCATGCTTAGACAGTATGTTTAAATATTAAGACAGCTCCTGGTTCTGAGCTCCTGGTTATGTGCAGGAGTTTAACCTGGACCTCTCATTTCTCTCACACAGAAATTGTCCCGGTCGGTATAATTGCAGGCAGTACTGTAGGCTGCTCCATTCTGCTAGTGCTCTGTGTCCTGGCATCAGCTCTGTTCCTGTATCGTCAGCGGAAAGGAAGTAAGGAAACACAAAGAAAACCAGACTTAATAAATGTGTTTTTCACTGCACCAGTGGTTAAAGTGTGCATTAATAAAGGCATATCACAATGCAGATGTGATATCACAAATGTGAGGATTTTCAGTAGGGCTGTCTAAGAAATGTATAAAACGGTTTATTTGTATCGTTCCCAGGTCGCCGCGGGGTCACACTCGGTAAACCAGACATCAAGGTGGAGACAATAAATAAAGAAACCCACAGTCTAGAGGAGGACTCGGCCAGCGTCTCCACAGCAAGCCGCATGGTCAAGGCTATGTACTCAGTAAGTCGATATTTTCCGATATGCAAGACAGTTTAAAATATGTGAATAGTATAGAGTATTTTGAGTATTATGTAAAAGCAGGCGTGAAAGCGGTATACCTAACATGGCCATCTCGGGAGGGTCGTAAGTGCACGCAGGTTGTGTGAGTGTTTTGCTCATAGCATGGTTTGTGCATTACATCATTACATCATACTGTAGCACGCACTGTGGAATAGCTGCATCTCTAAAAGCTATTAAACTGACAGTCTATTTTATGAGATGTAATTTCGTGAAAACATATCAAGGTTATCTGTCTCACTGCTAACACAAATGTGTACACCATTAAGCACTGAAAAATGTAGATAAACATAGCTCCATGTCAGTACAGACGGCGCTGTATCTCCAGCCATATATCACGGAATGGGGTCATATTTAGGTTTCATCAAAACTGTAATTATAACCGCATATAATTAAAAAACTAATCAGAATTGTTTCACTTTCATTGAAACATTTTTTGTTTCATTGTTTCATTTCATAATCACATGTCTATATGAAAAACCGACTTTTTGTGCTGTCAGTAGTATTCTTTGAGTGAAGTAAAGAAACAACACACTTTCATCCCTGAACATAAATCGCAGAGGCAACCCAAGTGCCCCATTGTATATTCATCAAGGTATCTGCCTCGGCGCTGCACTGACACGACATTCCGACAGGCCGGGGATATTACAGCCTGCAGAACTGTGACATTTAACCTTGTATCAAAGATACGAATTTGCAAACTTTGTGGTCGTTGTATAACTCAGACTTTTCTGCCAGACATACTCTGTATTAATATGAGCTGTGTTCTTGTGTATCACCTTAAACCCCATCCTCTCTCTAAAAAAAAAGTCTTACTCCCTGTATTTCTACTAAAGTTCCACACTGATGATAAACTGAATTTAATCCTCTTTTCTTTCTCAACCTCCCTCTCTTCCTGTTTTATCTTCATTCAACCCATCCCCCTCCCCCCACCCCCGTTGCGTTGCTTTTGACCCCCTCTTGGTTGGTTTGTCGATTATTGTTTAGTTCTTGCCCTCTGTGACCCTTTCTCCCTCCTCTCAGCCTTTTAAAGATGACATTGATATCAAACCGGATCTGCGCAGTGACACCCTGGATACGCGTCAGGACTATGAGATCAAGGTAAATCAGAGGGTCTCATACACGCGCACGCTGTTTCTCAACCAGGACACCATATGTACATGAGCATTGTTCTGTACATGCAGAACATGTTCATCAGTCAGATCAGTAATGTTGTGTGGGTTGAAAATGGTGCAGAAAATCTTGATTGATAAAACTCTTCTCAACAATCTTACTCAACAAGTAATAACTTTTATTTTCCCTTATAGATGTTTTGTTGTTGATCATTATAAAAGTAAAATATTTAGTTCTTTCTTTCTAAGTAGAAACCATGGGGATGCACTCAGTTTACACAAACGTCACCCACGTTATTCCTCTGTACACTTCTTTTTCTTCCTCTTGACAGGACCCGACAAACGGCTATTACAACGTGCGCGCCTCCACCCACGACGAGGGCCGCCCGGCCTCCCGCTCCATGCACTACTCAGACTATCGGACCTCTACAACACCAGGCAGCACTACAACTGTCAGTGGCAGCTCAGGCACCGGAGCTACAGCAGGTCCCGGAACACCGAGCAGCCTGGCTCCTGGGTCACGAGCCGGCTGCTACGATCCTCGACCTCCTTCCAGACTCAGCTACGCCCAATTCAACACCTTCAGCAGACCCAGTCAGTCTCAGCAGCCTCCGCCCAGCTCCGGGCCTCAGACGGGTGACTTTCCAGCTGAATGCAGCCTCCTAGACACGACACCACAGTTACCGTATGAGAACTACAGCTACCCGTCGCACTACCCCACGTACCGTCTAGGCTTCGCCCCTCCCAGCCTCGCTCCGTTAGAAAGCGGCGCGGCGTACGAGATGTACAGCGTGGGGCCGGGCGTAAGCGTCGGAGGCACCGCTGCGACCCCGGAGAGCGGACTCGGGAAGTACGGTAGCTCCACGCGCTTTTCCTACACCTCGCAGCATTCCGACTATTCCCACCGGCACACGCAGAGGATGCAGACACACGTCTGAAGGAGAAGTATGAGGCCACGCTGCGCTGCTCTTCCTCACTCCGGCGCACACACTTGACCACATGCACACAGACAAAAACACAGGAGGAAGTAGTAAAGAAAGAGAGAATGAGTGGTAGGAATGAGATGAGAAAGCGCAGGAGAGAGAGAGAGAGAGAGAGAGTGGGAGGGAGTTTAAGTGGTGAGGGAATTCTCTTTTCAGCTTTTTCTGCTTGTTTCCTCAGCTCAAGGAGCTCTTAGCGAAAGTCACAATCAAGGTGAAAAAGTAGCATTTAAGATCTTCTAATTTAAGAGTCGGCATGACAACAGACACGTCTGGAGAAGTGACGGATGCTGCTATGTTCGTCTGTGATGAAACTACACGGCGGTAGTGGTCATGGAAGACCTTTTGTATGAATTCTTGTTAATGGCTTCTTTAACTCGTCTCCACACCTTTACAAGGCAAATCTAAGAAAGCAATATAACACAGATCACATGTTCAGTAGACTTGCAGTGGCACGGTGATGATTCCTAAAGAGTCTTATAGACTTGTATTAATTCATCACCTCCAGCCACCAGCAAAGCACCAAACAAAGCACAACGCTATATGATCATGTTTCCATGGCTACCAAAGCATTAGGGGTGTAACGATACGGCTTTATCGTGTTGTATCATTCGATACAAAGCTTTAAGCTGTTTGGCATAAAGTAATGCATAACAAATTATTAAACAGTCTTCTGTTAACGTAGCTCAAATCAGGACTTTTTCTTAAGCAGGCTGCTTTTTTTTATGAACTAATCAGCAGCACTGACCGCCATCAACACGAACTGGAAAATTTCTACAAAGCTATAAAATACAGTGGCTTTACATAAGTACAGAACTCTGACGGACAGTGACCTAAAGTTCCTGTAGAACCAGACAAGTAATGCACATCTCTCTGTTTTCAGACAGCCTTTCCCTTCTGATGTGGTAAAGGTTAAAAGAAATTCTAGCAACATTACAGGATCTGGATTCAAAAACACACTCATGCCTCAGACACTTTAGTGCACTACAGCAGAATTTGGACAATAATAAAAAATTTTTTAAAAACACCCGTCACCCACCTCATTTCATTCCATTACGTTCTAACACACAGCTTTTGTTTCGTCATATATGCTGCTAAGAGTCTGAATGGATGGATCGCGCAAACGGTGTCATTGCTGCGTAGATTTTTTATTATCGTGCCCAGTGTTTTAATCAACAGATAACCGTTTGAATTCCGTGTATCGTTACACCCCGCCCCATTGAGTTACGTGTGATCGACTGGACACTAAGTGATGAAAGGTCAATACACTTACCTGCTTTACCTGTTCATTAGTATCTAGTCAGTATTCTAGATTGCTGAGCTACCTCATGAAGTGGGCTACACGCCTTATCATTTAGAAGAATTCTAGGAACAACACACAAAACCTGTCTCAGTTATTTCTTTCATTACAAAGTCGTAACTCATGTCATTAAATTGAAGCACTTTGGAACATTATATATCATTCTTATATATATATATATTTTTTTTTTTTGACAATAGACACATAAGGAAGGAATTGAGACCAGTTCAGGAAGCCATCAGCCAAGGCCAATGACAGCTATTTGTTTTTTCTTTCTTTCTTTCACTCGTTCTCTCTTTCTTTCTTTTACTTTTCATGATGGGACAAACCATTGGGTTGGTGAAGTAGATAGTAGGATGTGCATGGGGGACAACATAGTAAACCAATGTTTTTTTTTTGTTTGTTTTTTTCAAAGTGTTTTTTTTTTTTTTTACATGGTGATTAGTTGATCTTTGAGCACATACAGTATAGCTGCATATATATACAGTATATGTGTGTCTATATATAAATAAATATATATATGTATATCTCTGAATTCCCCACTCGTTTCCACGGTGCTTTGTAGTGGGGTAATTGTTTGCACTGCATTCCAGTATTCTAGCATAGATTATTACCCTTATAATCTACCTGTAATCTCTCATTTGCACACTAGGCTAAAGTGTTTCGACTAGTCCCGAAATATACAAAAATTATTTTTTATTTTCTCTCTCATATTTCTGTAAAGAATTGTGGACCAAAGGTTCATCGTTTAGAGTGTCAGTCTTTATTTAGGTGATATTCACCTCAACAAACAAGGAAATATGCAGATTTGTTTGCGTTTGTCGTTTCTGGACTTAACAGTAATAACGGTGATGGAGGGGAGGGGTGTGTGTGTGTGGAAAGGGGGTGTTTTGAAGGGTATGTGACTGCAAAAGATTGAAAGAATATATATTCTATGCCCCAGCCTTAGGTACACATACTGATCTCGGATCAGGCTGCTATGCTGTCACCTTATTATAAGACCTCTGTAACGAACCAGGTGGAGCTGAACTTGTCAGTTATGGGTTGGATTTCTTGACAGTTTTGGGTTCTCAGGGTCTTTCCCAGAGAGCAGAATGTTTCTACATATACATATATATTGCGATGTGAAGTTTATCGATACCTAATACATTGGGGACTGTTCCAACACACATAATATCACGAAGACACACCTGCTACTTGTGCCAAACACAGACACCTAAGTTGGAGAACGATATTTTTTGTTTGTTTTTGTTTTAACAATAAATGGCAATGAAACCAGACAGGTTCTGAAGGACGTTAACACCGTGATCATGTCGATGGTGAAGATGAAGACAATCCGTCTCGTTCTCCATCATGGAACAGTGAGGTACTGTCCATAGTCGTCGCCTGGGTTTCAACGCCTTTCAATTAAAGGAGTCTTGTAAATACGTGTCCCATGTGTTACTCCTATTTCAAGTATTATTTTATATCATTCAGTGTGATACACTCTTTCAATGCAGTATTGTTACATTTCAACGGCGCAAGAGAAAACTTGGCAGAAGGACTTAAGCTTTGGCAATGGATTTTAAAGATTTAACAACCTGTTGTAAAAAATAATAATGATGATAATAATAATGACCTGTATTCTTTAAACCGGGTTGGAGTCGACTATGGTGCCAAAGAGCATTCAGCACAACGAGATGCTCATCATCAAGATAGCACCTTTATACCTGCCGGTGCTGCCCGTCAGTATGTCCTTATGGTACAGTTGGGTACTTTGAGCAGTTGGCAGCGAACGTGTCCCGGAGGTGTCACCTAACCCACATTCGAAGACATGGCATTCCTCCAACTTCCATCTCAACAGACTGAAGCTCCATGAGGACTAAAAGAGAGAGATATGAAAATGTGTGTTGATTTCAAAAGAAAGAAAAAAAAAAAAGAGTGGCCTTAGGAAAACATGACTTTTATAATCCAACACTTTATATGCCAATTTAAGGCTGGAGGAGAATGATGTGTATGTGTGTGGGGGTGTGTGTGTGTATCTCTTTGTGTACAAATATCTTTATGTAATCCTTTACTTCCCTAAAGTTCCTGCTCCGATACTTTTATTCTGCTGGTAGGACTGTATCCTGTATACTTGTGTCTTAGAAAGCAAATGTTGACCTTACTGTACTGTTCTTCATAGTTGAAACATTCTACAGATGTACAACAGAAGTTAATGACTTTTTCCTTTTTTTATTTCATTATCTTTTTATCTTTTAAAAATGTTATGTAATTATTTTTTCACAGCATATCAAATAAAAGCACTGTTTTTATAAGAACGGATAACGAGAGTTGTTTTGTATCCATCCTTCCGTACTTCGTCTGTACCACTGTGTGGCTGTCACTCACCCTATACACTATAAGCAATTTGAAAATGCCAATTAACCTACACTACATCTTTGGACTGTGGGAGGAAATAAGGAGCACCAGCAGAAAAACCCACCAAATATGAGGATGTGTCTCACCATCAGAGATGCAGAGCCCTAAACCTGGAGATGTGCAGTGGCACTGTTTACATTTTGAATTATACTGATTCACAAAATGTATTAAGTAATTTTCTATACCGCTTATCCTATACAGTGAGATTTTGGGCACAAGGCTGGGAGTGCACACAAAAAACAGGGAACGCTAGTTAAAATAATTTGCATGTTTTCGGACTGTGAGAGATAACCAGAGTATTCCGAGGAAACCCACCATGGACGCAGACCTGAGGCGGGAATTGAAGAATTTAACCCTCCACCCTGGAGGTGCAAGGCGACAGTGTTAACCACTGTGCTGCCAATTTACAAAATATTGTTTGCACTTACAGTGTACTCATTAAGTGCAGAACTTGGCTACAGCTCTCTCTTCACATACTGACCCTCAACACTTTCACATCCAAACATAATCATAGCTAGACGCTGTTGTCCTGTTGAGGAGGCCATAATGACTAATTAGAAATAATGCCTTATTACTATAGCTGCAGGATGCTGAGGTGAAGAACACTGTAGTCTGAGAGCAGCACGTAAGCAAAGGATCTATTAAGGAACAAGACTGACTATGGATTGATGATTACAGCCTCATGCTTGGCTCATGGCAGGGTTTAGATGGTAATCATATTTCAGTGGGCCTTTAAATAAATTGTGCAAGATCAAAGTGAAATGTAATCAAATTTCATTCTGGTAATTACCTTCCAGGTATTACATTAATTTCTCTTAAAGTTTGCATTTAAAATTTTAAAATAATTTGCTGAATGTTTTTATAATATTTTAAAATATTAGTATAAAATGAAATAAGAGCTAGAAAATGTATTGGTTCCTTTTCAGTGTTCAATACAGTATTATAGGTTTTGTTGTCCTTCACATGGAAAGTACAGCAAAATGTAATGGTTTCATGGTTGACTGAAATGGTCGATAATACTTCTGACACACATTCAGCATTAAACCCTTTTATGTTAATTAAATGGCATAATGCCACTGAAGTGAAGTTTGTGTGTTGTGGTTTTTCAGTGCGGTGTACTTTAATGTAACAATAATAAACCACCTCTTTCTTGCATTTTATGTCTTTGTGTTTTCAAGTTTGTAATCAAGGACCATCACGCTGGAGCTTCTAACTACACGGGAAATACAAACGGCAACAAGCACAGACATAAAATATTTATTCCATTTAATAGGTTTTTTATACATGAATTTGGATTGAAGTTGTCCTTCACATTATTAGAGTGAATTTGAAAGACAAAATGGATGTACACAATGGATTCTTCAACGGTCCACCTCCCCAAACACAATGTCCTGGGTTCCTATAAGAGAAACGCAAAAAGACTTGGTTCAACAGCTATTCTACAGAATATGTGTGAATTTTCAAATAGTAATGTCCCTAAAATATTTGACTAAACTAAACGTTTCAGTAACGTTAACAGAAACTCAGACATTTGGTGTCGAATAAAGGCCTGGTTAGCCCTCAGTCTTTAGAAGAGGGCTAGCTAATTTAAATTGTCATGGTTACATGAACATTTTTGAAAGCCTTTTAAGAGCCATAACCTAAAGCTATATATTTGCAGGATAATTATACGTGTTCTTGTCTTTTGGCTCTTCAAATAGCTGAACCCCTCATCACTGTGAGACCTAATACTCTACAAGCAGTGTTTTGTTATTAATATCCATATAAATCACTTTACCAATGATGGCCACCACATCAGCAAGCATGTGTCCCTTTGACATTTTGTCCAAACCAGCCTGCAATTTAAAAAGAAATGTACATTAGAGTAAATCAAATAGACTGCTGATTAAACATGACGAATACATGTAGCAATATGAAGTAATCTAGAGGAGTGCAATAATACTAAAAGATCCACACTGTAAACTGGGAGAAACCTATATCTTTTATCATCATCACTGTATTGTAATCTAACGTTACAGAGGTATGAGTAGCGTTTTTAGTCTTGAATAAGATAATTTGTTTACCAAGTGAGCAAAGCCTGGAGCTTTTATCTTGCAGCGATATGGTCTGCTGGAGCCATCAGAGACCAAATACACCCCGAACTCCCCCTGTGAGAAAACAAAACAAGGTTAGTGCTGAACACATTATAAAAATATACATCTTTACACAGACAGAACCTTGTGGAATAGTGGCAAGAAAATTTCCTGATATGAATCATGTGCATAACAAAACTGGATGTGCCACCTTTTACTATTTTACTCAGCAAAAATTTGTTTTAAATATTTAAATACCGCATTTTTATAACTAGAATTTTGCACTTCTACCAGCACATCACACTGCATTTATTATTATTTTTATTAAGAAAGCATATTATACCATACAACTACACGCTGCACAGACACAAGATCTTTGTAGATAATTTAAGTTTCAGCGCTTTGTTACGAAGTTCTTATTTCACTAGCTTCAGTCTCAAACACTGTGCTCATGGGCCATGTGATATCTCTAAATATTTGCTCGCATGCATAATGTACACAAACAATCATGAACGTTGCAATCAGATTAGCTCTCGACATTTTCTGGTACTGTACTCCAATGGGAAAACAAACAGTTTCAATAAGAAAACACTTTCTCAGGGCGTTTCATAGATATTCAGGCGTTTATTTTGCAGCTGGTCTACAGTTGCCATATACACCAAATGGCCTCTTTGTGTACAAGAAAGTATCAATTTGGCATGACAATGTTTCAAATGCAATGCTGAGCTAGATTAATCCTAGATTGCTGACCTGAGAGAATAACACCACACGTGTGTACATTTGAGAAAAAGGGAAAAGGGGAGGATCCAATGCAGAAGGCTGTTAAAACGGAAAGCGTGTCTTTGTAGTGTGACAAGAAAATGCACTTCCACTGTGAAGTAAGGCAAAAATACTACTGTATATCTCAATTTTCTTTTTTCAGTGCTGGGTCTCAACCCAAGATGATGTAAGGATTATTTTTCATTAAATAAAAAGACCACCAACTCCAAGGTTAGTGTCTTTCAGTAATGTCTTTAGGATGGAAAATTGCAAAAGATAAAAAACAAAATTGTGTTTGACGGGTGAGTTTCTGTGACAAATTTAAATATGTGAAAATATTGAATAAATTAACTAATTTCTCCTTGCATTACAGGTACAGCTTAGGAAAGATAATATTTGCAATTTAGTCACAATGTCAAAAGTTTCAAGCTAACCCTCATTTCTTTACATTAAATAAAATTTAAGGACATAGATTAAGTTAAAGAAATGGGAACATTGTTTTACTTTGACAGAATTAAACTTAAACTGGTTGTTTATGTAACAACCACAACAGAAAGCTTATTTCCCCTCTCGTCTGTTCCAACCACTCTGCATTCAGAATCAGCAGCATACTAAAATGTTTTTGTCCACTGTCTAAGAAGCAGCAGTTTTAAATAACTTGGGCATTAGGCATTGTGCGCCTAAAAGCATAAGTTTGTTTGGTTTTTAAAATTAGGCGTGTGATGTCCGAGTGTTTTCAGTACAGTGACATAGTGTTTATCATACATCAAATGTCTGAATTATGCTCATGGATTTGCCCTTAAATTCTTTGTTTTAAGGGGGGAAAAAAATACATCTTTACATACATCCTGCTAGTGCACTAGAACACCAGGCATTTGTATTTATCATAAAATTTATTATCTATTATTTAGCACTCTTTTTTAATATTACTGTAATCTATGAGAACTGGAAAAGATTTTCTGTATGCTAAATGCTTTCCACTTTTAGAAGTATTTACAATGTTTCGAACTCTCTTCATAAGCAGCTTTTTATTCGTTCCATCAATGCTGCTAAAGTAATACTAAACGATTTCAAATGGTTCTAGCTAAAGAACTGCATTTCTGTACATGAACTCACCTTTGGTGCTTCAACGGCTGTGTAGGTAGCTCCTGGTGGGACCTGGTAGCCCTCTGTGTACAGCTTGAAATGATGGATGAGGGATTCCATAGATGTCTACGAAGAAAAATACCTTACATGTTAAAAGCATGTATTTAGTGTATTTAGCAATCACTGCTACAGCACATATGCATACTGTAGCGATGGGACGTTTGGATCATTTTAGTGACTCGATTCTTTAAATCTCGTTCATCAAAATCAACAAATCTTGTTTTTCTGAGTTCATTTTGCTCTTTTGATTAGAAATTAAATTAAATGTTACTTTTTCCCAATAAACAGACCCCCAACACGTCTACATACACAAATCTTGGCTAATGAAAGTATTACAATACAGCTCAGGACAGAGTATTATGATAAACAATATGAGAAGCTCGGCTCTCATATCTTCTGGTCCGAATCGTTGGTTATTTTACGCTATAAGTGGATGCATTGCCGGATCCAAGCCCGGATAAAATGGGAGGGTTGAGAGTCACGTGACAAAAGAACGAACGATTCGGACTAGACGTCATATGAGAAGAACTACTTATTAGGACTTGATTAAGGTAGCTACTTATTTTTGTTTTCTGTTCATAACCTAAGGAGGTTTTGCGATGCTTTGCTCATGTGCGCCCAGTAGAAAACGAACAAATCACTCAGAGACTACTTATTGTTTTGAGTCACGTTAAAGACTTGTTCAAAAAGAACGAATCGTTCATGAACGACCCATCACTAGAACGCTGCCTACAAAAACACAGACACGAGAATTTATTGTTAAAACAGCCAATTAAATGACCTATTTAAGCTATAACCATAGCTCGACTTAACTATTCACGTAAAAGCACTGAACGTCTATTCTTTATAATTAAATCTAGTTTCTACAGTTATACAAGAAAACCTTTTAAGAGACCATGGTCGGTAGCTGACTATTGAAAAGGTTCAATTGGACCGTCTAACAATATTAACCCCAGCGATGAACATTATATTTTGTTCTATATTATCATAAGCACTTAAATCATTTTCACCCTCTTAAACATCTCACTGCAGGAATTTATTTCAGAGACATGTAATTTAAAGTATATAGGTAATCTAATGCGATGGCAGAATTGCTCTTATGTTTTTTTTTTTCTTTTGCAACACCCAACACAATTTTCCCTTGCCTGAAATTAGATGCATGTGTCTCACATTACTGTCTTATTTTATACGAACGTTATATCACAGAAATCTATTACACACATTCTCACACAGCATACCTTCATCTCCGATCTCTTTGGTGGTGCGACTTTAGCATCATCCACCTTGATCTCTCCTTCCGGCATCTTGTTGAGAGACTGAAGCATTATCCTTAAAGACTGCCTCATCTCCTCCACTCGGCAAAGATACCTGTGTGAACACAAACATCATCTTGTTAATTATATGCGACAAACGTATATACTTGCATTGTTCTGAATGCACGATAAGGCGGTCACTCATTACAGGGCACAAGCAGACACAATAGACGATGTGGTCTAGGTTGATTGATTGGCATTTCCATGACTTTGTTCCTTGAGGGTGAACCAAAGCACCCATGGGAAACCCACTAAGCACAAGGAGAACACACAAACTCCACATGAACAGACCAGATGTGAGATCTAAACCACCAAATCTGAAGGTACAAGGTGATAGTGCTATCCACCACAAAGTCACTTTCAAAATGCACATCCTCCTTTACTTCACGTTTTATCACCTTAGTGCTTACCTGTCATAGCAGTCGCCGTTACTTCCCACAGGCACGTCAAACTCCACCTCGTCATATTTATCATAGGGCTGAGATTTCCGCAAATCCCACTTAATACCAGACCCCCTCAACATCACCCCACTGGAAGAGAAAGAGGAAGATATGCATGATGCATTATTATGCTGAGAAAAGAAAATACAAATCCTATACACTGTCTGTATTTGATACCTGAAGCCATGGTTGAGTGCATCTTCTGCTCCAATAACCCCAATATTAACAGTTCTGTTCTTCCAGATGCGGTTGTTGGTCAGCATCTAAAACCATTCATCAATATTAACAGCAACCTTAACGAATCATATGGTCCACAGTGTTCATGCTAACACAGCTGTCGACATCTGAAACTTACAAGCCAGAAGCTAAGACCAACATTCTGTCGAGTACATTGATATTCATACCTCCTCCACCTCATCGATGCGTATTGAGAAGTTCTTACACCACTCGTAAATATCGTCCATGAGGCCCAGTGGCATATCCTACAACATACACAACAACCTGGATTCAGTTCAGCTTTTTAAATGTACTTACACTTTGGTCTCCTGCAGGCGATGGAAAGGGTTTTAAATTCCAGTGTACTGACCTGATGAACCCCTCCAGGCCGGACATAAGCAGCATGCATTCTAGCGCCAGACACTCGCTCATAGAACTCGAACATCTGCAAGAGATGGAAAGACGAAAGATGACCAGGCAGGAAGTTAGATCTGGTGTCAGATCCAATGATCCAGCTTTTTCCCCCCACACACGTCCTTTGAGCCTTAGAGCTTAGCCATCGAGTCATGTTCCCTCCACGCCCGCAAAAACTGGGTGAACGCACTAAGTGTAGTATTGTCTACACTGCCATGGTGGTGCCACAATTTTTTGGACATGTTCAAAAAAAGCCTGGTGAGAACATGGTCTAAGCAAGACAGGATGAAATTAAAAAGGACATAGTAACAATGCCCTCATTTAACAACGTAACACCTCTTAGGGATTACGTTCAAGTCCCACAAGCATGTCGCTGACAGGAACGATTGAATGGCTTTTTCAACATGTTATCATTGGGATGTTACTGCGTTGTTGCTAGGTTTATGTTATAAGCATGGTAGGTCAGTCCATGCCATTGTTGTAGAAGACCGCATTAAGTTCATATTATGTTCTTCTGACGCTTAGCACATTTATGGCGCACATGCAGCAGGTTATGTTTAGGTCCCATTCAAAGAATATAAATATAAGACACAATTACACACAAACCATAATTTCATGGGGTGGGGGGGAAAACCACTGAGTGTTGCGATATTAATACCAACCCGCCGGGCAAGCGCATGATAAGAGCCTGATAAGAGTGTGGTGTGATCTGATATTAACTCGGTTTGATCTCAATGGACCTGATAAGCACGGGATCCTGCGCGTGAAAGGAAATTAGTGACAATACGATAGAAGCATTAAGAACCTGACAGGGACCTGGGTATAAAGTAGATGAGAACATGCTTTTTTTTTTACCCTACTGGCATTGCGTTCAATATTATTAAAATGTAGTGGAAACTTCATGGTCTTCTTCAGACAGTGAGGACAAACCCCTGAAGTGACTTGTCAAGTTATGCAAAACATTGAACCATGTATGACCTAATGAACTGTGACTTTACATTTTCTGTTACAAGTATAATTTCGTGGAAATGCATCTGCAGACCACTCTTACAGGTTCATCACAAGTGTGTCTCTAAGCAAGCCTAATGCCCCATTAAAAAGTAATATATCTACTCAAATATAAAAATTAGTCATGTGAAAGTCATGTGATTTAAGTGGTTCTGCATTACCAAATTGCACACCTTAATTTATACCTCTTAATACTGGATGCTTTGTGGCTTAAGGCCACCACGCTGTGCAATTAAGCAATGAAGACTACATGATCACAAGGACCAGATGCACCCTCTGTTGGTCTACGTAAATTTTTTAATAAAAACATAAACTAGTCTTAAAGCAGTGAGAAATGTCAAAAACACCTATTTTGAGTGACTCACTCTAGTTTTGAAAGATAAATGGGTGCCCTTTGTAGTTTTTTCAATAAAAACGGTATTTGCACAGTTTGTAAAACTGCTGCCACTTAAGATAAATAAAGCAATCATTTTCTATACCAGAAGGCCTGGAGCCTATCCCAGGAAACTCTGGAAACGAGGTAGGGTACACCCTGGACAGGGTGCCAATCCATTGTAAGGCACAGACAAGCACACCAGAGAGGCAATTTGGAAAGGCAGGTTAGCCTGGAGCAAACCAACCAAGCATCGGGAAGATAATACAAACTCCACGCACACGGACCCAAGACAGGAATCAACAAACTCTCGAACCAGGAGATGTGAGCCCGCAGTGCTAACCACTATGCCACCGTGCTGCGGTGATGATGATAAATGATGATGATAATGCTTGGAGCAAAACTAACTTAAAAGAAAAAAAAGAAAGAAAAAAAAAAAAAAAAAAAAGGATGCATTTGGTTGCAGGAAAAAATGATCTAAGCTTCCTATCACCTTCTCTCTCTCCTCAAACATCCAAAAGAAGGGAGTCATGGCACCAATATCCAAGGCGTGTGTAGTGATGCCCATGATGTGATTCAGAATTCGGGTCATCTCTCCGTACAGCACTGCAAGCAAAAAGTTTTTTTTTTTTATTATTTTGCTGTTGATCATTGTATATAAATAACTATCCAGTTTAATTAGAATTATTATTATTAAAAAAGCTGGTGAGGGCAAAAATGCACATCATACAAAAATGACTACTGTAACATTCTTTGGCAATAACCTGTATCCAGGGAGCCTACACAAGATGAAATCATTTAGGTGGGTCACATATTAGGGAATTCACTGGAATAACTAGATTAAGAGTATTACTGTAGGAGCCCATCACCTCTGATCCACTGAGCTCGAGGTGGAGCCTGGATATTCAGGAGCTTTTCCACTGCTAAAGAATAGGCTTGTTCATTGCACATCATAGACACATAATCCAGTCTGTCAAAGTATGGGAGGGCCTATGGAGGAGACAGAAGGGCAACTTTATTTACACAATCATCAGCATCTTACATGGGCAGCCTTATCTTTAATGCAAGGTTACTGTACTTCATCTCATTATCCATACACATCATAGATATAATAATGCTACTATCAAAATACGTACAATAGTATCTTTATTTAAGCACTAAATCATTTGTACCTGCAGATAGGTCTTGTACTCAACAAGCTTCTCTGTGCCGCGGTGCAGGAGACCCACGTGAGGGTCACACTTCTTCACAGACTCACCACTCAATTCCATCACCAGACGCAGCACGCCGTGAGCTGCAGGGTGCTGAGGACCGAAGTTTATAGTGAGGTTTGACACATCCTTCTCTGCTGGAGGGTCTTTGTCTGTGGAAACACAATGTTTTTTTTGGCTGCTCACTTACACTAGCACCCAAATAGTACATAGTACTGAATTAGAACCAACAATCCACACTTGATTAAAAAATAAAAATAAAATAAAAAAACCAGCAAGAACCTAGATGTGATATTTGAACATATCAATCATCATACTGAAGAGTAACAGAGTCAAAAAGGATTAGTGTACAAACCATTCCATGGTGGTGGATTCCAATTCTTGGTGACAGCACTAGGGAACATGACTGCACCTGCGTACTGCTCGGTCCACTCCACATCGGGCTGCCATTGCTTCTGCCTACACAAGACAAATAGAAATCTGTTTTTCTCCTTGGGAAGGTTTTAATAACTCCAACATATATCTGGAATATAAATATAAAAGTTTTTAACAGGTTACTTGGACTCAACATCCATCTTCTTCGATTAACTGTACAAACTCTTGAAAAGTTTTTCTCCGAGTCATGCATGATGTCAGAGGTGTAATGGGGCTGTGCATTAGGACATGCTGTGAAATATTTAATTCAGTATGTGTCGCGTCAGTCAACTTCATACGCATAAAGCTTTAAATGTCATCCCCAAATCCAACCAACGATAACGCCCTTAATGTGACTAAAAATAGCTTCGGATTAGTGGCTCGGTGTACAGCTACTGAAAATGTACACCAGGTCTGTACTGATTCCTCTGCAGTATTAGTAGTGAACGTAATGTATTCTGGATTTACAATTTACAAATGTACCGTAAAAAGAACTGCAGCATTATTGCTGGTTAAAAAGCAGGTTATATTTATTTTTTTAGCTTTAGAAGACAATCAGCGGATTTGAGGAGCACTTCAACTCTGCTAAGCCCCCGAACACATGTGGTAAGGGATTCAAGCTACCACTGATTTCAAAATACCCAGAGGTATATTCACTTTCCAATATGGCAGGTGGCAGTACGCACCTAATTGGCATGAGAGCCACAAATTTAACACAGAGAAGAACAAGGAAGTCAATCTTTGTGCTTTACCTAATATTATTGATATTTCTAAAAAAAAAAATGTCGAGCATTACTCATGTGCCATTCTAATTTTTCATCAATGGCTGTGTGAGTGAGGGGATGAGACATTAGCACATTTTACACTCACTCTAAGATTTTATAGACAGCACTGATATTAGTGACACATTATTGACAATGACACATATTCTAAACACTGGTCCATGATTGGCTTTTATATCTGATTCAGTCCGTGCCTATGACATACCACATACACGAGACTACCTTTTCAATTGGACTCGAGCAACATTTCCCAAGCCCGGTACACTTGCGTTCACACTGATGAACCCGGAAATTAACCAGTCTTCGGAGTCAAGTGTACTCTAAACAATTCCAGGCCTCTAATATGAAAACACTGTTATATGCTCGTTTAGAAAAGGGGAGCATGAAGCCCATTCACAAAGCTATTACCAGGTGAGCAGCCACTCTTCACCTCAGAAGTCTGTGCTACACTAAACAGGGTGAATGCCTGAAAAGCAACTGGCTCGGATGGTATCCCTGGCCGGGTATCTGGAGCATGTGCAGAGCAACTGGCTGAGGTTTTCATAAAAAAAAAAGTCCACTGCCATTGAGCCAGTACCAAGGCACTCTGCTGCAACAGCAATCTGTGACTTTCGTCCCATCACACTCTCCCCTGTCATCAGTGCTTTGAAAGACTGGTCCTCACCCACTTTAAAGCCTATCTGACACCCACTCTCGAGCCGTACTAATTTGCCTATACACAGGCAAATGATGATGGTGTGAGGACAATAACCTGGAACTCCACACCAAAAAAATTTGCAGACGAGACACTCTTCCCGTTCTTCATCTTTGAGGACCTCACCTGGTCCCTGAACTCCTCTCTTCTGGTTAAAACGGCACAACAGCACCTCCATTTTCTGAAGAGACTTAAAAATAAAATAAAAACTCTACCTGTGCTCCCTGAGTCCCCAAGCCTGGAACAATTGTGTTCTCACTGATCAAAACAAACCAGATTTTTGAATCAAGCGTTCTTGGAAACCATCCCCGGGCCGCTAACAAGAAAACATCCTTAAAAATAATAATAATAATTCACCTGTGCTCCAACTTTTACCGCTGTTACATTTAAAGCATCTTCGCAAAAATACATTTCAGTGTGGTACAGCAATTGGCAAAAAAAATTTTTTCTTGATCCATCATTGAACTGATTTTCCCCCACATCTCTACTTTATATTGCACTGCTTTACCCACAATGCAAGACTGCACCATCCATAATCTACAGTGCTGCCATTGCACTAGTGTTTATTCCACATATACTGTACTACACACATCCATGTGTACATATGTATATTCGGGTTAGCATGTTATCTTTCTGACGTCATCACCTCTACACAATCATTGTTGTTTGCACATATACATAATATACAATACAACATACAACCAATTTATAGTCCCTACTGCACTCACACTCCTGTACATATGACCTCCACAACCACACTTTACCCACATTACATTTTTTATTTTCTCTTCAATATGCCACTTATGGCTTAGTGACTTACAAGTACTTTGCACAATTACAAATAAAACAATCTAATTTAAATTAATTACAAATAATAATAATAATCAAGGTGGCGTTTACAGGAGTCAGCAGCTAGCAGTTAGCCAAACACCTACCGTGCATTAGCGTTTAACAGCAAGTTAACGAATAAAGAAACACACAATATATTTATTTTTTTGTTTATCTACCGAATATCTCACAACCACACACATTAAACCAACAAACTGCAGGCGAGTCTGAATAAATCTGTAAACCAAAAGCACATTAAAGCCGGATTGATCTTTGTTCAGACAACTAGCTCATTTCTCAGACTAAACACGGCTTAAACTTCAGCGTTTCTGTTTCCTTTCGTATCTCCATATAAGGATTTACCTGGTTTGAAGCAAAGCGCATGCAGGAGTCAACGAATTTTTGTTTAAAATTGCTGCTGAAGGACGTCCGAGTTGTTTCAGCGACCTCAGTATAGTCGCCGCCATTTTCCCGGCCGACCGACTGGCACCGTTTTCGCTCAGACACGCAGCGCGTTTAACAACCGCACCTACTGCCACCTAGCGACGGGAGGAGCTATTACTTCATATTTTCACCACCCTGACAGGCAGCTTTTAGCGTTGCGTGCTAAATCAAACCATATGTCATTCATTGTCATCACCCAGATGAGGATGGGTTCCCTGTTGAGTCTGGTTCCTCTCAAGGTTTCTTCCTATTGCCATTCAGGG
>JAQQZT010000001.1:21055584-21069103 GCA_030068275.1 Clarias platycephalus
AGTAGAAGTACACAAAAAATCTACTCAATTACAGTAATGCGAGTAAATGTAATTCATTACTTTCCACCTCTGGTAATCACCAATTAACAGCACCTCAGATTAGAGCCGTTATGGCAGCTTTATAGAGTATAAGTAGCAGACACATCTCAATATCAACTGTTTAAAGAGATTATTGCATATTTTGGATGCCTTCAGCATTGTTTTACAATGTAAAAAGAAAAAAATCAAGAAAGAGCATGGAATTAGAATGTTTGGCTGACAGTGTACTGTAGTAACAGGCTATCAAAACAGACAATGATAAGAAAATAAAATCCAAATAAAATAATAAAAAACAATCCACCCTCAGTGCATAAAAAAAAGCAATAAAACAATAAGGAAATATTCACTCATTAACCGTCTATACTGCTTTATCCTGTATTCAGGGTCGCGGGGGGCCTGGAGACTTAGGGACCGAGGCAGGGTACACCCTGGACAGGGTTCCAATCCATCGCAGGGCAACAATGAGGAAACAAACAAACAAATAAATAAATAAAAAACAGGGGGACAACTACAGTTACCTAGTCCTCACATTGTATTAATTACTGAACAAGAGGCATCATTTAAAAATAGGAGTAGTAAATTAGAAGGTAAGTAGTTTTGTATTTTTGGACAAGCGGAAATGTAAAAATGGAGGACGTCTATGTAAACTTTTACACAGTTACAGTATTTGTGTACTTTGTCCACCTCTGCTGACATTTTCGACCTAAATATGACATGATGATTAAAATCGGTATTTGTATACCAATGCCCCTTGGTAGGAATAAGAGATTGTGAAAATCTACTTTAGAAAACAAGAGTCCAATCCCAAGACATTACCATTATTATGAAAGCTTTATTCTGAAGGAAAAAAAAAAGAAAAAAAAGGATTCTGTAATTACCTTGACTTAAGAGAACGCATTGTGGTTTATCGTAACAGGCCATAACCTGTTGAAACATACAAATACAGAATACAAATACTACTCTAGTGAGCACAAAGATGCAGATTTGAAATTCAGGCCATAACACTAGAAATCACTCTGATAAGTATGACACTGCCTTTGTGGTGAACGCTTACAGTAGGTCAAACCCAGCGTCTCGAAAATAATACAGTACCTCACTGTGTGTTAATACTGCTGAAACATACTTGTCACTACATGTTTTCATGCCAGTTATTTACACCCATCTAATCCCTGCTTTTTCGGTTATTGTCATTGGATTTAAACAAGCTTTAAAATGACACAGCACAGAACAACAAGACAAATGACTTGCTTAACCACTTCAGTAAATCCCGTCACCCTCACCTTATTTAGAGTTGAAAAATTTGCAGTGGTACAGAGGCAAGTGTTGGTGCCTCCATATTTCGATCCTAATCTGTGGCTACTGTATTTCCTGTCTCTGTTTCTGAGATTGTTCTAACCTTTGAAAAAAAAAAACAGTAGGTGGACTGGCAACTGTAAATGTATGTACAAATAGGTGTGTGTATTCCTTTTGTTTGCCCCATTTTCCCAGGATAAATTAATGAGTGAAAAACTAACCATGAACATCCAGTAGGCTAATAATAGTTTGTGGTTGTTTTGCTAAGTGTATTTTGAAATTTACTGAATCATGAGCTGAACTGTGATCAGCCCATGATGATGTGTGATAAGGCTGTCGAGTGTTTTCTTATTGTGAATTTATAGTAACAGGCTGTGGTGTAATGGAGATTTAATGGCTGTAACAGACATCTAGGGTATTAGATGTAATCTTTCATGATGCTGTATTCAACCTACCTCTGTAATGGAGGTCAGGACTTAGAAGTACTTTATTTATGCTCTCCATGCATTTAAACTACAAAGTGTGGAAAAATCCATTCTTGCTTTTCTTTTTCCTACATGTTTGTCTTTTGTTAGCAATTAGCTAGTCAGATAACTGTAATCAGCAAATACTAACATGCAGTGCTATGAAAAAGTATTTGCCCCTTCCTGATTTTTTTATTTGATTTATCCAGATCATCAAACAAATTTTAACATTGCACAAAAATAACCAAAGTAAGTCTAAAGTGCAGTTTTTAAATAATGATTTCATTTATTAAGGGGAAAAAAATCTGTCCAAACCTCCCTGGCCCTATGTGAAAAAGTAATTGCCCCTAAACCTAATAACTGGTAATCAAGCATCTGAGATAACTGGGAATGAATCTTTCACAACCCTGTGAAGGAATTTTGGCCCACTATTCTTTGCAGAAATGTTTTATTTAGCCACAATGGGGGGTTTTCGAGCATGAACGGCCTGTTTAAGGACCTTGATCGGATTCAAATCTGGACTTTGACTAGACCACTCCAAATCCTTTATTTTGCTTTTGTTGAGCCGTTCAGTGATGGACTTGCTGATGTGTTTCAGATCAGTGAGCAGATTGTCCTGCTGCAAGTGCGCTTGAGCAAACATAAAAACGGATGGCTGGACATTCTCCAATTATGGCTAATCACCCAGGTCCTGAAGCTACAAAGCAGTTCCAGAACATCACACTACCACCAGTATTTTTGCCTGTTGGCATGATGTTCTTTTTATGAAATGCTGTGTTAGTTTTAAGCCGGATGTAATGGGACACACACCATCCAAGCATTTCATAAGTAAAGACAATTATGAAATGCTTGTATGGTGTGTGTCCCATTACATCCGGCATAAAACTAACACAGCATTTCATAAAAAGAACAGAGAAGTTGGGAGAAGTTTCTCTTTTTATTCATGGTTTTGTTCTTAGGCAAAATTGTGAGTGAGTCAACTCTCTTGGCTGAGAAGCAACCCCACACATGAATGGTCTCAAGATGCTTTATTGTTGGCATGACCATGAATAAAGAACGGTACACAAACATCCTCGAGAGCAACTTCTCCCAACCAAGAAGAACAGTTGACGATCAATGCCTTTTCCAGCATGATGTCAAGTCAAGTACGCTTTTATTGTCATTTCAACCATATATGTACAGTTCAGTACACAGTGAAACGAAACACAGTTCCTCCTGAACCAAGGTGCTACATACATACAACTAACAACATAAATTAACAAAACTAACTAGCTAACTAAGAAACCTAATTAGCTCTAAAACTATACAAAAGACAACAAAGTGCACATGCAAATATGTAAACGAGCAACAACACGACAACACCACGACACAATGGAATACTCTGTGGCAATGAGTTGAGGTAAGTTCAAGTAAATTGTCTGTGAGATGATAAATGAAAAAAAGTTAACATTTCTTGTTAAAGTAGCAGAAGAGAGCACATTACCATAAGGCAAAAGTGATAAGTAAGTGGATCAAAGAGAAACAAAACTTTGAAATTATGGGTGAACGGCCAGAAAGCTCCCCATATCTTAATCCCACTGAGAACTCGTGGTCTATCCTCAAGAGGCGGGTGGACCTCAAACAAGAACTCTCAAATCCTCCAAGCATTGATTATGTAGGAATAGGCTGCCATCAGACACGTGTGTCCATGAAGTTGATTGACAGAAGTCTTGAAAAACACTGTAAATATCGACTCTTTGCATGAACTAAATGTAATTGTCAAGACACTTATGAAATGTTTGTAATTATACTTCAGTAGATCATAGTAACATCTGACAAAAAGATTTACATTCTTATCCAGAGCGACTTGCAAAAAGTGCTTTAAAGTTTACATCCATGGATACATACTTACACTGGGTTAACTAGGTTAATAACTAAGTTCCATTAGTTAAACACAACTGGGAAGGGGGGCGAGGATTAGATCTGAAAATACTGAAGCAGCAGTCTTTATGAAAATTAGCTGATTCAAATTAACTGTTTTAAAATGAACTATTTAGACCTGGGTGTTAGATACTGTTTAAATACTGTTAAACTGCTGGTAATAATGATATTTCCATTTATACAACAGTTCCAACTGAGCAATCTGAGATACATCTTGACTTGGCAATACTTTCCCACTCAAGAATGTTCTACGGTAGCTCCGTTCTAGAAACTGCAAGAATGTTCTAGATCCATTAAATTGTGAAAGAATCGCCAAGAGATTCTCTCACATTTAATATTAATGAAAAATATTAATTAATATTTGAGTCATTCTCAAAACCTTTTGCTCAAAAATCCCCAGTTTATTTGAATCCAACTGGAGTGATAAAAACACTTGGGATTCGCGGAGTAGCAGTAGTAGAGAAATAGAGGATATGACACAGAGACGAGTTTAGAGTAATGTGGGTGCGTCTGGATACTGTATATCTCTACAACATGCCCAATCCGCAAGATGCGAGAACCTCCTCCAGTGCCTGAATCCAAAACTAAGGGAAGCCCACCGCAGGTCCTGCCCTGTCTACGTCACTGAACAAAAGAGGGAAGCCGAGGACGGAAAACACGACGAAAAAGCAAGAAGTTCGACATGCAACAACAAAATGAGCGAGAAACAGCGCAGGAAATGAGGTGAGGAAACGACTGCTCTCTCTCTCTCTCTCTCTGTGTGTGTGTGTGTGTGTGTGTGTGAGTGACTGACGCCCATGTTGAACCCACTGACAGCTGTTATATGAGGTAAGTGTGTGTAAATAACAACTGTATGTGTTTTGTTCTGATCTCTGTACCGTGATGTGATGTTTTAGCCGAGAGTGTAAAACACACACACACACACACACACTCAGACAGTGATCTACAGTAATAGTCGTGTCAGGAAGCGGTGTGGTGTGGTGACACAGTGAACACATGGTCTAAAACAAAGGTGTAGTAAATACAAGCTGTGTGAAATCACGAGTGTCGGATAGATAGAGAGATAAAAACGCTTTCCGTTGCTCCAGTCATTCGCATGTGTTTTACATGTACAGGTGCAGCATTGGCTTCGTCTATCTCTTCTCCTACTATTTACTCCAGTTCTGCGGACACACATGGATCTTTTCCAACATGACCGCCAGATTTCTCTCGTTTGGACTGGGTAAGCTGCAGGATTTGAGCTAAATAAGTTTAGCTAAATAAATTTCGTTTTGAGTCTAGTGTAGTAAACTGCAACAGAGAGAAAGCCTGAGTACATTTTCAAACTGAAGTGTTACAGCACTACATAGCAATACTTCCTGAGCAAACAGTTCTCTCCAGAGCATTTGGCAAGTGCCACCACCAAACGATATTGTTCTGATCATCATTTTCTCTCACCCCAAGATTCATCCAATAGCAACAAGGACATGACTAGAACTGTGAACCGATACTGTACACCGATTAGCCATAAGATTACAATTCAATTCATTTAGTTCCCACACCCAATGCCCACACCACAGCCACTGGACGCAGTGCTGGTCCCGATGGGAGGGTTGCGTCATGAAGTAAAACCTGTGCCAAAGTTATGAGCAGGAAACTGGTGACAGGATTGTGGGCACCCGTGGCTCTTTTATGGTCTCTCTGGTCCAATCCCACCAAAAAGCTAATGTAGCACAAATTGCACAAAAAAGTTAACACTAACTAGGATAGAAAGGTGTCAGAACGATATCTTGTGTATAGAGATTAGCAGGCAAAGAGTTCAAGGCTGTTGATTCAGCCTCCAAATTCACCAGATCTCAATATGATCAAGCATCCATGGGATGTGCTGGACTAACAAGTCTGGTCCATGGCAGGCCTACTTCGCAACTTACAGTCCTTAAAGGATCTGCTGCTAAGATACCACAACACAACTTCAGAAGTCTTGTGGAGTCATGGGGTCAGAGCTGTTTTAGTGGCACAAGGGGAATCCAAAAACCTAGGTATTTTGAATGTTATGGCTGACGGGTGTATAAAAATTAATAATATTGAATAAAACTGAATCCAAGACAAGGTTTTGAACCAACAAATAGTTATATTTACATTTAGGCATTTGGCCGACACCCTTATCCAGAGCGACTTACATTTTTATCTCATTATACATCTGAGCAGTTGAGGGTTAAGGGCCTTGCTCAAGGGCCCAACAGGGGCAACTTGGTAGTCGTGGAAATTGGACCTGGGACCCTTCCGAACTGTAGTCCAATGTCTTAACCACTGAGCTACCCCTGGCCAAATAGTTGGTTGACAATA
The DNA here is from genome assembly GCA_030068275.1 of Clarias platycephalus. Classification (NCBI taxonomy): domain Eukaryota; kingdom Metazoa; phylum Chordata; class Actinopteri; order Siluriformes; family Clariidae; genus Clarias; species Clarias platycephalus. Next base: position 21,061,626 of record JAQQZT010000001.1, read on the forward strand.
GTTGCGTTTTGCTGCTAAATAAGTAAAACTTGGGTTTTTAGCATAGAATTCACAAATACTGTACAAAACATATGGTTTTACCAGCTGCCATGCTAATGCTGTGTGGACCTTAAGGTAATGATTTACTAATGTATTTTATTTTAAGTTAAAAATTAATTTCCCATATATAATCTGTCTAACAGGGTTGTACTTTTAAACTGACCCAACAGTCAACCTCACAACATCATTAAAAAAATAAAGAAACAAGCCGACAGCTATGGTGTTAACAGGGATCCATCCACCACCATCAAGGGTAGTCTTTTTTGTTACTAATTTGCAAATACCCTTTTAAATATTTCACACATAAACTAAGGTTTTGAAGTAAAGCTGTTTCAGACATTTGACCTTGCTGTGATCTTGATCCTGTTTGGATCTACCTAATGGTAATAATGATAATGTTAATTAAATTTATATAACGGTTAGTTCTGACAGTGCAATCTGATTGGATGTGAGACATTCTAGCGGTGGTAATAATGCACTGTAACATCACCCTGTGTCTCAGGTGTTCTACAATTCCACTAACTTGTGGTTGCAACAAGGGTGAAAGGTCGGTATGCGATGCAGTACTAAGGAGCGAGCAGTTACATGCCAAAATGCACATTGAGTCACAACAAGAAAATACATCTGATAACTTTTTTTTTTTATTTTAGTTTCCATTTGTCTAGTTAATAATTGGTTTTAAGTCATTCCAAATTGCCTGCATGTTGTTTTATTTTTGCCGAATTTCAAATCTCTCCATAACCCCTAATCAAGGCCTCTACTTGAAGTGATTTTACATCCTATATAGTGCTGCAGCTTTCCTTTTAACACTATTTGAGATTCAACACAGGACTCTGAAAAGAGAGCTGATATTCTAAAGTGGAAATACAAAGAGAAGCCATGTTTTATTCTCCTTAACTTTTGGCTACATAGTATTGGTAAGAATTTAAAACTACTTACACCCATTTAATTTACAGAAACAGTCAGTCGCTACCTGTCAAGTTGCCAGCTCTACTTAGTTAGTTCCACCAGCTGCGGAAGGATGTGTTGGCGAAATAAAAATGATGTGTTGGTTAAATAAACTAATCATAATCCCACTCACTCATCGTCTATACCGCTTTATCCTATATTAAGGGCAGAGTGCCAATCCATCACAGGGCGCACACATACACACACTCATTCACACACCATGGGCAATTTGAGAACACCAATTAGCCTAATCTGCAGGTCCTTGGACTGTGGGAGGAAACCGGAGTACCTGAAGGAAACCCATCAAGCATGGGGAGAACATGCACACAGACACGGAAATCAAACCTGATGCAAAAGCAAAGTGGGACCAACACCACATTATACTTGTGGAATGGGCACATATGGGTGTTATAGTTAGGTGTCCACAAACCTTTGCTCACCCAGTATATATAGTGCATACAGTATAAAAATTCTACACTTCCCTGACAGACAGGAACGGCAGTTTTTTTTATTTTATTATTATTATTTTTTTAAACAAACAATATACATTGTCAACTATTCTACCTTTAATTTCCCCCCTATAAATCTGTAAAACAAATAGCATAAGTAGGAAAAACCATCAGAAACATTATAGGGGACAAATAAATTACACTGACTCGGTTGCATACAGTAAGTGTGCACACAGATAATTTGTAGAAACAAACTTGCTTTTATTACAGCACTCAGGGCTTTGGGTAAGTGTCTGCTTGAATATTTTCCCACTCTTCCTTGCAAAAATATTCTAGATCTGTTAAACTGTGAAAGATTCTCCTTGACACAGCACTCATGCCACAGATTTCCATCTGGAATCAGGTCTAAGCTCTCCCTGGGCCATTCCAAAATTGTTGATTATGTTTTAGTGAAGCCATTCCTTTTATTGATTTGAAACCATGTCTGTGTTGTTATTATTCTGAAAGGTGAAGTCATTCTTCATCTTTAGCTTTCTACCAGTATCAGGAACAATTCATGATTTCTCTCTCCACTTTGATAAATGCCCCAGGTCTGGCTGAAGAAAAGCGACCACCACCATGCTTTATTGTAGGTATGGTGTTCTTTGGACACATAAAATTTACCTTTAGGAATTATAAACAAAGTTCAACTATTAGTCTCAGCAGACCATAACACATTTTGCCACATGGTATGAGGTGGGTTGGGAAGGCTTGGAGGCTTTTTCTCTCCCTCTTTTATCCACCTTGCCCTAAAGCCCAGACATGTGAAGAATTCAAGAGATTGTCATCACACGCAGGGAGTGACCAGAACCAGATATTTCTGCAGCTCCTTTGCCTTAGGTTTCTAAGAAGCATCCTTGACAATTTTTTTATCCTTTAGTTTAAGTTTTGGAGAGCTGTCCTGCATTTGGTAACATCATTATGGTGTCATGTTTCCCCACTGCATGCATGCTCTTTGCAGGTCATGGATTCAGCAGGAAAATCGACAGAAACAGCTGATCTTTATTAGGGGTTATTCAGAATCACTGTATTGACAGGTGAATGAGAAATACTTTTAAACATAGTTATGTTCTCCATTCTAAAATGGGCGGTCATAAAATTATTATTGCCAAGAAAAAATTTCATGAAAACGAACGTTAGTCGTGAGCTGAGTCCTTCTCTACATATCCTCCAGCTAAGGCGATACACTTCTCCAAAAGATGGATGAGTTGGTGGAGACCTTCTTTGAAAAAGCACTCTTTTTGGCACTTGAGGACAAGTTCCTCCTTGGAAATCAACTTGTCAAACTCCTGGCTTTTTCAATGGAAGAGGAAGAATTTTATACCCCAAGATTCTCTCCAAGTTTTAGTGTTTCGGGAGCATCATCATGAAGAAGGCGCATTTTCTTACAATACAATAACGAGCTGAATACTTTTTTCTTTTTGTTTTTCATGGATTGCAACACAAATAAAATAGGGATACATTTCTGACATGATTTCTGTTAGTTTCTGTTTTACGGCAAAAAAATAAATAAAAATAAAATATATATATATACTGTATACACTGTATATATGGCATTTTAACAGGGTTTTGTACACTATTTTATATCCACTTTTTGTAAGAATTTGCACAGACTCAACATAGGCTATACTCAAATCTAAAGAAAACAAGATACTTAAAATGCTGCCTAATGTTGCAGGTACAGATACACATTTAATTAAACAATTATTTTGTTTTTGTATAATATTTTTTATAACATACAAGTTATACATTTATAACAATTTTATTCATAAAATATTATATTAGCCCTAATGAACTGTCTAATGTACTAATCTTGCTCTATTCATTCATGTCATTTAGATGCCATAGCTGGCACATTTTATTTTGTGGGGGTGATGATGTGCCTGTGCCAGCTTCTGTCCGTCCTGGAACTTTTCCATATCGCAGATGGAATAGAAGAAAGTCAACTCCGACCTCGGCTTGTCCAGGTAATGCTGACTTTAGATATCATATAGATTATAGACAAACCTGTCTCCCAAATAAGGTAGAAGCTTTTCTTTGATTTAAAATGAAACACAATGTGTAAAGTGTGGATTTACCTTTCATTTTCTGCTGTTATTCAGGTGGTTGAGAGAAATTTCCTTTTATTCCTAATCATCAGTCAAGAGGAGTTTCAGAGTAAAACAGTAGTGTGTGTGCTGTTTTATCTGTGGAATATTTTACACCTGATAAGGTGTGTATCTTACATTTATAAATGTGTCCAAGACATGATAAAATTATACTTTACGTTTTTTTTAAAAATCAGACAATTTAGAATGAAGCAAAATGCATGCTAAATTAGCTAGTTATTAACACACTTCATGAAATCAGGAGAAAGGGTTTATGCAAGGCTGTTTTGTCTTACAGGTACCCATATCAACTCATGTGCCTTATTAGCACACCATCATTTAATATGCTGTGGGCACGCTACACCATCGCCATCCCAGTCTACATACTGTCTGTGATCACAGAAGGTATGACAGAAGGCACAAGAAGCTAAAAATTTCTTAAATCAAAATTGAGGTGCATATAACTAAATTACCAAAGGTTTTGGTCGTTATAAACTTTTCTACTCTGCACACTGGTTGTGAAATTTGTCGGAACACAAAGACAATCCAAGTAATCGCATTCAAACGCCACAACCTTTCGTTCTTTGTAAAATTACATTCCAAGTTCAGCGGAGACTCATACCACGCTTCTGCAGTCACACTGAGCAAAAATTAGATTTTTTAATATCTTTTGAAATTACAGTTTTTGCTACAAATGTAAACCTTATTTTTTTTTCATGGGAATAGCTGCACGGCCAACCAGAACGAACTCATATGGCTATTTTTAAATTGCATGAAACTGCATTAAAGTCATGAGTCTTAGCTAAACTTTGAAATGCATTTTTGCATGGAACAAGGGTTGTGGAATTTTACACCGATTGCTTTATGTTTATGAACTTGCATTCAGGGAGACAAACTTCATAGTCGGTGAAATCCTATTTATAACGACCAAGACCTATGGTAATGCACTTATATGCACCTCAATTTTGATTTAAAACAGTTTGGATTTTTCCAAGCCTATCATTTTAAGATTATTGTCAGTTTTCTGCCTTCAGTGGAAAAGAGACAAATTTTAATAACTTTTCATCTGTTTGTTGAAAAGTTAATTTCACATAAGAAAAAGAGCAGGGAGATGACAGGTGTGATCAGGCTGTTCATGCATTAACCATGCGTTAATATGCTTTAGGTTAAATAACTAGACAATAAGCTGGAATTGATCTGTAATACTATATAAGATCTGTAAAATGAAGCCAAAGCAACAAATTACGATGGGGATGTTTTGTGGAGTTAAGAATAAACATTTGCAAAGCCTTGATTGGTGGCCATGTAAACACAAGCCCAGGCCATTGTTTAATTAAAGTGAGGCACATAGTGCACATGGTTAGGAAACAGATATTTGAGCAAGCAGGAAATAATGCAGAGCAGGAGCCTGAGTGAGAGTGTTGGCTAAGACAGCAAGTGTGTGCATGTGGGTTTCAGGAAATATGTTGATAACAGAACATTCCAGCTGCACCACAGCCAAATGACTAACATTTATAAAATGTCTAAAGAACAGAAAGACAGAGCGAACAGAGCTAACAGCAAACACATTTTTGTGAACTTGTCAGGAGTTTTGTGTGCCATCTTTAAAGACATGAGTTTTCTTTGTTTGTTTTTTAGGAATCAGTATTTTAAAGGCCCTGCCATATTATGAGTCACAAGGCACATATTCTGTCCAGCTAGAAACACCTGTCCCTGTCTATGTGCACTTCCCATACCTGCTAATGGCTTATCTCCCTCTGTTGGCAGTAGGTGAGAACCCGAGTGCTATACAATTAACACATTATGAATAAGTTTGCTAATAAAAATGTTGAATTAAATGCCTTTATTTTGTGTTTTGAAGGTTCTGGCTTAACAGTACAAAACTTACTCAGAGAAAGGAGTCAGTCTCTTGACAGCTGGAATAAGAAGATAAAAATGGGCTAACAGAAACGGAAATTAATGCCACTTCTCCATGTTTACTGCACAAAATAGTATAATCTTGTTCAAGGAGGGGAGGAAGAGAACACTATTCCCAAATATGCATCCACATTTCCTTATATTTGGCATAGCAAGTGTGTAAAATACAATGTGGAACGGAAATGTAATGGAATGATGAGAATAAAACAAGTGTATTTTGCATATTTTCATAGTAACACTGGAAATTATGTGAGTTTGGAACTGGTATGGTATATTATGGAAAAACATTTAAACCATGTAGACAAGGGGTGTTCACATCGAACTGGGACTTGTGATAAAATGTCGTATGAATGAAGGCATACAACTAATTGACATTTACAGAAGACTTCATGCACAGTACAGTGATGAGACTCTAAGCTGCAGTGAAACATCTTAATGGTGCAAATGTTTTATAGAAGGCCGTATGTGTCTCACAACTCACTGCTGTCTTTCCCTTGAACATTCTGCAAGAAAAAAAGGGCGTTCTGTTTTTTGTTGAACAATGCAGGAACGCAGCTGAGAGTTATTGCCACATCACTCCAAGCCATTCCTGCATGTTTGAGCCATTAAAAGGAGGTTCTCGGAGGCAAGCATTACAGACCTGATCATCGCTTGGGTGTACTTTTATTTTTAACTTGATGGTAAACAAGCACGAGTGAAATGCTGGAATAAGTGCATTAGTGTAGCAGGGGATTTTATATATGCGGTAGGTTATTCTGCATTTAAAAGTCCCTGTTTGACTTGAACATCCTGCCATACTATACTGTATGTACTGTTATAGAGTACACTGATGGAAGATCACCAGCCATATGCTCTGGTCCACACGGTCTTCTTTTTGAACTCTGGGGTAGACTTCAGTGCTAGCAAGGCAGCTGAGAAGACAAAATAAAGCTAGTTGAGGATAAGAGATCATTATATTAATGTTCTTTAATAGGTACTTATTGTTTTTTTAAACTATTTCAAGACACATGGAATACTGTCTGCAAAAAAAAAAAGATGTTGCTACCACATCTTCAGCAGTTTCTCACCTCTTGCTATCTGCGCTAAAGATTCCTCAGGGGCTTCGGTCAAGCTGAAGAGCCAGTCAATGACCTGAGAGAAAACCCAGACAAAAAACATTTCTATATTCCAGTGTTATAGAGTCAAACCTTCACAACCATAAAGACACACAAGTACATAAATACATAAGAACCAAACACACTAACCAGAAATCTACATTGGCTATAAATATTATGAGGTTGAGTCAAAAATTATCCGCACCCCAGTTATATTAAAACGTCTGTTGGCGGCACTCTTATCAGGGCATTCTGTTCAAAGTCTCCCCGGTCACTGCATTGCGGGTGTGAACGTGTTACATCAGTTTATTTGTAAATGTGGTGCGAGCAAAAATGAATGCCCCACTTGTGATTTGCATGAAAGCGGAGTGAGGTGTCTGGATATCTGCCAATAGAATTTGGACTGACACTCTAAGGAAGGTGAAAGTTTCTTGAAGAGAATCATCACTACGAGCCTGAGAGCAAACAGCAGAGTATAGAATTGGAACATCCTCAATCGCAGACCAAGTAAATGTTCAAAAGGCAGTCACCAGCTGGGAAACTGATGCTTACAGTTTGATGGGATTCTCAAGGATAATGGAAGATTATCAGGAAAAAGGTTCAACATTCAACAGTGCAATAGCAGACGACTGCTATCCAAGGGCGTTGCGATCTTCCCACAACGATGCACATCTACACACTTCTGCCCACACTGTCAACACTCTGCAAAAACTTAAATTTGAGATGTTAAAACCTCCTCCCTATAAGCCTGATTTTGTGCCTTCGGACTTTCACCTGTTTGGTCTCATGAAAGCAGGCCTACGAGGACGAAGATTGACTTCTAAATTCTAAATTCAACAATATTTTTATTGATTTTTAACAGGGATATAACAGGGTAAACATGCAATGTTTTAATACAGGTTTTA
>JAQQZT010000001.1:21071497-21110212 GCA_030068275.1 Clarias platycephalus
TTTGTGTTTACTTGTGTTATCTTTGACTAATAGTTAAATGTGTTTGATGATCAGAAACATTTTGTGTGACAAACATGTAAAAGAATAAGAAATCAGGAGGGGGGCAAATAGTTTTTCACACTACTGTATATATACACACACAGTAAAAAATTAAAGAGAGGATATGTAAACTATATATATAGTATAATTTCTCATGTTCTTTCACAGTTTATGCCCTGGAATATGCATATTTTCAAAAGATTAAAAAAAAAAATCCTCTCTTTTATTTTTATTGATTAACAGTCATGGAAGTACCCTCCATGGTTAGAGCGTTGCAACAGTAAAAAAAAAAAAAAAAAGAAAGAAAGAAAAGAAAAGAAAAAAGGTCTTAGGTGTTATTTCCTTTACAAAGAACAGATGACGTTGTACATTCTGGTTTCCTAAGGTAACATAGCAAAGCTCTGTAAGTGTTGCCTCCCAAATATGGGGTCACTACCAAAATAAATAAATAATAATATATACATGCATACATACAGACACACACATACATACATACAGACACACACACACACACACACACACACACACACACACACACGTTTATGTCCTGGAATATGCAGATAGACAGAAGATTTTCTAAAACTGCTTTCTGGTCCTCCAATGTATGAAACCTGAAGATATCATTGAAAGAGTGAGTTCTGTCCAGTGTACAGACTAAACCTCTCTTTTATTTATATTGATTAACAAGACAAATCCATAGATGTTATAACCTGGTCATTCAGTAAATTCAGGTCGTCAACTGACTTAATTTTATTGCCACATATCATTGCTGAGCCTAGACCTGACAAACTGGAGCAACCCGAGTTTAACACACTATCTCCAGAGGCTTGTACGGTGGGCACTATGCATCGCTTCATGCAATTCATCCCTTCTTACCCTGATGCGCCCATCGCTCTGAAGTAGTGTTAATCAGACCATATGACCACTTTTCCCATCACTTCAAAGTCCAATCTTTGTTCAAATTATATAACAAATTGAAGCATTTTCTCTGATTCAGTGGTTTTCTTATGGACGCACAGTACTGTAGTTCAGTCCCAATCCTGTGAGTTCTTGTTCCACAATGTGTGTGAAAATGCTCTTACTTTTACTATTAAACATAGCAGCGATTTCTGTTGTCAGTATTGTTTTGTGATGCAACCCCCCTCCACTAAGAGTCTTCATTCTTGATTTATTTTGACCACATTTCCACAAAGTTCAGTTCCAAAGTGTTTTAATAACGTGTTAGAGGATCCTTAACCCAACTGTATTAAATTAAAATGAAAATCGTTACCTTTTTTTTTTTTTTTGACAGAGGCAAATAATTTGCCACATCTGAAACGGCAACGTCGTCTTCTTATTATTTTGCCGGGTAGTGTCTAAGCCTTTGGCTAACCTACTCATATGGCGTCTAATAGCAATCACTTAAAACGTAACGTCACAATCGTTTTCCCTCTGCAACTAACACTTATTCTTATTATGTACCTTTTTGACATCATCACATTGTACAGTGGGTGCTCCATATAGCACCTTCCTGATGTGGCCCATCAACTCCAGAAGCCATTCCATTCTTTTGGCCACACCTAAAGACAAGTGGAATTTTAAACATGAGGCAACATGGATCTGGAACACGATGCAGAAAACGTCTGGTATATTTTTAAGAAAGTGGCATGTAGCTGATTAAATTTTTGGAGAATAAATGAATGTTGGGAGTTATATGTACAAGAGGGTCTTCCTTCATGTATAAGGTTTCAAAGACTCCAGAAGCCCTTGAGAAAACTACAACTAAGGAACCATTAAAGAACCATTATTTCTAGCAGTGTTTGATTATCGTGATCTATCTAATACTGTCCATGGCTTCTCCAATAATTAAATAGCAATTTCTCCAGTGGCTGATGGCTTCTAGTCCAAGCTGTGGGCATTTTTCTAGGTGTTTCCTGCAAGGCTACATTAAAAAAAAAAAAAAAAAAAAAAGGTACTTCTAGGTTGACATTTGCGAAGTATGATTTATATCACGCTGGGCTTATTGTCAAATTCCTTACTTTCTCTTTACATCATTATGAATGGACACCTTATGAATTCCAGAACACACTACTACTCCATAATTTACTACTGAAACAGCAAACATGATAATGATTTTCTACATTCTCAACAACAACAAAAAACCATTTGTAATAATGAATTATCAGAACATATTGACACACTAGGGTTAAATATTTGGCTTGCCTGTGTTAGGGTTTGAGGCTAAACGTGACTGGTAGAAGCACTGCATTAACAGCCAACTGATTTGCTCTGGTTTTCCCTTCTGTAATACGGTGCTGATGATATCGTTGAGGCCCAAGAATGGAATTCTGCCTTTGGAACTTAAGTAAGACAGAATGAAGGTGGTCTTCTCCACATTGGCCTGTAGAGGTCAGCATAGAACAAATAAAGCAGTGTTATTTAACACTTCTTACTACAGCATTAAATAACACTTGTCCTTGGTAATAGTGAAATCAAATGGACTAAAGCAGGAAAAATGCTAAATGTACAACAATAAGCCATAACATTACGACCACCCGCCTAATACTGACTTGGCTCCGTTTTTGCCATCATAACAGGAATGCACTGTGTGTTCTGACACCATTCCATCACAAAAAGCATTAACCATTTCATCAAATTCATCTACACTAGCACTTCTAATGGATTGGACTACTCGGGCCAGCCTTCGCTCCCCATGTGCATCAGTATGCCTTGGCCACCAATGGCCTTGACATCACTGGTTTTCCTTCATTGGATAACTTTTGGTAGGACCTGACCACTGCAGCCCAGGAACATCCCACAAAAGCTCCAGTTTTGGACTTGCTCTGATCCAGTCGTCTAGTCATCACAATTTGGTCCTTGGCTAGACAACTGGATCAGAGCAACTCCAAAACTGCAGCTCTTATGGGATGTTCCCAGGCTGTAGTGGCCATGACATACCAAAAGTGATCCAAAGAAGGAAAACTGGTGAACTGGCAATCATGGCTGGCCAAGACTCATAACACACATGGGGAGTGAAGGCTGGTCCAAGTAGTCCGATCCAATATAAAATTTAATTCCAATTTCAAATTGAAGAAAAGGTTAATGCTGGTTCCGCAAGAAAGGTGTCATTAATGTTTTGGTTGCAAAAGGGGGGACTGACTCATTTAATATTAGGCAGGTGGTCACAGTGTTATGGCTGATGCATGTACGTACATGAGTGGAATGAATGAATGCTTTCAATCTACATAATATTCACATTTACATTCGTGCTTGACCGAAATGTACCTCGGTGACTTTGACAATCCTGTCTATCTCAGTGTCGTTCATTTCTGACAAACACGAACAGATCCCTTCATAGAGCTTCACCTCGTGTGCCTATAGAAAGTAAAACAAAAAAACTGTCAATCAGAATTACTATTTATATTATTTACAGCCAAGCTAACACTTATAACACACTTGCCTAGCTTTAGTGACTAATTAGTAACCATAAGTGTGCTCATACCTGTATGCGATCAGGTAAAAGGTGAAATATCTTCTCTGTTGTGGAGCACAGGACAGTCCAGCAGTTCTGTGCAGGGTTGGGCAGGGCCATAGCCTTAGTGAGGCCATGAAGGATGGAGAGGCAAAGAGAGAGCCTCTGAGCTCGGTGGTCTGGATTAAACTGCTGTACGGCCAAGCTTTCCACATATACCTGCAGCTTATCATCCGCGACGTGCTTCATCCAGGAACACAGGCATTCATAGAGGAGAGCTCTGGTGCGTTGCTGAAAACAGAAAACAGATTTATTGTGTCCTTTTAAAATGGTGTAACATGGTGTGCATATCCGTTACTGCACGTACATAAGAGTTAAACACACGTTTCATCACAGAAGCACTGCTTATATTCAATGGAAATTGATAATGCTCATGAAAGTGTGCACATACAGTAAAAGTGTCCGTGCAAGTGACCACTCACGCTGAGGCTGTGGACCAGAGGAGGTGCGAGCCACACACCCAGGAACAGTGAGGCGCTGGAGGACGTCTGTGCCTGACTCGCAGCCAGTTCTAAGCAGTGATGCTGCACTTCTTCACCTACAGAGGGCACAAGAGAGCAAGCACACGCTCGATCGTCTGATCAATTATGCCTAACTAATATATGGCATTTATTCCAGATATGAAAATGAATTATTATTATTAGTAGTAGTACTAGTAATAGTCACAGTAAAACATTCAGGGTACACAAACTTACATTCTTAAATCTACACTGATGTTGCCAACTGACTGCCTTTGTTTCCTCAACTTACTATTATTATATCACTATTTATATCCATTGTAATTGCTCCTTATCATTCCACAGCATGGAACAAATAAACAAATAATATGAAACAAATAGCAATCGTTTTCACATGCCAAAGGCAAGTGCAAGAAATGATAACGGTTACCGAAATTAAGTCTCATCAGAGGTGAGAGGATGGAGCTCCAGTTAACAGGTGGATATTGGAAGCTAGTTCCCACTGCGGCCAGCGGAGCCAGTACTACTTTAATCAGATCAGGAGTAATGGCCTCAGGTCCTGCAGCCAAAGAAAACAACAGAGAGAAAGAGAAAAAGAGAGAGAGAGCGTGTACAGTTTAGGAAAATCCTCTGTTTACATGTCGATAAAATAAAAAATACTGTCATGTGAATGAAAACCCAAGTTAGATACCTTTTCTTCCAGCTTCAATTATGTAGACCACCAGTGCTCTGAGGATACTCTTTTCAGGGAGGTAGCTAAAATCTTGAGGCACTGAGTGAGACACAGGGCAAAAGAATGACAAAAAGAAATGGTGGCGTGCTTATTTTAGGTAGGACTGGCTGTCCTGTTAGGATACATTTAGTATTTTAATGGATGTATATGATGCATACGATTTTGAAGTATGGCAGGGAATCCCAGAAAAGCTCTGGGACCCACAGGATTCTGTTTCAGTCGGTCTTTCCCCATTCACCACCAGCGAGTACACACTTGGGACTAAACCACTGAAGTATTTTAGAAAAAAAAAAACCCTTATATTTGCTAGAAAGTATAAAGATTGCATGTTGGAGCAATGGGAAAAAAGTTCATGTGGTCTGATGAGCTCAGACTAGATGGGTGTATCATGCATTGTGCCCACTGTACAAGCCTGTACACTGTATACAAGTGTTATGATCCAGGGTGGCTTCAGCTGGTCAAGAACGTTATGCTGTAATAAAATAAAGTCAGCTGATGACCTGAATGTACTGAATTATAAATTAATCCCATGTATGGGACTCTTTTTCTCTGTGGAACTGTGGAAGAGTGATTCTGTGAGCCTAATGTCTGAACAGTTGCTTGTAAAACAAATCCAAGCTGTGCTGAACGAGAGCATGGCATTTATTTCACTGTTAAAAGAGTCCCTGACTGTGAAAAGTTTGAGAATCCATGATTTAAGTCACTCTGACCTGCAGTTCTACTGTGGCTGCTGGACATGTGAGCCAAATACAAGTGAGCCACCAAACAAGCTCCATTAGACTGCAGACCTATAGTTCCTGAGAATGAGATGATCTGGGCAACAAGCGGAGAAGAGAGAATAGCAATCATTTATTTAGCAAGTTTTTGTGTATTAGGGATGATAATATATTAAAAGACAGAATGCGAGAACAGCAAAGCATCTTATACCTGTGTAATAGACCTTATGACTTCATTCAGTCGGGTCTGTTGCTGAGGGGACAGCTCTGATTCACTTTTGAGCTGCAAGGTACATGGAATAAATAATAAAATGCATTCTTACGCAACAGCTTCCAATATACGTTATATAGATTACTTCAGAATAATTGACCATCACTAAAACTAATCTACAGATAATTCTCTTTATATAGAGGCCAACACCAAGCAGGCAATTATTTTATTTGGACATATAGGAAGCGAGTAAGAGTAATATTGCTAGCATAAAACTAATTTCAACCTCTCCCAGAAGTGGCCGAGGTTCCTCCAGTGCGATTTCTTTTATTATAGTATGCTGTTTTGTGACAGCAGAATATGCTGCTTGGTTTCTGAAAATTTCAGTCTGACAGGCTTACTGCTCATAAAGGCAGGATTTAAAAAGCACAGACCAGCAGCTGAATTCCATTAAGCTGTGCCAAAGCATATACATACATATTGCTCACAAAAAAAAAATGAAATAAAAAATAAAAACACGATTTCACCTAAAAAATTATCAAGGATTTACTGCTTTTAAAAATGTCACTTTTACAAATGAGCACTGGCGTAAAACTTTGAATGCACTGAAATGCAGTTTGGAAATGTACAGTATTTCTAAGACATACTCCGGTCTGAAATAATCCAGAGTTTCCTTTAAGTGCATCTTTTCATCATTTGGGAGAGCTGTGTAATCAGAGACATCCACAAGGATTTCTCTCTGCACTGGGAGAAGAAAAATCCTTCCCTCACTCCCGTTGTCAAGTTCTGCTGTTACTATGGAGACACTTCCTGGCTGCCATCCAAGTATGGTGGCATTTGCATTTAAATGGCGAGACAGCTCTGTGTGTGTGTGTGTGTGTGTGTGTGTGTGTGTGTGTGTGTGTGAAGTGGGTGGGCACTGAGGAGTGTAATTTGCCACACAAAGACTAAGCTGGCACAGGTGTGCGTTTTTAAAAAGGGCAGCAGCCGTATGAGACTGGCATTTCAGGCTGAAACCACCTAAGCTGGTGATAATGGATCTGGGGCTGAAAGAGCAAATGAGCAGGTAGTAAAGTGCTGTTTAGAAAGTGCTGCTTGGTGCCACACATTTATAGCCTTGGCTTTAAAAGCCACTCATTTGTAACCAATGCTTTAGGATAATCAATAAAAGGAATCGAACAAAAGCAGAACACTTCAAAGCTACACTGAGGGCTGCTTGAATGGATTTCCTGCTTGTATATACAACACCAAACCACAACCTGCGGCAGAATCGGGCTTCATTAAACTGTTAACCGTGAGCGCTGGAGGATCCCGAATTGTTCGGAGGAGACCTACCTGAAGGAAAGCCGTCTCGGAGCCCACCGAAGCGATCACTCCGTTTAGAGCTGCGAGTCTCTGCATAGTCGGACAGCCCTGATTGCGGGAAATAAGGAGCGAAGCACAAAGACATGATCTAAGACTATGTAACAAACCATCATGCAATTTACTTTTACATTAAGTTAGTTGGGCCTTGTACTGTATACAGTACTGTGCAAAAGTTTTGAGCCACCCTTCATTCCTTCATATTAAATTAAATTATGTAGATTAAATTACAAAGGTTTTATGCTTACAGGTTAAAAATGTTTAAAGAATACAATATACAAATTGGTTGTTTAAGGAACATCAGCAGCAGCAACCTCATTTCCCCTCTCATCTGTTCCAACCACTCAGCATCCAGCATCAGCAGTTTACTAATCAAAGGCCTGATCATTCTATCTATGTATCTGTTTCTCACTGGCTCATCATGCCTTAAATGAGATTATTTCATGCTTAAAGGATTCATAGGTTACTGTGTGGCTGATCCAACAAAAGACATTCCTCTGAACCTGGTCAAATACTGCAACTGGACTGGAAATGAGAGACAAATTCTTGCCCCAAAAAGACAGCCTTCAGGAAGCCTGGAGAACTATTCCTCAAGACTACATTAAAAATACAAGAAAGTCTGGCTCTTTGGAAGCAAAATATGAAGAAAAATGGGGCGTCTAGAGACTTTTGCACTGTACTGTAGGTATCTGGACACACACACATACTGTAAAAGTGTACTTTGTGCCATGGTTCTATATCTAACTCCGAATTGTAAGTTCAGGACTGTCTCCTCAATCCTGAGTTCAGTCACTTACATGAAATCGACATGGCTGCTCAAATCATCAACAATAAACAACAAACAAAGTATATTAACTTTTCCTCAGTTCTCACAATTACCTGGCGAGCTTGTTACCGAACATGTGCATGAAGGCGTCCCCATAGAAAACACAATTACATCCCAACAGTTGTGAGATCATGCAACTCGGTAGTGATGTTCTAATTTTTTATTTTTTTTCATTTGTAGCATTTATAATCATAAATGATTGAATTATTTGTGGTTTCCTGAACAGTACAGTACCTCTGCCAGGAGGATCTTGGTGTACGCAGCCAGCAGGCGCGGGTGAAGGTCCTCTGCTTTACCATGGCCGCAAGACGAGAGACCATGAAGAACAAGGCCCAGAGCCAGGGCCAAGCCTGGAGTCTGCACACAACAAACGCAAACATTTTCATTCTCATTCTCATTAACACAACCCTTAGCGAATACACACAGCAAATGAGCATTTATTAAGGAACGTCAATACTGGCGTATTAAGACCGGCCTTGTCCGTCCTCACCTGCTGGCTCTCCTCAGTCATGGATCGCAGAGTGTTCATCACCTCTTCAGCCTTACTGGCATCAATAATACCGCAACTAAACGCTGATGCTCCAGCACATGCCACTGAGTATGCCAACACCTACGGGTAGATTTGAGCAAAGAAGAAAAGACTTTAATTTCTCACTCAACCAGGAGGTAGCCGTGTCCTGCATTAGAATGTATAGAATGTAGTGTCAGGGTGGTGAATAAGACCTCCTGCTGCATGCGTCCCATACTCCCGCTGTCCTGCAAGCTCTGAAGAAGTCTGTCCAGAGAGACAGACACACACATTCGCTGCTCAACATCACTACTGCTACAGAGAGAGCTGAGTAGCAGCCCAACACCAAGAACACAGCCAGAACTGAAATAGTGAGAGAGAGAGAGAGAGAGAGAGAGAGAGAGAGAGAGAGAGAGAAGTTAGACAAAACTTCATACAGATATTATATGCATAAATCCTTGTCTTATTACTTACCTGTACTTAATTACAGGTATTACATACCTGCATACTGGTATTACTGCCCTTTTTATAATTGCAAGTTTAATTCGTTTTGAAGCTACATGATTAACGTTGAGAACTGAGAGAAGTTCATAGCTTCTTGTTTAGTATTGTGTAAATTAAGCAAATTCTTATGGCACTTTAAATCAAACTGACTTTTTTATACAGTATGTAGTTACTGACACTACAAGAATAGTGACCCACAGAAAGAAGTATATGTGGCGTATCACTAGAATAACCACTGATATAAGTTGTGATCACTTTCCTCATCAGGACAATGGCAATCACAGGCATGAATGACGCTCCGGTAGAAAGTGTGGACCAAAGTTTGAATGTGGACTTGTGCAGTGTAGAGTACACTACCGCCAGTGCCGGCCCGTCCAACAGGCAATACAGGCGGTCGCCTAGGGCCCCGCCTTACGACAAGGGCGCCGCGCAGGTTATTAAAAGCATTTCACCACAATAGAACATGAATACATAAACATATCGCTGTACACATGGACCCAATAAACACGATACAATTAACAACAACGGTGAGAATTTATTTTTTTTACCCACCATAGTAAATAAAAAGGATAGCTCTGTATAATCAACACATGACAAATTGCTGAAAACGATAATAAATACAAAACAACAGTGGAAATAAAAGTATCAAAGATTTGAAACATACACAGAAGCCTGTGATATCCTGGGAGAACTGGAATACCGTAATGATCATAGTATTCATATACAGAGATTCTACTATCTCTCTTTAAATTGCTCACGTTTGAACAAAAATGTCCTATTTTGGATATGCCCTTACCATTTATTAATGTTTCATTGCTTATAACGCAGTTGCATGACAGAAACGGCACTGTCAAAAATACAGTTTCTGATATTTTAATCTTTACAGTAACATGGATTTTATCCATTTCACAAACAATTAAAATTAGCCGGAATTCTGTCTGTAATGGAGCGGCCAGTACAGTCTCTGGATCTGAACCCTATTGAGCTGTTGCGGGAGCAGCTTGACCGTATGGTACGGAGGAAGACTCTATCAAGCCAATCCGTCTTGTAGGAGATGCTCCAGGAATCATGGAGTAAAATCCCATGTATCAGATTATGTTGAGCTAGAATGTCTGCCAGGCTATAATTGCTGCAAAAGGTGTTTTTTTTTTTTTTTTTTTTAATTAAGGGAAAGTTTGACGAACACATACATCATTTCCATCAAAATCATTATTTCTAACTCTGTCAGCATGTCTTGTTCTTTCGCTATATTTTCTATTCATCCTTATTTCGTGTGTGTTTCCTTGGAAAACAATAAAATTGTGAAACTTTTGATCGGTAGTGTAGTTCAACCGGATCATAACAATTCCAGCTTGGTTGAGCAATATGAGATGTAATATGAGAAAACACACTAAAACACACTTTACTGAGATTACCGTGGGTATTTTGATATTCACTTATTATTATTTTACTATATTGTACTCAATTTCATTCTACCCCTGCTATGAAGGTAATGGAATCAATGATCAACATTTGAGTTAAGGGCGATATTCTGCACATTACATTACAGCTAAAGTGTCCATTAAAATTTCTGTTTTAAAATAATAATAATAATAAAATGAAAAAAAAAATACATAAAATTTAATACACAGCATTTGGACATACTTATATTCCAGCTGGTTGTTGAAGGCGCATGATTCCAGACGCTCCAAAGAGCTCAGCATCAATTCCCACATGGTCTGCCCTCCAATGTCACTGTGAACAACACACACACACAGGCAAACACATAGCATAACATGTTTCTTTTTGTTCTCCAGTCAATGAAGAAAAAAGACAGGATGTCATGTTTAAGACTAGTCTTGTAACCCGAAGAGTCTACATTTGATCAGAACCAACCACAGACCTTCTTCCAGAGCCATCAGTTACCACACAATGATATTTCATTAAAATGACCACTAAGCACTTCAATTTCATTACATGATTGCTTGGTAGTTGAGTAACTATATGTTGGTTTGAAATGCTAACAGTGTTGCAGTGTTCATAATTTGTTCCTCAACTCAAAAATCTTGCAAACCTCAAAAATCACCTACCTAACTTTCTCCTCGTTAAGCCAGGCCAGCAGCATACCTAATGCCAAGCCGCTGTGGAACTGCAGAGCTTGGGAGTCGTCTGCAGTGGGCATACCAGGCAGGCCGGCTTGTAAAGTGTCCCGTATCGAGAGCACTGCATCCCTGTGTGAGGTGACCAGGACAGGAACTAGCATTGCCAGGCCCAGTGCGGCACAGGAGCGAGCAATGGTACTGGCTGTGTTCTCACCCGAGTATGAGCGCTACATAGGGAGGAAAAGATTCAGTGAAACTAAAACTGTACAGAACAGTTATAAAAACGTAAAAGAGTTTGGAGTGTAAATTGAAATTGTGTGTGACGGATAAGTTTTGTTTTAAACCGTTAGTAAAATAAGCTTTTTAAGAATTCAGTTAAATGCTATTCTTTCCACTTCTCAATAGCTTTCCTTCAAAAGATACACCTTCCAGAGACAGCGAGCAGTGTTCCTACATCACAGATCCAGTGTCCCTGATTTGAGACTATTTGTATAGACTTGCAGATGGTCTCCCCCTATCCATGTGGGTTTCCTCTTGGTTCTCTGGTTTTTCATCACCTCCCAAAAACATGCTGATGGGTGGATTGACTATGACTAACTGATACTAGGTGTTAAAATATTTGTATATTGCACAGCACTGGACTGTGGTCCCATCTAGGGTGTTCCCACATCATGCCCAGTATTTCCATGATAGACTCTAAGTGAAAAACAAATGAACCACGACCATTGGTTGTTACCTCAGATAATGTCTGGAATTATATCCATAAAACACATTTTTAGAATGACAAACACTACAGCCTGAACAGGAAAGAATACTTTATAGATTTCAGTGTGTTTACACCTTAACGATTCCTATATGTACTCTATGACAAGTATGAAGGACAGAAAACTCCTACACAATGATCAGGTTTCCAAACTCATGCACAGCTAACTAGAGAGAAGAAGACATGACTGAGCTGACACATACTCAAGTATGGTTTTCCTCTTGTAAATGACAGAGATTGATTGGTATAGAGTTGGTGTAGTTACTCACATGAACAAACCAGGGGAAAACATGTCCTTTCGGCCGACTGCTGCTGCTCACAATGCTAAGAAGAGTGTCAATCACCATAGACAGCCAGTGGGTAGTAGGAAGGATCTCTGGGCCAACCTGGAGGCATAAAATTCACTAGTGTTACTGTATAAAACCAAATGTATTATTAGTGGCTCCTTATTGGGTAGATGTTATAACAAAAAAAAAGAAAAAAAACCGTCAAACATTTTTTTAAATAAAAAAATTTCATTGGACCAACTGTTGCTTTGACTGAAGCATGCATTCACCATGGCATCATTTCCATAAGTTTATGCAATGTCATAACATTTACTTCCATTATAGTCCATTAATTTCTCTCTAAGAGTTTGCATAGATGTTTCACAATTTGAGCCTGAGGAATCCTGGAATTGTTGTCTTATCACGTCTATATACCAGTGCCATCAGGGGAGGGAAAAAATTGATAGGAAAAACCTGCTTATTTAGTGTATTCAGGTAGTCAGGTGACTTAATTTTTTTGGTCACACAACATTGCTGAACTTAGACCTGACCAACAGAATCAACCCCAGATCACAACACTGCTTCCACCAGCTTGTACAGGAGGCACTAGACATAATGGTGGTACATCAATTCATCGACCTTTCATCTTACCCTGATGCGTCCATCACTCTGGAACAGGGTAAATCTGGACTCATCAGACCGTATGACCTTTTTTCCAATGCTCCACAGTCCATTCTTTATGCTCCCTAGCAAACCAAAGCCTTTTTTTCCCCAATTAGCCTCACTGACGAGAGGATTTCTTAAGGCTACACAGCTGTTTAGTCCCAATCCCTTGCGTTCGAATAATGCATTAGACAGTTCTTAACCCAATTTTAGTAGTTTCAGCAGTCTCCTTAGTTGCTTGATGCAGAGAGATAATTTGACTGTTCTGAAAAAGAATAAAATCTACAGGATATATTTTCTGACATGGTTGTTTAAGAAACGAGAAGCTACTCACTGTATCACTTAGGGTTAAACTACTTGTTGCCAGCTGAACCATATTAAATCTTTCCATTCCCACCTCTTCCCCAGTATTCCTGGAATAGGCTCAGGATCCATCACCAGGTTGATAACCAGGAAAAAAGTGCTACTTGGGAGATGAATGAACAAATAAAGAGTGCACAGGGAAGAGCTTCCTTACCTCGACTTGTCCATCGCTCTGAGCAGGGAGGCTGCTCTCGTGGCGGCTCAGGACAACAGCAAGGCCACTTAGAGCAAGGATGCAGTTTCCCTGGACCACAGGACTGTCCCTAAAACACAAACACATTTTGATTAACTGTCCCTGACTCACACTCAGACAAACTATGACCTCATGTCTAATAACTACGGACACATTTGCATTTGTCCTGCTATTCAGTTGACATTGAATTGATCTTTACATTGATTTTATTTAATAAGACTGGCTAACAGGAATTCTCTATTAAAATCCTCATTCAGGCTGAAAGTTGGCTAGTTGTGCCTGAGATACCTTAGAACTCAGACTATAGCCAATAATGAGGATTAGTGAGAGAACTTAACAGAGGGGGGAAGGACAGCATTAGCCTCTGTTACTTACTTGGCTGCAGCCTTCACCACATCAGTCAGCTGGTCCCTGACCCTGAAGAGAAGGAGAGAGCAAAGGAGAGCTGATTTACTGCGCAGCGCGGACACACAGGTCAACCTTTCATCTCTACGGGCGATGATTTAAGAGTCAAGGTAACACACCACTACATACTACTTCAAATACACCACCAACATGCCCTCCACCCCTCTTCTCTACAAAGTCCTATTACTCCACAACGTAAGCTATTCTTCATTAGGAACCTCTGTCTTTGGGGCCGGATCTAGTCTAGTGGCCCTGTCAACACATTAACCCATGCACTCACACTCTTACACAAGCAACACACATTTTTCCATGTGAGGATCTTTGTCACACACTAATTATTAATCCCCACCCATCCCTAACTGAACAAGGCCCAAGGGAACAACTAGGGTGTTTTTTTGTTAAAGAAAAAAAAAAAACCTTGTGAGGACTAGCCACATGTTCCTTACAAGGTCAAAAACACACACATGGATGCATTCACACCTGATAGCTACAGATGGGAAAGAAATCCATGGTGCCATACAGTACTTCCTTAAAATCTGAGAACCTGCAGAACAGATCTCTGATGTTGTCTCTGAATCGCGTCCTTAACGCCGCACACAGCTGCTACTAATTAGCTACTACACATTAGCTACTACTAGTTTTTCATTCATGTTAATTATTTAAAGCTTTAAATTCACACTATTATAAAGCCAAAAACAAATGGGTCTTAGTAACAGTACATGCTCGATTTAAAATAAATATAAAAATATGATCTATAAACCTGGTGTAGTATACTGTATTCACAAAAGAACAACACATGGACAGAAAAGCATCACTGTGAAAAATACTTATACAGTATAGAGGATACATTTATCTTTTTTATTCTCAATAAAAAAACTATTTATGCATCATTTAATTTTGATAATTCATGCAAAAAAGAAAAAAACATGAAAAGAAAATTAAATGGCAAAAATTTAACAAGAAACTAACACAAAGTAATCTAAAAATCACATTCTTAAATAGATTTATGTTAACTGACAAACTTAAACACTGGATTTCATTATTTTTCACCAACACTTCATAACATATCAAACAGTTTAGTTCATTCTGACAGTTATATTGGCTCAGTGTATCAAAATGAAATTTCATTTTAATGTACGATTACATCTCAAAGCTGTACGAATTGAGGTGATATAAGCACGAAGACATAAGCATGAAGAGAAAGCAAATATACTCTTCACAATAACTAGAGTCCTGGAATATGTCTGTTCCATCAGGGAAGAAAAACTCCATAGATGTGACAACCTGCCCATTCATTACATTCAGGTCATCAGCTGATTTCATTTTATTGCCACATAACGTTGCTGTGACCAGACCTGACCAACTGAAGCAATCCCAGATCACAACACTGCCTCCAGAGGCTTGTACTGTACAATGGGCAATATGCATGATGGGTCCATCGCTTCATGTGCTTCCCCCTGACTCTGTAATAGGGTCAGTCTGGGCTCATCAGACCACATGACCTTTCTCATTGCTCCAAAATCCAATCCTTATCATCGCTAGCAAATAGAATTTTTCCCCCAAATAGCTTTAATACAAAATTATAGCCATATAGCTGTTCAGTCCCAATCCAGCGAGTTATTGTATTCTTGTATTCAGCTTTTCCTTTTCATACCCTTTTTGAAGATTTGCATGAAATAAGACATACACAATACTGTTTCTGGGACTTGTGTATTGTGTACAATTTCTGGGACTGTAAAAGTGCAAGAACTAAATATGATGCAGACATGCAAAAGTTTCATTTTTGTTTGTGAATGATATATGGCATTGCACGATACGAAAGGATTACAAAAGATTATTTTACATAAAGTGATATTTTTCAAACCGCTTTCCTATGTGAACTCTACTTCGACTGAAAAGCATTTGGTACCACTGTACACTTCTTTGCTGTTAGAGTCTGTTATTGTTTGCTTACATCTCTTTCATTTCAACTCCATGTCAGCCATGATTCTTCCCCAAACATTCTAAAAGATCCCCAGTCACGTGACTAATGTACTACTCGCACGAGAGTAATATTATCAGGGGACCTCGTGTGATTTAGAAATTTCCTCCCATACATCAGAGGAATACGCAAAGCCTGCAATTTTACTCAAATTTACTGACTTATCTCCAGGATATGATGCTTTTCATACAAATAAATATTATGCTTATGTTATATTACATATTACGGTTATGTTATATTTTTATTACACATAATATTACATTTTATACAAATAACGTCCTATTTGTGATTTTTCTCTTTCTGCACACTGTATTGTTGTATGGTGTATACCGATATGACCCAGCACCCAAAATACTTTCACTCCAACACAGCCTCCATTCTTTGTGGAAGATCGATAAAAAAAAGTGCACAGGAAACAAAAACCTTGAAAAAATGAAAAAAATCCTAGCCAAATCACAGACATGCTGATTCCCGTGTGAATCAGCATATCACATCACAGGACCTTGGTGCTCGGCGAAATATGGCAGGTCATTTGCGGGGGGATTTTTACGTTACAAATTACAGACATGGCTGATTTGCATGGGATTAAGATCACAGACAACCTCCGCAATTATTACAAATCACATGAGGTCCCCAGGTAATACTAATCCCGTGTGAATAGGACATAAGTACGCCTTTATGTACAAGTTCATAAAAAACTTCATTTTTTTTTTCCTAATGCATTTCTTTTGCAGGTATTTATGTCACACAAAGAGATTTAAGCTAACTAAATATAAAATGTTAAAAATAAATGATTATACATTTATTGTGATTATTTGTGGTTTAGTGCAAGTTGTATATATCTTTAAATGTGTGTGGCATAAAACTTTCTACTACTAATACACGATGTATCGTCTTTCCACATAAAAAGGGAATTGCAATCTTAATACTGGTGGCTATTCTGACTATAAAAAAAAATGCATAAAGGATTAATACATTATCCCTTTCAGGGTGGCGACAGCAGGGACTGCACAGTCATGGAAAATGTTCTTAATGACACGAATTCCAGAAAGTCAGCCGTCCCGGAATGTTTGAGATAAAGATCAGAACGCTTAATGTTAGGCATAATGGATGGAAATGAATGAAGCTGGCATGGAGAAAGTAAGTCATTCATGCCCTGTGTGTGTGTGTGTGTGTGTGTGTGTGTGTGTGTGTGTGTGTGCGCGCGTGTTGCACAATACCAAAGCCAGGCACAGTGCTGTTTATACTGCAGCTCCTCTGGACTCTCTTTCCCTTGCTTCTGCAGCATCTCCAGCTCGGCCTTACGCCCCTGAGAGAGAGAGAGAGAGAGAGAGAGAGCGCGCCAAACTTAGTAATCACCACAACAAACACTGAATCTTTTGCAAACAAAAACTCATTAACTATCCTGATGTAAGATGTTGACTATAAGCTTATCACATGGAACGAGTGCTTCTCAAGCATCGCAGAGTGAGCCATTAGAAGCCTAGTGGGCAATCAGTGAGCAGATGGGTGCACAATATTATGAACCACAAAGCTTATAGCTCAAGTAGAGGCTATAAAGCAGCAGATGGGGTCTAAAAAAGTGCATCAGACAGCAGCACTTGCATGTGCTAATCTGAGATGCTTTGTAAATCCAGACCCTGCGGCTACTATTCTCATCATAATTAATATAGCGGATGTAGAACTCCACCTACGGGGGCTGCTGCTGAAATCTGAATTTTACCTTAACATTTGCAGTCCTAGTAGATGACAGCAGCCTGTCAAGAAGAGCGAATGTCTGACAATAGAGGATCTATAGGTATTTCACTTACTCCGAAACCCCTTTCATGTCTGCACTGGTGCACTGAAAGCATTCCTCATCCTGATGACACTGAGCGGTAATTAACTGGTAAGTGCTTGCATACTCGGCTTTCAGCTGTGTTTGTTTCTTACATGTCACAATTGGCATGTTTTTTTTTTTTTTGAGTGTGCTTAGGAAACTGTACTCTAAACAGGTTCAAATACAAAGCAAAAGTGTCATCTGATAAATATATATATACAGACACATGCACACCTGTAGGACAGCATGGTACGCCCGGCTCATAAAGCCACGCCATGCCTGAGGCAGGAGAAGGGAGCGGTGCCACTCTGAAGGTTGGATGTTGACCTAACAGGGAGTCGAGATAAGAGGAAAGTGAGTGACATTTAGAGATATGGGGTAAAATCACATTTTTGTATAATATTATAGATCTCACTTCCACCTGGTGGAATAAAAAACATTTTCTTAAAACATTGTTAAACAAGTCGCCAACTTAGAGGATTCACAATGTCATTTTTATAATGAAAATGGAGATTACTGGTAAAATCAACATGTGGCATACACTCACCTGCCCCATTAATAGGAATAACTGTATACTAGATAATTACACCTGTATATCTTCAATTCATGTGCCAGTGAAACACCAACATTGAGAAAGATTTCATCTCTGTGACTTTGATCTTAACATATTTCTTGATGCCAGACAGATCCAGTATTTTAATGACTTTTACACAAAACAGTCTAGAGTATTACACGGGGCAAAAAATGTAAAATATGCTCAGGGGTAGCTCACTATAATACAGTTCAGAAGGTCCTAGGTTCAAATCCCACAACCACCAAGTTGTCCCTGTTGGGCCCTTGAGCAAGGCCCTTAACCCTCAACTGTTCAGATGGATAAAAAGGTATTATAGATAAATATAAGTCGATCTGGATAGGGGCGTCTGCCAAATGCCTGAAATGTAAAAAAATAAATGCCTGTGGGCAGAAACATCGCGCTGATGAGAGAGGTCTATGTACAACGCCCAGTCCTGTTAGGAATTCCTGGCAGGAACGATAGAGTAACTCAAATATCCAATAATTACAGCCATGGTAAGCAAAAAAAATAAATAAAAAAATTCACCTTGCACAAAATGCCAAACTTTGAGTTGGAAGAGCTACAACACTGGGTTTCACTCTGGTCTGCCAAGACCTGGACTCTGAGGCTGCATTGAGTACAGGTTTACCATAATAGAGCAGACGATGCTTTTCTGTTCACCATGGTGGCATTAGTGTGGGGTAATTAAGTATATATATATATATATATTTTTTTTTTTTTTTTTATATTTAAGTTTTTATTGAAAAGAGATACAATCCAATATATCTGTTTATGACTTTTGTCACGTTTACAACAGTTATACAGTAGCTTGTATATTATCAAAAAGCTCTTCATGGCATAAAACAGATCAATAGGGTAATTAAGTATTTGCAATCGTCAAGGTTTTCCTGAATGGCTGCATATAACTGCTTGTAAAATGCTTCTAAATAATTGTTTATGCTATAGACCTTCATACTTACAGGAAATAAGATTTATATAATACATTTATTTCTTATACTGGAAACCCATCGACCACAGCCCTAAATCATGTTGCAGTTTAACAATGAGAATGGGTATAATAGTGTGTCGTATTTAAGTATTTTCTTCTCCATCATATTGGCCCATATCAAAAAAAAGAAAAAAGATGGATATAAAATTCTGGTTTAAGCTGTTTAAAAACGACATAACCGAAGTGAATGAAGACAAGAGCAAAAATAAAGGAAATAAATACATCAGCATCAGCCTGAGAATCCTAAACGCAAACTTTACATCTAACGCAATCCTGTGGTGACCCGCTCGATCTCAGTTTGTATTGTGACAGGGACGACCCGCAGGTGCGAACAATATTACGCCTATTTCACCATCAAATTTCAATCTGAACGGAAATGTGAAATTTCGTTTTTATTACTGGATCTCTGCTCAGCCAGAGCTCCCTGAAGCAACAAAGAAAAAAAAAATCCTGTCACAATTTAACTCAACCTGGATTAAAGCCTATAGAATAAATATGTTTAGTGCTTAATTAAAGAATTAACATGATTGGGCCCGTAGTTATAGGAAGATCCTGAATGACAGGACAATGAGGTGCGGTGCAAAGCGAGGCAGAGATACCGTTACCAATCCCAAAGGCGATGTCAGTCATGTTTTTATTCCTCACATGCCACAGCAATTTTCAGGCAATAAAACGTTTTATTGTGTGTTTTAGAGTAATATAGTAACATGAATGTCTGTGAAACAAATCTACATTATCACTTACATTATAGTGGTTATGACCAGCTGTTCTCTCAGCTGTCACTCATTTGTCTCCCTCATAATGTGCGAAATACAAAACAATAACACTGCTTGTCATGGTGCTGGGAGAGAAACACAAATTCCTCTGCCCTGACGTCTCCAGTGTGATAGGAAACTTAAGGACTGTTAAAAAGCACTAACAATGATGAACCCTTCTACAAATGTTTAATAAATCTCTGTATACAGGAGGGGGAAAAAATCTAGTTTTCTAGTCCATTCATTAGTAGGCCTAGATTATGCATTTTGTACTGTAGGAATAATATTCTACATGCGAACTTATTAATATATACATATTATCTAAATTCCTGCTGCTACACAGTAATAAGAAATGAAATCTATGAACACCATCTGACCAAAGAATTTCAGAATTCAACAGAGCACAATGACTATACAGAGGTATATCAATTAATTTTTATCATTTAATTTACAAAAAAGTGGACCCATTATGCCCATAAACTTCAAATGTTAGTCTTTTTTATTTGTCTCCAGTTTCACTGGAAAAATTTTTCCAGTTTTCCCCCAGGAAAAAAAGTGAGGGGGAAAAAAACATTTTGTCTTTTTACATTTTTTATTTGCCGTGTTTCAAAACAAGCCAATTAGATGTCCCCCCTAATGTGACCTCATATAAGAAGATCCCCTTGTCTTGCCTGTTATTCAGCTCTGCCGTTCTCTAGCTGGGTGTGGCTTAGCAGTAGCTTATTTACATAGATACTGAAAAGGTACGTTTGGAAGAGACGCTGTTGGTGGTATGAAAAAAAAAATGCATAATCCGGGGGGGGGGGGTTATTTCAGCTACAGCATTTAAACAAACACTTCGGGGGAGCTCTGAGGCCTATGCTATGCTCTGCAATAGCAGCTTTAAGGATTTATTTTCATTAAAATAAGTCAGTGAGTTTTCATATTACTCATGTTACTTCATATTATTCGATTATTAGAAATGTCACATGATGAACCATCAGTCTACTTCGCCCTGTGATGTTCCTCACCTCCACCTCATCCACCATTTCCTGATGTTTGGGATGTCTGCTGTTTGTGTGTGTCTTTTATTTAATAAAGCAACAGGTCCTACCTCATGAATGAGGGTGGTTAACATCTGCTGGAAGCCCCGTCCTCGACCGACCATGAAGCGGTTAATTGGTCGTCCATCTCTGTCAGTCTGGACAGGAAGGTCGTAACAGAGCAGCAAACCAGCTGAAATGAACAAGTCATTAGGTCTGCTGAAGCCTGATGTTGTCATGATGTAGTCAATAAGCGTATCTCACTTAGAGACCTCAAGAGCTGATGTTCTGCTAGTTACCAAAAAACTCAAAAAAGAACATATCTCTGATTGTATTTACTGTACAAGCTTGTGAAACAAAATGAATTTGAATAGGACATGCTTTTAGCTTTTTCTTTATAATATCTCAGTAACAGTACCTGCGAGACCAGGTTTTAGACCTGGCTGCTTGTTCTTTTCATATGTTTTCAGCATGAAAGCAGGGACTCCAGCGACAGTCTTGCCTTGGTCAGAGCGCAAGTTTCCTCCCCTCAGTGCTAAATGGTACACTCCACGGGGCATCTGGCTCATTTCTTGTCTTATGAGAGCTGTTAGGAAGGTCTCAAGTGCTGTTGATGTAGGAGATGTTCATCATGTTATATTACTATTCATGAAAAATTTCTATTTAACTACAGATAAGTGTATAGTTACACAAAAAGCAGGATAGGTTAAACAGAATCATCCTAAGAAACATTACATTTCCTTCATTATTAATGCATTCAGTGCATTTTCATGTGACTCACAATCTCCCCCTATGGACATGATCAGATCTTTCCTGTCTCCTTGTTGCCAAATCTTAACCTGTTCCAGCTTGTCTGTGGTATCAGACACTGAACCCTAAGCTAACCAAAAAATGTCCAGGATTAAAAGGGGAAACAAAAAGCCTGTTATGGGGTGAATGAACACTTTGAATGAGGTAAAGTCACTGACCTCACTGGCTTACAGAAAAAAATAGTCTCTCCATAGAATGGGGAAGGCACTGAACTGATAATACTGTAACAGAGCATTTTCCCCTTATATACATTACATTACATATACCTGTATATTCCCCCTGTATTGTCAGGAAAACATCTTTCTCCCATGTATTTGTAAGCATTCAATCATTCCACAAATCTACATTTAAAATAAAAGAGAACAGTATTTAAATTGGCCTGCCATTCAGGATTTAAAGGCATCTTGATGAACATGTCAGCACAGGTTGCATGTAGAGAGGATTTCACAAGCACACAATCAAACACACAGAGAACCGCAAGTTTTTATGGTTATTTCCCCAATTAGGCAGATCCTCCCAGTCAAAGCATCTCTCAAATGAGGCATGATTCAATCCATGATCATAGCTGAACAATTTAAGGGAGAACAGTCTTACTCAGGATTTCCAGCAGTGACCCTATGTCAGCTTTATGTGTTCCCGTCACTAGAGCAGAACCTTAACGATCTTAACCACGGCTTAACAACATTTAAGCTAAAGGGATTTTCTGCTTTTCCTGCTAACCTTGTAAACTAGTTTAATCCTGTGTAGTTATTCTACATTCTTTACTAAGACGTGGCCAGTATATCTGTGTGAATGCTACACATTTAACGTTAATATGCAGTTGGTTTAAATCATTTATAAAATGTATAACTACACTGCAACAATAGCATTAAATTATTAAATTGCATTAAATGAATACATTTCATTTAATAATAGCACTAAATGAAACCATTTAATTGCCGTTTTCTTCTTCATTCAGAAGGGCTCAATCCTGGAGACACAGCTCTATATGATGTTGTAAAGTATCTGAGAAAATTAAACGTCACAAAAACTGAAAATCAGAGATCAGCCAAACGATCATATTACATTACAAGTGAGTCAAAAATTATCCGCACTCCGGTTACACTAAAACTTGTGTTGGTCTAATGAGTGATTTCCATTCAAGGCTACTGTCTCCCCAGTCACTGCTTTGCAGGGGAAAATTAGTTAAATCAGTTCATTTGTAACTGCAAAAATGGATGCCACACTTGTGATTTCCAGAAACAAAAAAGAGTGCAGTGATTTGTCTTTTGTGTTCCGAGTGTGTACGTGATGCCGAAACAACTCAAGGAAGAGCATAAAATTAGTGTTTGAATATCTGCAAACAAAATTTGGACCGATGCTCTAAGGAAGGTGAACGTTTCTTAAAGAGAATCATTACTGGTGATGAGACACGGATTCATCACTACGACCCTGAAAGTAAACAGCGAAGTGTGGAACAGTAACACCCACCAGGAAAAAGTTAAAAAACTTTACAGAAGAGCTGAATCCAAAACTTCGGATTAAAAGTAGAGGACTACCATCCAAGGGTGGTGCATTCGTGGTTTGCAGCTCTCTTTTTTAAATGAGGGAATACGAAAGTTTTTCGTATTGAAAAGCAAGGGGATTATTTAAAAGAATTATGTATTTGTATATAACTCTATCGCCAGAGTAAGGATAATTTTTGACTCCCCCTCCTATAAACAGTTGGGATGGGAATCACCAGGAACCAACCGATACGACATTATCACAATACCTAGGTAGTGATTTTATTTATATTCCAATTCTGTAAGTAGCATGATTTTTAACAAAATTGGGATTAGTTATTTTTTGCTCCTACTATACAGGATGTTGTGCTGCCAGCCTATGTTTGATAATTGTCGAGCGTCACCTGTAGATTTACAGAGGAACCAACAGTGTGTATTCACACTCTATGGGCAATTTGTGAACACCAATTAGCCTAATCTGCTCGTCTTTGGACTGTAGGAGGAAACTGGAGTACCCGGATGAAACCCACCAAGCACGGGGAGAACATGCAGACTCCATGCACACAGAGACGGGAATCGAGTCTGGCCAGGAATTTAACGCAGACCTTGGATGTGCAAGGCGACAGTGCTCACCACTACACCACCGTACCATATGAGATAGCTGACAGGTTGTGTAATTCTATACCATGGCTAAAGATGTTAATACTACCCTCAGAGGCATACGTTAACTTGCTGATATATTCACATAGTATTTCCTTTTATCCTATGTAAGCTGAGATGATTGACTATTGTCGTTTCAATGACTTGCCATGCAAGCTCTTCTGCATGTTCACATAAGCTATATTCCTCACTTTTTGAAAGAAAGAGATTTATCTGAGATTTTTTAATGGTGGGTGATTTTTTAATCTGTTTAAAGTTTTTGGCAGATTATGAATGTTGTTAATGCTAACAATATGGCATTAAATGTAAAAAATTATTCATTTTGATACAATGATACATTAAAAAAAAAAAAAAAAACACTCCTATGTTGTTTGGTGCTAACATATTAGATGTTTTCTTTAGTTATATATGCACCATACAATAGAACACAGTTTAATAAATAAATCTGAATGACAAATGTTTGCGTACATCCATGTCCACATATGGCATTTTCTTCAAACTTTATTGTCTATACAGTATATATTCTCATACCATCCTCATATGAGGACTTTAATTTTAGTATAATTCTTTGCCAAACTTCGTCCTGGTTTATATTCATCAGCTATAAATAAAGAGAAGAATAAAGAGAATCCGGGTCTCAGGAGGACATATAAATTTTGAACATCCTATTCTAAATATTTTTGATCTTTTGCCCGCTTTTGATGTTACGATAACCTTCACTCATCTGTTAGGGTTTTTCTATATTTTCAGTCATGCCTGTTGGGATTTGCTTACTCACACAAAAGGCATTAGTGAGGTCAGGCGCTGATTTTATGTGAGGAGGTCTGGTGTGCACTCAGTGTTCCAGTTCATCCCAAAGGTGTTTGGTAAGGCTGAGGTCAGAGCTCTAAGCAGAACACTTGGGTTTTTCCAAAGTCATAATATTACTGTATATTTCCATAAATAAATACAGTATAATCTGGATTTCAAAGCTTGTCTTTAAAAAAAATAAAAAAAATTAAAAAAAAAGGCATACCTGGTAAAACTGGATGTGGGGTGAGACCAACAAGCTTAATGTATGAAGAGCCCGGAACAGTAAGGTCTTCTTCATTCTCATTCTCCTCCTCATCCTCATCAGACTGCTGTTTTCTTTCTGGTCTAGCCTGCAAGTAAGAAAAGATTCACACACACCATTATAAAACCATCTTTAAAGTATGCCATGGAGCTGTAAATACAGTATGGTGAGTAGACACATACTGGTTCAGGAAGGTGCAAGATGGAGTGAGAGGATTCTGGGAATTCAGACAGAGCTCTGTAGCCACCGCTAACTACCGCTGCATCCTGGAAAAGTACCCAGTATAAGCAGCAGCTATTTAAATACCATACATAATTTAATGCTTTGGGAAATGCTTGGTAATAGTAGAAACTAAAAATATGCTGACTCATACCCGACTCAGAGTGTAGCTCCACAGAACACTGACCACTTCGCTTTTAAAATTCTGTATAACACAATTTAATAAAATAGTAAATTTTCACTGCACAGCACTTCGTTATAAAAACAACAACAACAACAATACGGTAAAAACATGGGTGCAAAAGTGGGAGGAAAATGCAGCCTGACCTCATATTGCTCTGTTTTGACATGCAGCGAGGGGACCAGAGACAGAAGCTCAGCTATGGCCTTTAACACCAGAGGTCGTGTCTCGCAGCTCAGCTTGGGAGAAAGAGCCTTCCATGTGGAGCCCAGATCAACCACCTGGTTTACATCACCAGAAAAAGCACAGTGAATAAGACACGACATCACCAGAAAAAGCAAAGTGAATAATACACTATCATATCTACAGTATATAAATTAAAAGAAAGGTTTTTGTCTGTTTTTGTCAGAACTCTTTCAACAATATCGTTACGTTTCATACTGTACATTGGAGGACCTGAAATAAGTCTCAGAGTAAATTCTGTCTGTATGTCCTTATGTCTGTCCAGCCATAGTCCACAGAATTTAATGAAACTTTCGTTAAGTGAGTTAAGTGAGCTGTAACCTCTCCGAGCTCCGAGCTCTCTCAGGGGGGAGGGATGAGAGGTGCTCCTACATTAATCACGGCTCTACAGCCAATCAGGGGCGTCTGTGAGCTCATGCAAGCGGAAGGAGCGGATAGCGCTGTCCTCCGAGTGTTACGCCGCCCCCCAATAGTGCGTGAGCAAGCAGTTCGAAAAGATGCGGTCGGCTGGCGCCACATGGTTCGGTGGAAACACGTGACAGTCTTCGGCCCTCCCGACTGAGTGGAAGTAGTAGTCTTAATGTGGGAGCCCCCTAGTGACGGGGAGGAATTGGATACGACTAAATTACGGAAAACGATGTTATGAACCGTTATGTGCCAGATTTAATAATTTATTTTCAAATAAGCTATTAATAAGCTCAATGTAAACAAAAACCTGCACCAATATATATTCATTAGAAAAGCTAAACTGAATATTTTTACTGGGATTACTTAATATTTTCACAGCTAAAATAAGTGAATTTTAACACTCTGGAGTCATTTTAAGACAAAACTTAATCTTTATCCGATCTACTTTTCATCTGCGATTGATTCTCTGATTACCGAACAGGGAGTGTTTTTGTCTGACGACGAAAAATCTGCTTATTTTTAGCTTTAACCTTCTAACTATTTGTAGAAATAGTTAAAAGTAGTCCACAAACCCATTAACCGTAAATGACGGGCAATTCTCCTAGTGTACAAGTATGTGGACATCTGACCATCAAACCCATATGTGGTTCTTCCTCAAATTACCACAAAGTTGGAAGCACACAACTGTCTAAAATGTCTGTATCCTATAGCATTAATATTTAAGTTTATTAGAACCAAAAAGCTCAAAACTGTTCCAGTATAAAACTGAGCCCAAAGTTAGGTCCATAAAGACACAGTTTGTCAAAAACTCCTTGAGTGTCCAAAGATCTGACTACAACACCACTAAACACCTCTGGATTAACTGAAACACTGACGGTATGACAGTCCATGGCTGAAGGAGAAAAATCCCCATAACCTTGCTCCAAACCTACTTCAAAGCCTTCCCAGACATAGAGGTTTAATCTGGAAAAGCACATATAAATGTGATGATCAAGTTTCCACAAAAATTTTGTGATATATAGGTACTGTACAGAAATGTTACAGCAGAGAACCTTTCCCAATAAAGGACCTAACTGCTCATGACTGAACATAAAAGCAAATATCTCCTCTTATAAATGGTAGCTTTAAACAACGCTACAAGTCAATGATCAGAGTCCAACATCTCAGCATGTGAGAGAAAACCACAAGCCCAAGTGTGTAGGATAAGCATTAAATCTGTCAAACCTATTTTTTTTTATTGCTGTCAAGCAGACAATTAGATTTAACGACCAGGGGAAAAAAAAAAAAAAAAAACACACTGAGGGACCATTTGGTTGACAGTAAAATTAAAACTATCATTACTAAGCAGATTAATTAGTGTAAATCGTGATTAACTGACAATCTTTTAAGGCATATTAAAACAGTAAAATGAAGTACAACAAAATTCAGGCTTTCTACACACAGTCGCTAATCATGTCCAATAAAAAAAGCTATATGCCTTATTGAACATACTGGGCAAACATTTGCAGACTTTTTTTTGAGGATAAAAGCTAAATACTCTAATTTAGTCACTTTGTTTGAAGAATATAATGATCATGAACTAGTGTATTTCTAACAAGTTATTTTGCTTTGACATCCAAAGTATGAGACTAGATTTTTACTCATCTTCTTGGCTGGTTAATAAATTTATGATTTGTTGGGATCAGTATTATTCAACGGCAGCAAAGATCTTCCAGAATACAAGGCAGGTTTATTTATATAGCACATCTTTTTATGTGAGAGAATACAGAGTGCTGCATGTAATAAATTATTAAAAAGTGAGGACTAGGAATGAGGTAAAAGAAATAGAAGGTGAATGCAGAAGCGCTCAAGGCGCAGTGGAATCGCTTGGGTGTTTTGAAAGTGAACAGAAATGTTTTCAATCTGCAGTGTGTGTGTGGATATCGGACATCTTCTGGGACTTTGCTGCAGCTGAGTTCAGCACAGAAGCTGAAAGCTGCCTCACCACAATTCATCCTAATTCTGGCCAGTATTTGCTGACCAGAGCTTCCAGATACAGTACCAGTTGCCTAAGGTTAGCCATTAAACTAAGTAAGACCTCTGAAGCAAAGAAGCTGGATTTCAAACCTCAGCTCTGCACAGCTCGTGGAGGCCCTGCAGAGCCAGCGCCGCTGGAGTGGCCTGGTCCTTCTGGGAGCACTGAGTCAGCATGTCTGTGATGGCTGCCAACATGTCTCCTCCATGTTGGTATGGCCTAGTGGAACAAAAAAAAAACAACAACAACAAAACATTAGACCAGAGGGGAAAGATGTACTGCAGCAT
Source organism: Clarias platycephalus (assembly GCA_030068275.1). Lineage (NCBI taxonomy): Eukaryota > Metazoa > Chordata > Actinopteri > Siluriformes > Clariidae > Clarias > Clarias platycephalus. The sequence continues at coordinate 21,099,599 of JAQQZT010000001.1, forward strand.
CTACAGATTCAAATTTTATCATCATTACATTCACTTTGCACTTTAATATTAATATTTACCTAAATTATGACAAAAGATAAACTCTACCCCTTTCTACTTAAACCATAATTACCTGTAAATTGTGTATTAACTAAACACAATAATTAATAATTCACAGTTCACTCTTGGAAAAAAAAATCTTGTATTAAATAAATAAATAAATTCACAGTTCACTCTTGGAAAAAAAAATAAAAATCTTGTATTAAATAAATGGAAAAACCACTAACAGCAAGAACCCCGACGAAATGCTTCTGCTCAGACCTGCTTAACAGTGAGGAGGAATATTATAGCACTTTTCTACTGGGAGATGAGGCACAGCTAGGGAAATTACCCATAATTCTCCATGCTGCTATTATTTCTACTCTCACTATTTGGCTCCCTACTTGCTTTGGCGCCATGTTAACTACCTACTTTAGGACAACAACCTTATCTGTGGATAATACCTTATTCAGTAATATAACACTGTATAGAACTGCAACACAGTATACAGTACTGTTCATCTTACACCTTAGCATAACTATATACCATAATTTTATTTTTGCTGTTCATACATTTTTCTCTTTTGTAATTTTTAATTACTATTTATTTTTGTATTTTTTAGTATTAATTACTACTATTCTATTTTTCATTTTGTGCCTTGTCTTTTATGATGCTGCTGTAACAATATAGGGATCTATACAATCTTATCTCATCTTACAGTATCTTATCCATCTTATCTTATTTACTTTTCCATCTTATCTTACATCATCTCCTTTCATCTCATTTTATTCATCTTATCATATCTTAATATTAATTATTAATATTATTCTTCTCATCTTATCTTACCATCTTATCTTATCCAGCTTATTATCCATCTTTAATCTTATTTCATCTCATTTTGTTGAATCTTTTCCACTTTATGATAACCTTATTTTATCTTATCTCATCTTGTCTTATTTAATCTTAACTAATTTTTTCTCATCTCATTTTACCCATTTTATCTTATCTGATCCATTTTATCTTATTTCATCTTATCTTCTCACTTCATCTTATCTCACCTTGTCTTATTTCATCCTCTCATCTTATCACATCTTCTCACCTCATGTTATCTTATTTAATCTTATCTTATCTCTTCTTCTCACCTCATTTTATCTTATCTCATCTCTTGCATGCTGAGTGAGGATATTCAGGTAAAACAATAAATACTGGTTCATGTGTCTGATGGGAATTGTTTCTCAAACAGTACAAAGATCATACGTCTACGGCTATAAAAACAACCTGTCAAAGTGTGTCACTCTTCGGATTCAAAAGGATTTCCTGATGGATTTAAGAAGCAACATCACAGTGTAACAGTAAGTAAAAGTTTCAGATTGCGTTGTTCATATTAACCTCCATCAATATTTTGTTCTCTCTATTTAGCTATATTACACATTAAATGTGGCATGAGTTTTTGGTTTTGGTTACAGAAAAACACCACAGTGAAAATCACTGCATTCCTACTCAAGTTTCCAAATGACACCCTGGAGGATTACACAACACATCAGATAAGCGTTTTGGCAGAAATGCATGTCATTTTCGGTGGGGGAAATAAATGCACTGCACATCATCACCAAAACCTTATTTCGAAGGAGTTCACAAACTTTCAAAAGCATTAGTGTCTCTTGTATAGTCAATTACCCATACACACTCGCATATGCTCGCACAGAGTTCATGCCTGTGTTTTACATCTCCTCATATAAATCATATAAAGTACAGAGGTAAGAAGTGACAAAATTAAATCCTGAAAGTTCACAAAATAGTTTTTCCGTTCTCTCTTCAACACACTTAAATCAACAATATAATCATCACCATTTTCTCACCAGAAGATGATGTATTACTGCATGAAAAACTCTCGGAATATCGCTCCAGGACTGGAGAGACTTGCAGAAACTTAATAGTTTTAGCAAAGACAAACATCAAGCTCTACTGTACACAGTTAAAAAAAAAAAGAGCCAAAGAGCAACTCCCTTTAGAGAATTCACCAAATTAGTCATGTTGCTTATGTACTGCAGCAGAATGATTAAATGCTACACACATTTGCACAAAAGGATTTCTCTTTAAATCTATCCTGTTTACGCTCACGTCTTAAGATTTTTGCCTTTGAAAGTTGGACGGGTCAACTACCAACATTCCATTAGCATTTGCAAAGTGAGCTATGCTGCCAAAAGTACATCAGTATGTTTAGGACAAATCTCTTATACAACAGCCTGGTGATCATGTAGAAAGACAGCAGTGCACTACAGAAATTACAGAATTATTACAACAGTGTCATTCCTTCCTTATTAGACTTGCATGTTTCCTTTCTAACAAATGTAAGCATAAACTGCTCTGGTCTAAAGACTCGATCATGCATGTTACTATAGAAACAATAACTTTAATATAAACTGATATTGCATGCTATAGCAGGACTACTCTGAGAGCTGCTGTTATACAAAAGCAATCTTGTGATGCAAGAATTCATCAGTGCTACAGTATATAAAACAGACGAATGTTTGTTCGTTAACTTCTCCAAACACAAGTCCTAATGTTGTATTTGTGTCCTTGAAGAAAAATCCCAGCAAGTCACTGGGCAATGTTTCAGCTGTGTGATTTGGTGTTCTGACATCACAGGGGGAAAATATGTTTAGAGTCTGGTTAGTGTCTTTATTAGTAGCGGAGCCCTCAGGGCACCCATACTGCTGTTATTGTATTTTGTTAAACGTGAAAACTTTGGTGACTAATGCGATCCGATCCCTGCTCCCTACTGGGAATACCTCGTTGTAACTATAAAAGGAATCCGACTAATGAATTTTCCGAAATTCCTGTTTTTCCCATTTGGGACTAGGCTCTTCCGTAGCCGTGAATTTTCAAAACATTCGGCCAGATCTCCTGATCGATTTCAAATTCTGCGCAAAAAAACCGCACAAACATCCGTTAGTTAACCATGGCATACCAGATTGCTCCCCTGACTCCAAGCTCGCTTGTTCTTGGAAAACAAGACATGGCTTGTCTATGGCTCCTAAAAAATAATAAATCCTTTTAAAATGGCTCTGAAATCACTGCAAAAGTCTATCGACTCCACAGACTATAATAGGGTTTGTAGAGTGGGTACACACTGAAAAAACACTTTATAACTACTGCCATCCTGCACTCAGTTCTTTAAATACACATACTGTATTGTATATGAAACGTGACATGCTAAAGACTTCTCTCTCTCCAACAATCAAATAAACCCAGCTCTAGTACCTACGGTCCCTCTGATATACGTAGGTAAAGGTATCACTGGAGTCCTGTCGGCGTTGAAGTTAAAGCTCCTTACATTCTTTATGCCTGTGAGTTTGCTGTGCAGCGGGGAAGGGCAGCTGCGATAAATGGCCCAAGCCATGCCTGCTCAAATCAGTGCCCACCTCGGCGGGGCATTATGTTTAAGCACGGCTACATTCTAAAAGCTTGGACATGAAATCTGCATGTGCCGGGCACACAGGATAAGGATTTGTTCATTTTTTGTGAGGGACAGTTCGAGATATAGCTGGTGGTTTGGGGTAGAAGTGGAAAACAAGTACAGCTCTACTTGTTAGGGTTCCTTTCAAAACCACATGCTTAAAACCACATGCACAGGCACCACATATGTTAGAACATTTAATGCTAGTCGAAGATTAGTAGGAGAACAGTGGGAGGTTTCACAATTCTTATCCAGATTGATTTAACGTTCATGGTTCACATTATGGGTTTCCATTTATCATAGTATTTTGTTACAGACACTGGAGTACAAGAAATAATTGGCCAAAATAGAAATAAATAAATGAAAAAGTGTTTCAACTGCTAGACATAAGGATTGATTAAAACATACTACAGTAAGGAGCTTGCAGAATAAAAAAAAAATAAACTTTTGCTAACATGGATTGTGCTCCACCACAGGAGTTAATTGCATTGCTACAAATGCAAATTAATACACGTTCAGACCGGATTCATAATCCACACACTAAGTAGTACAACTAATCAGCAATGTCAACAGTGCAAAAAACACATCACTAGACATCCATCACTTCTGAAACAACTTCTTATTATTACAGTATTATGATATTGTCACCTTCTCACGCTCCCCTTTGTTTCATTATTATAGACTTCTTTTTTTTATTTGAACTTTTTTTCACATATTCAAAGAACCAAAGAAGAAAAGAGGTAATTGGTAAAATAAATAGAGATCAATCCAGCAGCCTTAGAAATACATACGGTACAATTGAGAAGACAAAATTGTGATTACTGTATAGGAATCAGTCAGACTTCTTCAGTGTCTAAAGTTGCCACAATGACGTTTGACGTATTTCATTTGCCACACATTTGAATTCAAAACCTCACCGAATCCAACCTGCCAGCTCACTCAGGGAATTGCAGGCTTGCCAAACAGCTCAGTGTCCTCACTGACTCATGTAATGATTAACAAATAAATCCTACATACTACAGCTGTAAATGTTCAAAAACCATTTGAATTTAATATCAAAATAGCTTCAGACAGTAGTTCCAAACACACCGAATATTCTAAATAAACACATTTACATAAACAGTATTGGGACTGGCAGCGATCCAACATACTTCAAATTAATTGCTTTCTCCTTGTCCTACACATCTCTTTCCTCGCTGCTTCTTATTTCTGCTTTAATCCCTCAGGGATCCCCAGGTGATCATGGTCAGATGGTGAACAGCGATTAGGCGGTGAAGAGTGCTGATTCAAGAAGTCAGGAGAAACACAATAACACCTGGGAGCTCGGCAATCTGCACACTTTATTTGATTGGTGAGGAACCTGACTACTCCCAGGAAACCCTCCCGTCAGGAAAGCGCTCAACTGACAGCGCTAATTCCCATCTTGTGTTCAGCAGAACCTTATAATGTCTTTCGACCCATTATGCGGTTATGTGATATCCGACAGCGCATACCACAATGTGTATGCGAAATTCACTCTCTCCTGCTCTCTGTATAGGAGAATTTAACCAACTGTGACGGTTCTCAGAGTCAACTGGAAATGGAGACTAGAGGTTTGATGAAACGGGGATGAAACGTGAGCATAGCGTGTGTTAGTGTGTTAAGTGTGTGGAGGACCTCTCCCTGCAGATGTCCCGCACACAAGCAGCCCTAGCCAGGATCTGCTCCCATTGAACCTCCCTCCCGACCACAACTGAGGATTTCTCCAGCAGCGCCATCAGCTTCTGCAAGTCTGGATATACACGATCCTACAGTACACACAGACACGCACACACAAACACATGGAAATACATATTAGACTATCCACAAATGTTAATAACTTTTTCGCTGGTAATTTATGAATGGCCTGTTTAACTGTGTTAAATCAACTCATTTCCCCAAGTATTTAAACATGTACAAAAGATAACCTTGAGGATATAACTGCGATTTGGAGATGTGCAACAGAAAAAAATTTTCTGCCAATGCTTTGAAATATGATAAGAATCATTTAATTTTCTTCTTTGCTTATGGGAAATTCTTGATGTATTACACACCAAATCATGAGAACAGTTCTCTTCAATATTAAATAGCGACAACAATAACCATAAAAATAATAGCAATGACCTGGAGGGTGAGTTTGAACCACACACACAAAACACTCGTTCATAAGATTTTTTGGCATTTTTGAACAAAATATGGTCTGTTAATCATTGTCTCTATTTTGGTCTCTGCAATACTAACTTAGAGACATGGACATGATATTGACTTTTTAAGGTATATTCATATACTTTGGAATATAATGAGATATAAAATGAGACACAAACCGGTTATATTGATATAGTTTAATGTGAATATAGTTTGAGAGAAAGTTGTTTCCAGGCCACCAAACCATGGGCAGAATAATTCATTTATAATTTATATTTGGCAGACACCCTAAACCAGAGCGACAAAACTGTTACCTCATTATACATCTGAGCAGTTGAGGGTTAAGGGCCTTACTCAAGGGCCCAGGAGTGGCAACTTGGTGGTCATGGGACCTTCCAAACTGTAGTCCAATGCTTTAACCACCAATCTACCCCTAACCCCTTAGAGCTTTCACTTGCTCAGTGATCTATCCGATAAATGTATCCCCCGCTGTGATATGACGGAAGCATGCATTATGTAAATGTGCTCTTTAACATCACTTTTTGAATCATGCACCGTCAGCAATTTGATCTCACAATGTTCCTGGTTTAAATTCTTGTATTCAAGGTGTTTTAAAATGTGATCCAGTAAATTACAGATCCAGTTACATAGTGTAGGTTCAATTGTTATGTTGATTATATTGCAGGCCATATTTTCTATAAATAGAATAAATCTGTAAAGTAGGTGTGTCTGTACATTAAAGATATTTGGGAAAAGCCGTTTGGGGGTCGTTTGATGAGTGATAGAACAGATCAAGGTGGTTTTTCGGATTTTTGTCTGCCTGTCTGTCTGTCTGTCTGTCTGTCTTTATGTTTGTGCAGGCATCACTTAAAAGCTACTGAAAGGATTTGAATGTGGTTTCCACAAGTGTATTTGGCCGAGCTTGAGGTAACAAAGGCTTTGTTTCGGCCCATGGGAAGAGCAGATATGCTCATTCAAAATTTTTATGGAAAACTTACTTATATCATAAAAAATATATATATATAATAATAATAAACCTTGGAAAAATCATTCATCTCAAAATTCAACAGATTTTAACAGGACATTTTTAATACGTGCTTATGAGTATGTCATTGAAATCTACTTTATAAAAGCAATCTCACACCTTCATTCCTCACACTTCAAAAGTAAAAACTTTAGTCCATTCCAAAATTCAAATTTTTTTTAAAAGCACTTATGAGTGTGCAATTAAATTCCACGATGGTAATGGCCTAAGTTTGTCGGAATGCATCCATAATGTGCATACACTCCTAACATTATTACAATTTGAAGTTTTTGAAGTTTTATTATTACACTGTAGAACAATGATTTAATCCTGCGACTCACATGTGCTTGCTGTTGGCTATGATTTGATCTTATATCGAGAGACTTACAGTTTGAGTAACTTACAGTTAAAGCTGATTTGCAGTGTAATATCAGCTTTTGAAACTTTAAGGCGCTTAAAATGAAATGTTTAAATATTGAATTCTATGAATTTATTATTAAAAGTGAAATAAGCCAAAATCCTCTCTTGTGGATAAGGTGGACAAATGGCCGCTATCTAACTGATATGTGCTGTACCTGTTTCTGCCAGAGTGCAGTGAGCAGCCTCAGAGCCACACCCCTCAACTTGGAGCAGCTGGCCAGCATCTGGAGAACATGCAGGACCTGCGGTATACAGAACTGAGAGAACAAAGACGAGCTTCAGCATAATGAGGAAACTCTGAAGACCCATCTAAAGCGATCGAGAAAACCATAATTCCCCTTAAAGCAGTTTAATAACAAGGCTTAGTTGCATAGGGACAATGAATCAGAGAGCTAAAACCCTGAGTCAGTGCTTTAGCACTAATTTAACATCCGGATTTCATTAGGGAAGGACAGACATCGCGCTGTTTTATTAAAACTGGGCTTAAAAAACAAGGCGCCATTGTTTAAGCGAACCTGAGGATTAGAATAGATAAATATATAAAGGAAAAAGAAAAGATTACTGATATCAAACTCAGATAATCCTGCAAAAAAAAAAAAAAAAACAGGTCCAGAGTGTGCTCTTTCTCAAACGTTAGAGAAAAGTTTTTTGTTGACGTTATTGAAATCATAAGCCCATGTCAGTGTCCCTCCGTAGCATACCTGAGGATAGAGCAGTGATGAATAATGTGCAGGGCTGCAGAGACTGATGAATTACAATAGCAAGGGGAAGCAGTGGACTGTTTCATGCATGTGCCCACAGCACCAGGTGAGCTGTTGCCATAACAACAAGAGAAGCATAATTACAGTCCAAAAGCAGCCTATTTCTATTTCTGTACCAAAAACTGAGCGACAGTATGCAGGACAGAGGACCAGCCCAGGAAGCTTGGGGGGGGGAGTAGAAGGACTAAAATTTTTAACAATAAGACAATAGGATTTATGTGCTGGCAGTGCAGTGGATAAACTATGTGTGAAGTGTTTGTTGTTAATTGTTATTATGCTTTTCTGTTCTTTACACGTTTCTTTTGAAATTACAGTTTCACTTTGCTAAAAAGCCTATGGAAGAGAAGTGAAACAGAAATACAAACCGTGTGTGTTCCAAGCTTCGGCAAGGTGAAGAGTACAGAATGAGACAGAGTCGGGTCAGAGACACGGCCCAGCTTAAACATCAACACTGGCATCAGACACGGGACCTGATACAGAGTGAGAGAGAGAGAAGTAACAGGAGTGTGTAAGTAAAACACAAACAAAAAACTAAAATGTGAGAGCAAATGAACAGTGAAAGTTTGAAAGAAAGAAAGAAAGAAAGAAAGGAAGGAAGGAAGGAAGAAATAAAAAAGAGAAATTGCTAAAAAAAAAAAACAAGTATAAGGAGCTATGAAGGACAAGCAAAGGTATGACAGAGAAAGAATGAAAGAAAGAAAGAAAAAGCAAAATGGAGGAAAAAGATCAAAAGAAATTGTAAAGAATGAATCAAAAGTGATCAAAGTAAAAGCAAAAAAAGAATAAAAGGAAAAGAGAAAACTAAAGAAAGAAAGAAACAGAATGAGATAGAATGAAGTTAGAAAAAAAAAGTCTAAAAAAAATAAAATTAAATGTGAGAGAAAGAAAGACAGGCAAAAAAAGAAAGAAAGTGAAATAGTAAAAACATGCAAAACAAAGTTAAAAAATAAAGCAAAAAAAGGGCAAAAAAAAGAAATAAACTGAATGAAATTGGAGGAGAAAAACAGAAACACTATGGAAAAGAAAAGAAAAAGATGAGCTCGACAGAAAGACAGACAAAAAGAGAAATAATATGCAGTCTCAGCAGAATGGGTGGAAACGTGAGTGACACACGAGATAAACGTGACAGAAATATGCACACAGGCATTTATGACGTTGAGCAGTTGGGGAGCAACAAATCCCTCCAGGCTAAACGTAAGGAAAGATGGACGGGGCTCAACTGGTAGTGAGACATGTTTGCTTAGAGATCACTCAGGAGGAGGAAGAAGAAGAGAAGAAAGGGGAGAAGGAGGAGGAGGAGGTGTTAGAGCGCTTCTTCCCCCCCCCCCCATCATTACTGCTGCTACACTGAGGGAGACTGTCACAACCCATCCATCTCACACAGTGTGTGTGTGGAGAAAACACAGAGCGGGACGACCCACAGTCACACGGCTTTGAAGTGCCGTCCAGAAGCTCCGGAATCCCTCCGTGTTTCTCTCGCTCTGCTTTGCTCAAGACGCTCTTATGTCTTAAAATGTTATTTTAGGATGCTTTTATCATGCTACATGTTGGCGTGTGGCCAGTGTTTATCCGGCTTTTAAGGCCTGAGAAAATTCTCATGTTTTCAGCCTGAGGGGTAGAACTGGAAATGTTCAGGGAGCTAAATGAGTGTCAGAATATCGTGAGGCTCTGGTACCTGCCAAGTGCAAGATGAAAGAATACCAATCTTAATCTTTGCCTGGAAACTAAAAGGAAAAAAAAAAAGAATATCTCTATTTAGTATTTGGGGAATTTTTCCCCTCACACAAGCGAATACTGTAGACCGCTTTGTAATTATTAACCAGACGATATGTTAAGAATATAATCTCACATAGTCATACACAGCATATGCACCATTTGTTAAAAAGAAATCGCTACGATAAAAGAACAGTCAAGTCTTATTATGAACATATGACTTGCTGACCTCAATTTGAATTCAAATTGAAAAACAGGCCAGCGATCACCACACAACCGCTCTGACCCTGCGCAGCAGAAACTCCCTTATTTCAGGCTAGTGGAGACAGTGTTAGATGTCCTAGAATTAGGGATTAACCCTACGATGCTCCAACTACACACTCCGCACCGCAGGAGCCAAGACAAGCGACCCAGCCTGCTGAGAACGGCACAACCTCCGACCCCATCATCCGGCCAATTAACAGCCCTTGGGAGGTTAAACTAATGCTAAACTAATGGGAGGAGGAGCAGGAAGGGCAAGGGCATGCGGTGAGGAAATGACCACAAACAAATGTAACAACATAAGGTGAAGCGTCATAAAATGCTAATAATTATAGAAGTTGATTCCACTTTTATTATCATAACGCATTAATATTATAAAGCGTTGATTTATTTTTTTTGCATAGATACATCCTATTCTACTAGCTACACTTAAATAAATAAAAACAGATTTTTTTTAATGCACTTTTTTAAATTTGGAGATGGCCAACAAAAAATAATCCTAGGAGGCAGAAAGAAAAACAGACATTGTGTAGAGCAGTGGTTCTCAACCTGCGGCCCGTCACAAATGCAAATGCGGCCCGCAATGCTGACCACGTAAAAAAAAAAAAAAAAAATTAATAATAAAATAAATGGTTTTACAATTCATTTAAAAAAAATTATTAAACAAATAAATGTATTAAACAAACTTTTAACTATATTTTTGTCACATAAAATCAGTTTGGTGATCATGTTTTCATATATGCGCAGAACTGACGCAACTATGAACTGATGTAATTACACAGTTAACGCGCACA
>JAQQZT010000001.1:21118680-21158060 GCA_030068275.1 Clarias platycephalus
TAATTTTTAAGGCCAAATCTGTCATCTGTTTTTGTTAATAAACTATACTTTAAAATGTAATTTAATGAGCCCTTTAAATTTTGTGGCTTCAGTCATTGTTGGGATTCTCTTTTAAAGCTGGCAGCATTAACAGCTTATATCGAAATATATCGTTATCGTTCAATATGGGGAAAAATTATCGAGATTACTTTTTTGCCATATCGCCCAGCCCTACGTGTAAGCATATGAGTGTTTATTTATGATGGTATGTGACCCTGAGCGTAGTAGCAGAGACGCTGCGATAGCTGAGCTGCATTACTGCAACATTTAGCTCACTGTGTCCTTAGGAGGCGCTCTTTCACCGTCAGCTCTGAGTGAGCTTTACCTTTTATGGAGTTCTGTCTGTATTACTAAATATAAATATGCTGTGCAACACGTTGATACACGTTTGAAAAAAATCAGCATTTTTTAAATGACAAAAAAAAAAGAGTAAGCAGGAATTCTTAATGAGCTCCGTTTCTCTCAAATAAAATGAATCAAGTTAAAATCATACTTATATTATACAGTATAGGTGACCGTGAGATCATGTTATTTTGAAGGTGACAGAAGCACGCGAAATGATGGATCTATTTGTGATTTCAGTTTATCTTCATTGCTAATCTGTAGTCAGACTTGTGAACACACAGGATGCAGCATGTTTAATTAAATTCCATCAATATTGTACACATTGATAATAAGTGAGATTAACATGCGCTGGGTCTAGTAAAAGTTCTTCTTACAGTATATGTACTCTGAAGATGTGAAATAGACGGAAGGGGAAAAAAAACAACAGATCCCTTTTCTACAACTCTGTACCACCTTGACTGTGGCCCAAACAGCTCAGACTGATCAATCAGTAGGTCTCACCTCTTTACAGACAGGCAGAAGATGTTGCAAGGTGTGGAGCAGAGACCTCAGCTCTCCTCCCAGCTGGAGGCTGAGGTGACAGACACACAGGAGCTGCAGTGCTAGCTGCGCTAACTCAGTCCTCCAGAGCCCAGGCTCGGCCAACAGGGCAGAGCTGAGCAACTCGGCCATTGAACTGATCTCCACCACAGCTGTAATGCTGTCCACCTACAGTATGTCCACCGTGATGACAGAAAGGATTCACAGTGCATTTTAATGATTTTAAATTACAATATTATTTACATAATAGGTGATAATAGGATATTTGTGTGCATTCATTCTATACAGATCTCAGGAGGCTTTTTTATTTCTACATTTACATGCATGGAAATGTGCAAAAGTCTCAGGCACCCTGTTTTTTTTGTACAAACCGAATCTTTTCAAACTGCTAGCTCACGCATTGCACACTTAACACACTCGGAGGACAGCGCTATCCGCTCCTTCCGCTTGCATGAGTTCACAAACGCCTCTGATTGGCTCTGAGCCATGGTTAATGAGGGAGCACTAAGTACCTCTCATCCCTTGCTGAGAGATGAGAGAGCTCGGCCAATCAGAGAGCTCGGCCAATCAGGTCTCTCTAGAGCTCCGGCTGCAAGAGGTTACAGCATCACCCGGGAATCGAACTCACGATCTCCGGATGATAGGGCGAGCACTTTACCACTGCACCACTCGGGGGGGCCTACTCTTTACTGTTCTATAAGTAAAATAGGTTTTACTGAGCATGCACATATTTTCTACATAATTATGATAAACATATATAAAAAAAATTGGTACAGCCTATAATATGGTGCTAAGACTTTTGCACAGTACTGTATATATTTTTTACACCATTGTGGAATAAATTGTACAATAGTACTATTATACCTATAACTTAAACATGAGAGTCATTTCAGAGCTTTTCATACCTAAACCGTAGGATTCTTACCAGTATATGAGGGAACAAACTGAAAAGGCAGCGCAGAATCTGATGAGCGACCCGCGCACAGGCTGAATTGTGACCCCGAGTGACCTCTCGGCGCTGCAGCAGCACTTGGAGCAGTCCATGTCTGAGCAGCGCGTTCTCCGACAGCCTCTGAGGCTCACAGTAAAGGTAACGCAGGAACGGAGCCAACATACAGATGAACAGCGGCTCATCACTGGCACACAAACAATGGGTTTGTTAAAAAAGAATTCCTAAAGAATGCTGGCCCATTGAGATTCATTGTAATTACCAGTGAACTACTGTGTATTGAATCATATTTAATAAATCGCATGATAAATGGACTAGATAGTGCTACAGTTATTATCAAGTCAGTGCCTGGCAGCAGCAGTGCCAAGCTGTGCCTGAACTTCTTATCTGATCCTTTTACCTTTTAAAATGAAACAATGAAAATTACAGAGAACATTGACTTCCCATAACGAAACATTTGATTTGACAGAAATTAGGACATCCAAAAGTACTCTGGTTATTAGATAAAGAATAAATGAGAGACTGTATATGTTTTTATCTCGTGCTCAAGGCCTCTTGTCTGGTCGATACGCTGAAGGAGAGCTCTTACTTGTCAGCAGCCAGCTGGATGAAGTCATCAATCTCCTGCAGGAGAGCAGCCCAGCAATCAGGCCGATTCTCTAGCACTGTGATGTACGGGTGAGGGCAGCTCCTAAAACACACACATACACACACACATAGTCAGAATGATGGTAAATCCTCAGTAAGTGAAATGTTTTTAGCTTTAAAAACTGATAAGCATTTATACTGATCACTTCATTATTATGTAAGATGATAAATACTTTACCCATCAGAGAACTTTTCAAGAAGTACCTTTTAAATAATCACTAATTAAATAATAATTAATTTGGGCAGCACAGTGGCTTAGTGGTTAGCACTGTCGCCTTGCAACTCCAGGATCCAGGCTCGATTCCCGTTTCTCTGTGTGCATGGAGTTTGCATGTTCTCCCCGTGCTTGGCGGGTTTCCTCCGGGTACTCCGGTGTCCTCCCACAGACCAAAGAAACGCAGATTAGGCTAACTGGTGTTCCCAAATTGCCCATAGTGTGTGTGTGTGCCCTGTAATGGATTGGCACAGGCTGGCATAGGCTCCAGGCCACCCGTGACCCTCACTCACGATGAGTGAGTAGATAATTAATTTGTCACCCTATTGTTAGGAATTTGCATTCTGTCGGTACAAATCCTGACGATACCAGAGCCAGCTGTGGCCTAGAGCATAACTGGTCATGCTGTCTAGGTCAGGCAGATGGCACACACTATCCCTACTGTTAATCACAGCAACATTAGCCAATCACAGGTATCTGTGACCTCAATATCCGTAAGATATGAATATATATCCGTATAGATATTAATTCTGAGTAAAAACGTTTACATTTTAATGTCTGAATGCCAGACATCTTCATAATTTTCCTTACTTATGACAAGAGATGTGTTTTTTTGTTTTGGTCAAATCTCAAGTACAGTTTCTGCAGCTTGACACACACATTAAATGAACTGCTTTATTTAACAAGCTCTGCGAAACTTAGATACTAAAAGTAAAAGAAAACGTGGAATATCTCCAACCACAAGGGTTACACACATCCACATCATCTTGCTGGACCTCGCCTAAATAATCTGCCAGGTTCTGTATTCGGAGCAAAGTCATTCCGTTCTGTGACCCCGGGTCTCGGGCACACTTCAATCTGAGGGTTAACATTAAACAGGAGCCCTCCATTATTCTCTCAGACAGGCCTCTAACTCATTTATCTCCTTATCTATCTCCTGGTGTCCCCATCCAACTAGGGCAATACTCACATCACTGGAACCCATCCATCAGGCTCCAGTTTGGCCAGACAGCCACAACATTACCTGGCTTCAGTGTCTATTCAACGGATGTCCGACACCCTGACCTTCTTTATTCATAGAGTTTAACTGCAAGTTCACAAAGCAAACAAAGAATCTGAACTTGTTGGTTTTGTTCACGGGGCCACCACCAGTACATAGTCTTTTTTTCAGTTCTCAAAACACTCTTTAGTTCACTTCACAATAATTAAGTCATCTAACAAAGCCATCTAAGTATCAAGAATGGGAAACACTACAGCACTACTGCGGTATTATAATAAAGTATAATCGAATATTATTTTGCAATATATTGCATTCTTAATTCCATTTCCACAAAAAAAAAAAAATGCATCAATAAGCTTGTGTACATTTTATTTAGTGTAGAATAAAACACAATGCTGCTATGAGCTACGCAATTTCATCAGCAAACACTTTCATTTGACTTTTTAATACTTTGTCTTGCATGAGGAAGAGTTCAACTCTATACTTATGTATTATCACTTTTCCCAGGTGACAGTTTTGTCCCAAGATTAAAATATTTCAATACAGATAAACAGATATTGCTTTATTTTTTCCCCCTCATCTTTAAACAGTTATTTCAAACGGTTAAAATCCAGAATATTAAGGAACATCATAACCTAAAAGAACATTACTGGAAGACAAAATGTTTTGGATGGTACTCTCGTATTTTCTAAACGGCCTTATGACCCTACAACAGATTGCGGAGGTGGCACCAGGCAGATGGGCAGCCTGGGCATCACCATGCCACTTTGATTAATTCTGGCACCTTCTCTGATGTCCAAGCTGCAATCCCAGACGGGTTCACGCAAAGACAAGCTCTCCAGCCATTCATCTTCTAGCCAGGCGGCACCCAAAAGAGACAAGGTTAGTTTACAGTTCTAGTTTTAACCACTCCATGGTTTCTCCCAACATATGACACCATCGTTAGATTTAATAGCAAGCAAAGATAAACCACTCAAGAAGCATTAGCTGAGAAATGAGGAGCGAGGAACAGGAAGCACCCCTCCCCCCATATTATTTCTGCTACGCCCCTGACTTGCTCATGAAGCCTGGATCACAAAGGCCGGGATTTTCTATAGGTTATGTCGATGGAAGGCAATAAGCACGGTCACTCAGCAGTGCCTGTAAATTGGGTAAATGTTACGACTGTTAAGACTCATCACTATTGATTGATTTCAGCGAAAGAAATCAAATTACACGTTTATCACCGCTAATGAGACAGCCGTCCCCAAGGGTTTGATCATATTAGAGAAACACTTTATGAGCAATAACTCATGAAGACATATGACCTCTAGTGATAGCAGGGCGCTTTGGCAGCTTTGTCCCAACATGTAATTTGCTACACTTTAGATGGGTAATCACAGTATTATCGGTCGTTTTTTTTTTTTCCTTTCTTCATTCTGGGGCCACCTTTCTAAACAGTTCCATCTTACCGCTCCCCGAAGTGAACCTAAAAGCTTTTAACTAGAAGTGTATCCTTAAAAACTACCCATGACATCCATTTGCGGAACAGTTACCAAGTGATTCTTAGTATATCTGGCTAGTTTGGTGAACAAAGTTCCAACTCATGATGAAATGTTTTTTTTATATATATATAGCTAAATATTAACTTGCTAATTTCATACATGAATATCTTATAAGTGTTTTGTCCAAAGTCAGCACACTCTTTATGCACATACTGTATTAATAACATGATTTGTATTTTAATTTAAATTTAATTTAAGTATTGTTTTTACAAACTCATTTTGTAGGCCTCCTTTGTGGTTACTAAGCGTCTCCAAGCCAAAACTGCACACACGGGAAACTTAGTAAGCAAATAACTACATTAGAATGAAAATGCAAAAACTGTTGTTATTACATACATCATGGAGACGAACGAGAGCAGGAATAGCAACCGTTTTTGGATTGCTCTTGATTCTGCTTTAGTGCTTAGTAGTCCTTGGGGACCCCGCCTGACTTGTGCAGGTTTATAACCTGCTTAAAGTGTTTTATGATTTATACTTATACTAGAAAAGTGTTTATAACTGTACTGTGCAAAAGTCTTAAGCCTCCCCGATTTTTTCATATTAAATTAAAGAAACAGGAACAAATGTTTCACTGTGAGAGGATGCAAAGTACCTAAAAATATAATTTAAAGATGAGTTGTTTGTGTAACAACCTCAGCAGCAATCTTATTTCCCCTCTCGTCTGCCCCAACCACCAGTATACTAATCATCTGCCTTCATCATCACTCTGAAACTGGTCAGGCACAGAGACTGGACTGAAAATGAGAGGCAAAATCTTGAGAGAAGTTCTTCGGGAAACCTAGAGAATGATTCTGGTGTTCTTCTGACCTTTACATTAAGGATATTTAATTGATTTAATGCTTTAACCTGGCCTGGTACGAAGTAGTATTCAATGCATCCATCTATTAGCTATACCGCTTCTCATATGTAGGGTTACAAGGGGTCTGGAACCTATTCCAGGAATCTGAGGGCAAAAGTCAGGATTGGGTGCTAATCCATCACGGTGCACAAACACAGTCTCATACACTAGAGTCAACTCGAAAATGCCAGTAAACCTACTGTGCCTGTCTTTGGACTGTGGGGAGAAACTGAGGTACCTGGAGAAAATCCACCAAGCAGAGGGCAGACCATCCAAACTCCACACAAATAGACCAGAGGCGACCAAGCCTGGAGGTGACAACACTGACCACTAAGCCACCGTGCCGCCTTCTGTAGTACAGTATTCACACATTTTGACTCACTTTAAGCACAATGTCACAAAGAAAGAAACATTGCATTGTTGCATTGCAAACTAAAGATATGGCTGTTACAAAAAAAACAAAAAAAAGACGAAGCCGTACAATGCTTTGTGAACTGTTAGCCCCAAAATTTCTTTATACAAATTAGCACTATTAGACTTTTAGTAGCAAACTCACCTGATTGAGTACGGGCAAGAAAAGGTTGTGCTTTTGTCCCTCTGACTTGCTTGGATCTGTAGCAGCCTCCCAACCACCTTTATCAGCCCTTGTACATTTCTGATTTAGACAGAGATCAGAATTAAAACATCAGTTCGAGCTTCTTTTCTGAACACAAGAATCAATAGAATTACATTTGGTTGTATGATTCATCAACGCCAAACAACTAAAAGGTGTAAACTGCATCTTTAAATCAAGAATCTAATGAAGTATTTATCACCATCGGGCTTTACAATATTAATTATTATTATTGCCTGTGCTTTACATAGGTATTGATTCTTGTATTGGTGCCGATGATGGATTGTGGTGCCATGGATTCAAGACAGTGGAGCAGGACGTAGGTTTCTCATACATTATAAATCACAAGGATATGACAGCACACTCTGCGCTTTCTTTCATCTCTGCTCGCTATTCCTTCAGCCTGCACGCATCTCTCACCCGGCCGGTGCATCCCGTCTTCCTCTGGGTTTGATTACGCCGTGTTTAGGTGAAAGAGGGAAGCCGTAATTCCAAGCTGACAGCATATTCATCTGCGTGTCTGCTTTCATCTGCGCTATTGCATACATGTGTTCTGTGCGAACAGAGGCAAGTCTTCGGTTTGTACTGTGACTTGCCAGAAACTTAAACTTCCCTCACGTGCTACCTACAGGCTGTCAGCGAGTGCAAAACTAGATTATTGCCGAATAAAATACGCTGGAGCTTGAATGTATTCATCAAGATGCAAGAGGAAGAGCTTATAATACACATTTCTGAATCTACAGTGGTTAAATTCAGAACAAAAGATGCTCTCGGTGAACCCCAATGAACCCCCAAAACTACAAGCTCTTGTGAAATTTTGAAATATTGGTGCAATTACCTTTAAAATGAAGGCCATCTGCTCAGGCTTTCTATACACGAAACAGTATGATTACAACAGCAGCTACGTTCTTCTTCTTCATCACATGGTTATTGGGTCGTGCTGCTGGCACACCGAGGAGGGAGGATATGTGTACTTGTGATCCTCTATTATTATGGTGGGTGAGACAGCTTGAGCTGTTCGGGTGTGTGTGAACTGAATAAACATGAGAAAACGACAAGCTGCATTTAAGCTGCGTTTCTCCTTTCTCTTATATGGAAGTATGCAGATGAGTCCGACAACCTACTGCGTCTTTCATCCAAGTGGCCATAAACACAGGAACATTTATAGTAAAGGAGTCATTTAAAATAAAATAAAAACGTGAAACAATATGGTGGATTTGATACATGTTTAATCCCTCAAGTGTCCGATTATAATAAAAAGTTATGAAGGTACCATAACCCGAGACTTAGCTGTGGATTAGAATAAAACATGACTAAGCTGTTAGAGCCACGCAACTCTCTGTAGCCCTAGGTGTGTTTTTGAAGCTTTCGCTCTCCACTACCAAATATAACTTTCCCACTCAATGCAGCGGTTTTATTTTTATTTCTGGGTTGAATCTATGAGGAAAGGAAAAGAGATGTAGTGCGTGTGTGTGTTTTTTTTTCTTTGTTGTTGCATTTTTGTATAGGGACAGAAACAGAAGGGTGATGTCAGACATGTTTGCGGTTAAACCACTAGTGTATTACAAAAATACTTGTCATGTTCAGCAAACTGTAAAATTGTTTTTGATCCACTGGCTGTTGTATAGCTTTTTGGTTTTAAAAGGATGCCTACACCAGAACAGGAATTTTTGGTTATTTTCCAATTCCTGTCTGTTGGAGTGATTGATATTTTCCTCAAGCTAGCATATGAGAATTTTAGCTCATCTAAAAATAATAATAGATAAATAAATATGTAAATAAATAAACTTCTATAATTACAGCAGAACCTCAGCATACAAATTAAAATTTTATTGGTCACATAGAGTCATACACAGTACGATATGCAGTGAACTGCTTGAATGATCGCCCGTGACCTCAAAATAAAAAGATTACAATAAAAAATTAATTATGGAATAAAATAAGAAATAGAATTTAGAGAAATTTAGCTATAGAAAGACATAGCTATTGAAAATAGCACAAAAAATATAAAATATAGAAAAACTTCGCTATACAATATAGTAATTTGAAATATAGAAAAACTATAGAAAAACTATAGAAAAACGTAGCTGTAAACTTGTTGTAAATATAAGTATACACATTATGTACATTGAGGGGATATATATATTGGGGGGGTAGTAGACTTAAATAGGAATGTCCACGGGGTGTGCAAATGTGCATGAATGTGTAGGTGTGCATATGACCATAATGTGCAATGCATACGAATTCGTTCTGGAGGCAAGTTCGTAGAAATTCGTATAGCTGTACGAATTTTCTCATAATAAATAATGTAAATGCAGATAATCCATTCAAGCCACCCAGAAATATTACCAATTTGCAATATTATAATCATATTTTTGCAAAACAGAAAAACAGAAAAGACATGTAAACTAAGTAAAATATGAAATAAACCGACATAATAAATAATAAATAACTTCTTCCACTAAGGGAAACGAGTTTTGAATGTCTCCCGAATGTAAGCACAACTTGGCTGGCATTCGGTTCGGTTCGTATGCCGATACACGATTTAAATTTCTTGCAAAATTTTAATTCAACGGATGGCTTTCATATACCGAGGTATTTTATTGTATGCTGATATTTATATCCTACTTAATAAAGCAGTCTGTTGAACGCATTATATTGAAAGCCATGTCTTATTAGGATAAATTTTCACATAAATGAAACTGGAGGATAAAATGTCAACCCCATCACAATAATTTTAGTTGAAGCATAGCATTTTCTGCACTAATCTTCAGCTGAAGTACATGAAAGACTGCTCATGCTAATTAATTTGGATTTACCGCTCCCCTCCGCATTTATACCATATTACTGAGAGAAGGTGTACAGTTTTCTTTAATATTATGCGTCCCAGCTTGGCTCACTTTCTGAAAAAATTGGCGGCACAGCAGACAACCAGACAGAAAGGGGTAGGAGCTGAAGCATAATCATAATGCCATCAGGGCTCCATGGGGTGAGAAACGTGACATTTTTGACTAATTAGTATTATGGCACAGCAAACGACTCGCCCGACATCTACAATACTGAAACAAAATGACAGTGATGTGGAAGCGTGCTTTAAACCAAGTCCAACGCCAGTCTGGAATCCAGCATGGTTTGGTGTCATTCGGCAGAAAAATCTCAAAATCTGAATCAACATGGATATTTTGCATCCCTGAAATAAAACTGTCACACGCTTTCCGAACAATTGATTGAGAATTAATACCAGTGGTGCCGATATACAGGCTCCCCTTGAAAACCTAATATACTGGGCGCTACACCGTCACCCTTTTCGATTGCCGTATCATTTTTACAGTCACCCAGTCAATCAGGGGTCCTTGGAACGGTTCTTACGGCTCCCCCGGTCAATACTAATCATTCTTAAGGAGCCGTGTTCACAATGGTGGTCGTGTTTGATTGATTATGGTCATGATGTGGTGGCGCACCGTGCTGATGGAAGGAGGTTGAGGATGCTGTTAAGGACGTAGTGCAGGTCGGCGTGGCCCTGCTCCACCAGCAACACCAGGGCATCACAGCAAGCCGAGCGCACCACCACACTCTCACTGCTACACTGTTCCCACAGAGCTACCAGGGCTGGGCTCTGCCATGACAAACACAACAAACACAGCCACACCCAACATGCACCTTAATCATCCAGACAGCTCTAATAGCAGCAGTTTCAATTTATACTGTTCAATCATGCTTGGATCATTTCATTCTTTTAGATGAAAATGAAAACACATACTGTTCTTTTATTTTTTATAATCACAAAAAATAAGCTAAACTGACAGTTAAAATTACCCAGGTTTGAGAAACGGTAAATATTTGTATATTTAAATATCTGGATATGCCATGAAACAATTCAAGAAACTATTAAGAGAAAACTGTAACTATCGGGATGCCTACACTTTCCAAACTTAGAAAGAAATAAACTAGGAAATAAACAATGAATTACACACAACCAGTCACACACTATACTGATAAACCACTGCTACAGAACTGCTACTTTTAAACCATTCAAAATCCATGCAACATACAACATTGTGCAAAAGCTTTGAGCCCCACCCCAAAATAGCTTTCTTCTTCTTCTTCTTCTTTTTTTTGCTTATAAAGAGCCAGACATTCTTGTAATTTTTTGGTTTAAAAACAGTTCCCCAGGCTTCCTGAAGGACTGTTTTAGGTTCTCATTTTCTCAGTCCAGTTCCTGTACCTTACCGGTTCCAAAGAAATTATTTTTTGTTTGTTAAGCACACAATGACCTATTAATCATTGTAGCATAAAAAAAACATCTAACTTAAGGCATGAACCAATGAAAAACAGGTGAGGATGATGACAGATGATCAGGCCAGTGATTAGAATACAGGTGATGCTAAATGCTGAGGGGTTAGAACAGACGAGAGGGGAAATGAGGCTGCTGAAAAAAAAAGATTGTTATATGGATCACAATTTTTAAATTGTATCTTTAGCGATTTTGCAGCCCTTTACAATAAAACATTTAATTTAACATGAAGAAATGAGGGGTGGCTCAAGACTTTTGCACAGTAGCGTAATAAAATATTTCTTGCATTTTTTCCCAAGAATTTCATAATTTAAAATAATTAAGTTAAGATGAACTGAAAGTACATCATCATTGGTGGTGTTGTTAGTGCAGAATTCACCTGGGAATTAGACTCTGAGATCTTGTCCCTTTGACCCTTCTCCTTCAGTAAAGCAGTAACCAAACTCCTTACAGCCTACACACACACACACACACCATATAAACAGTATAAAAATTCTTCGCACTCTGTACAAAAAAATACACAGAGGACTACATTTTATCAAAAGTGATTCTAATTATTTATTTATTATAATAATGAAAAGTGATAGCGTATGATTTTTGAATGAACATAAAAGTTAATTTTAACCAAGGGTTCTGTATTCAAAGTTACAAAATTAGATCACACGCTTTAATATTCTAATTGCCGGTTTAATGTCACGCCTCATAGACTACACTGTATAGACAAAAGTATTTGGCCAAACCTACAATGACTGTATCCAAATGCATACTGTATATTTCAATATGGAGTTGGTCCCTCTTTTGCAGCTAGAACAGCTTCCACTCTTCTTGGAAGGCTGTCCACAAGATTTGAGTGTTTCTGTGAGAATTCGTTCCTATTCATTCTGTAGAGCATTTATAAGGTCAGGGACTGATGTTGGATGAGAAGGCCTGGCTCGCAATCTCCAGTTCCAGTTCATTCCAAAGGTGCTTGTTAGGGTTGAGGTCTGGGCTCTGTGTTAGGGCCAGTCAAGTTCTTCACCAAACTCATCAAACCATATCTTTATAGTCCTTGCTTTGTGCATTGGGATACAGTCATGTTGGAATAGAAAAGGGCCTTACCTAAAGTGTGGCCGCAAAGTTGGAAACTTTGTCAGAAAGTATTGTGGGAAAGCATTGTCCAAGATGGCTGAAGCCTTAAAATTACCCTTCACTGGGGATAAGGGACCTGATTGAAACACCTGAATTCAATAATTAACAGGTTTGGCCAAATAGTCCCTATAGTATATGTAATACCACTATATAATATAGTGGTCCATAATGGAATTAGTGACTATAGAGTAATATAATTATTTACAGGAAACTGTAAAATGTTTATTACTCTTATACCAAGCCATTGTCTTTACTTATTAAAAACAAAAACCTTTATTTATTTTATAAAATGCAGCCATAAAATCCTCCTAACCAAAACCATTCCTGGCCAGAAAAAAAATGTAATTGACCCCCCTTTAGCTTTGATTACAGCACACAGTGTGGTAGCAAATTCAATAGTGAAAATGATTCCTCATGCTCCCAGAACCACACTTTGGAAGATGCCTGTGCCATCAGGGAAGAACTTTATTATATTGCCACATACTTTTTAGCATCTTTACTAAGCAGTCAAGTGATCTTCATTCATGATTTGTTTCTGAAAAAAACATTTCTCCATAAAGTTGAAGGTTTAGCGCTATCCTAACAGGTTTTAATAAGGTATAGGAGAGTTCTTAACCAAATTCCAGTACAGTCATTTCAAATCTTGCTTGATGCAGGCCAGTAATTTGACCTCTCTGAAATGGTGAGTGTTTTTTGTCCACAGTATATTATTATACACACTATAACTGCTATAATCAATCATAGAAACAGCATTGTGGTTTAAGTAAATGTAACACTTAAAACTTAATCTATTTAAGAATAGAATTAGAGTTAATAACACTAATAGAATTCATTTATAAAAGAAATTCCTTGTATATTTTTTTTTTACCTGGGACTGAATGAAAGAGCTGGGAAACTCAAATCTCTTCTTTAAATTTTCACTCGTCATCTCGAATCATTGCATCCGGTCTGTGCTGGTGAGGAAATGAATATCCAAGCATGTGAACACATTTCCATTTGTTTATTTAGAAAATAATTTCAGGTCAGTTGACATTGATACAAGTCCTGCAGAACTACTTATGCACCAACAGACCCAAAGCAACTGCCAAGTGTCTTTCACACGTTCGCTTGTGTGTGCACGTAGAGAAGAAACACGAATATTAAACAAACTTGCGTGTTCAAAAGATAAACTCCATCGAACAGTCCATATACATTAGATTATAAAAATGCAAACCGAAAGGAAAAACTTTGCGTAAAGTTCATTTATTAACTGTCTCACCCTGTGCATCCCAGTTAACAAAGCTGAACTGTAGCTGTAAATGAAACTCAAAGATAGTCAGCAAACCAGCGGCACGGCAAAAGACAAGACTGCTGGATAAACCTGGATATATTCGGAAAGAGTGAGCTGAGGATGTTTATCTATCTATATTTAGGCGGCCCAGAACGAGCTGGATGACGACTCAATTTTGTGATTCCTGGATGTGTTTTATTCAGAGCTCTTGTTCAGAGTTAAATTTAAAAGTGATGTGCAGATCAGAAAACACTAACATGTAAAGCAATTAAAAGTGATTAGACTGCTACAGTACAGGACATAATATCAGCAAGCATGCACAAAAAAAAAAAAAAAAAAAAGATTCTTCTAATGTTGCACAATTAATTGTATAAAAATCTAAATACTGGAAAATACACAGACTAATTATTTTATTCCTTAAGTCTTTAATTAGAAAATCTCACAGTCGGTGATGTTCCTGTAGATGCCAAATTGTGTATTCTGCATATCTTTCCTGAAACAATTCCAGTGAATAAAAGGAATCGAAGGCTGATTAATTTTTGCTCGTTTCAGGCCAAGCGTGTAATTGCCTTAAAATAGAAGGCCAGTGAAGATGAAAGGCCAGCCAATGGATCAGGGAGATGTTGTCTAACCTGGCTTTTGAAGGGCAAACCTACTCTGGGGATTAAAAAAAAAGGAAACTGAGGACTTTTACCAGATCTAGACACCCTTTCTGCAATTGTTGATACCTACATAAATCATTGGGTCATCCCTGTTTGTTGTATTTTTATTATTAGTAGTAGTATTACTACATTTTAATTGTATGTATTTAAATTATATTTTATTGTTTATTTTTACTATTATAAATATACAAAATATCTAATTATATTATTATTATTATATTTTAAAAATTAATAAGACAAATTGTATTTAATATTTGTTTTATTAATTAAAAAAATCCAAATTGCAATATGGACCTGTGCATTTCTTTTTTATATATTTATAAAATATTTATATAATATTTATAATCGCAAAATGTTGCAATTTATTATAGGTATACCCATAGTTTTAGTAGGTGCTTATTTTTTAAACCTTTTTGAGATGATGAAATTGATATCGGCTAACATTCTCGTAATAAGACCAATGTCCAATTATTTGCTGTTAGCCTAGATAAATAAGTTTGGATACACAATGGTATTGTTAATTTACCATATCGCAGTTTTAATCAGATCTGCAACATGGGTCAAAATAATCGCAATGTTTTCGCATTTTTTTTTTTTTTAATCAAATTGTGCAACTTTACTTTTATCATTTAAAAGGTCAGAAGATTTTTAGATAAGCAAATTCTGCACAAAGCGTGACCTGATTGCATCACTCGCTTTTCGTTTGGGTGATTCTCAACAGCACGTGAAATGTGATAAGCAAAAACTGCACAATAACTATAAGCCAGTAGGCCGTTATTAACTGATTACAGCAACCAACGATTTCATCAGGCAAGAACATCTGACTGCTAAATCTAAACATCTGCTTTGAGTTCATTATTGGTAAGTACATGACTTTGAGTCTAGTTTTGAGGTCATACTGGGTTACCAAAATAAGATCAGAAGTGGATAATAAAGGCTAATAAAAATACCAGGCACTTGTGATCGGCTCAACCCTGACACTAAATATGACTGTGGAATCTTATGATCAGTTGTGATCAACTCAAATAATTAAGCAATAAAATATGACATGTTATGCTGTTTGATATGTTTTTTGTCATCCCAGTAACACATGCCAGATCTTTTTGTCATTTTAACTTCAAGAGACAAAAAAGAAAGGCCGGTGAAGGGAGGGGTATTTATAACTGCTACATCTTAAGCAATACTGGAAAGAGCAATAATAGCATTAAATATAACTCTAAATAGTTCTAAAGCAAATAGATAAACTGCAATTGCTGACATGTGTTGTTTTATAAGAGGAATAAAACATCAGCACAATATGCAGGTTGCATTGAGCCACTACCAAAGTGAAGTTGATTATTTTCCAATAACAGCGTACAAAGCGTATCAATTCTCCTTATATCGCCACAAATTATCCTATGTCCTGATGAGTCTCTCATGGAAAAGACTGTTACAAAGCTGGGACTCTGTAAGAAATGAGTAAACACTTTTTTACAGGAACCTTCATTAGAACAATCATATGACAGGTGTTCAAGTCAAACTGGGACTTTTGATTGTTTTGAGAGTAAAAACTACCTTAATTTCTCTTTATAATCCCCTGCTACACTAATGCACTTATTCAGGGTTTCAGTAGTGCTTGGATACCATCAAGATAGAACATTTTCTCAGTACACTAAAACTATGTTCCGAGTGCACGCTGAAACGCTGGTCTCCCAGGAACTCCTTTAATGGCCCAAACATGTGGAAATAGCTCGGAAAAAAGTCAGGATTGGATGGGGGATATGGCAAGAACTCCCAACCGAGTTCCTGTAAGTAGTGTTCATGAATGACTGTTCCCACAGAACAAAGATCAGGCGTTCCACTCACTGAACGTACATGAGAACAACCACAATGGGCTCCAAGCCACTTTGGCTGGGGTTGCCATTAACGGACGTTCTTGAAAACGTCTGCGTCATTACATTTTTTCCTGCAGTTAAGCGTCTCATCATCGTCCTCTGCTCGAAGTCTCTAAATGTCAATCGGTTCTTACGACTTCATTCACCAGAAATTTCATCACAAGTCCCAGTTTGACTTGAATGCCCTTTATACATTGTTAAACATCAACATCAGTTTCAAAAAGGAAGATATGCCAAACATGTGTCTATCAAAAGCTATAGAAATGGTAAACAGATTAGAACGAGTGCATTAAAATAAACCTGTGATTTCAGTTAGAGCTTGCATGACTGTCAGAGCTCCTGTTATAGAATATTAATGAAGACCTTCTGACCAAAGCATTTGAGAATTCGCCAGCGCTAGGCGTTGTAATAACTGTGATACAGTCATTATCTTAGATATAATGATGATTGATTCTGTACCTTTAGTCATAGTATGTGTTAATGTTCATCCCAATCACACATTTTGTCCTTGCTGATCAAAACTCCCGCAGCTTCAAATACTAAAAACACTTCCATTTCCGACTCAAGATCTCAATGAATATCAATGAATATCCATTTGTGTAGCTTTGGCTTAACAAACCACCCTAAGGCTTGCTGCTGAAATAGCTGACAGGTGCACGCATCTTATCAGCAGAACGCCGAGTCACTGGTCTCCTGCAGACAAAGCAACAGTTGCTGATGTTTCACGTTCTTGGAGAGTCGTGACTGTTTCAAACAGTTGTCTGATTGACACAGGCTTCTGGAACCAGCAGATTAAGACAGATATTTAAACGCAGAGCACATGGGAGTGACGATCAAGGCCCTGCATTCTCTGCCTCACCCTCTAACTAGAGATAAGTGACAAAACCAGCACAGTGGCTCGCTGCTCCACAAGCCGCATTGTCACTGATGTGACACCATTAGCGACAGCAAGGACAGGAAATACACTCGCAGGTAGGTTCATTTCCACACGTGCTCGTAAGAATGTGAAGCTGTAATGTTAATATGACAAATCTGAAATAGCCTTGGGGGGTCAGGAGAAGCAAGATATTATAATTTTAGTCACTGACAGTGAGACTGATTCGTCTGTCTCAAGTATAGAAAATATGTCCTTATGGTAATTTTATGAGGCTGGTCATGGGCAAGAAAAAAAATGTAAGCAAACATTTGGGTGTTAAACAACTATTTCTTGTAATTAATACAATTCTTTGGCATACAATGCATTAGTTATACCTTTATATTAGAACGTGTCCTAGTGACCATCTCTAACACATGCCTCTTCATCGATGCTTTACATTACTGTATAAATATATTATCCTATGCGTCGGTGAAGCTGTCAAATCATAGTGTTTGGATAAAACTGGCTACTTGACATCTGGTTATATGTTGGAAGACACTGTACAGTATAAAGCGTGTAGAATGTTTAATTGCATGAAAATCTGGCAACTCAGCAAATAACCAACCTATAGCAGATTGCATTGCCTCTGTTGCTCATCAGAACATATTCATGTAGTTTTCATGTGTAAATGAGTGTGAAGCTAGTCCTCCAAGTAAAAGATGCATGCAAGCAGATCTTGAACAACAAAACAACACATGAGTGAAGAATATTCCAGAGTTTTCCAGCTTTCTCCCTGTACAATGTGGAGTGCTTGCTCTGCACTGCCTGTGTGCACACAATAATGCTACATTGTGCTGTAGATACACCCTGATCAGACACATGTGGCTGCAGGGTTAAGAGAGAGCAGATCCAGCCTACTGTATGTAGCTTACCTTCATCTTTAGTCACTGGGCAAATGTGTGTTCAGTAACCATCCAACATAAGAAGACAGAATTGTTATGTATCTGCTCAACATGAAACACATCAGATACTTTTAACACATTCTGACACATTCTGATGTTAACTCATTAGCTCCTCGTGCTAACCCAGTAACAGAACTGTAGCTTTATAACACCATTATTAGTAGACCTCTGCGCTGAAAGTGATGCGCTTGCCGCTGTTAAAGTAGCTGCACAAACCTGACGAGCAGGAAAACACTGAGGCAGAGGACGCTGAATCAACTTACCCGCGGTGTGCTAGTCTGTGGAACTTTACAGTTCTCCAACTCAGTGCAACGCATCCGTCACATGTTTGTACGGGGAGCGGGAAGAGTCATACGTACAAGCCAAAAAGCGATTTTGTAATCCTAAAAAAATTTTTTTTACCAGGTTTAAAATAAAATAAAATAAAATAAAATAATGAAGCACAGTGCAAAAAAAAAAAAAAATTATAAAGGTGAAGGAGCACTCTGTAAAATATGTAAAATGATATATGTTTTTTTATTTTTTTTTATTAAATAATGCACTTAGTAGTGCACTAGAAAGAGTCAAGGTAATATAACTACTACTCTTCATCCTCCTCCTCCTCTTACTCCTCCCACAAAAACTACTACATTTACTCCTTTTCTTCTTCCTCCTCCTCCTCCTCTTACTACTACTATAACTACTACTCTTCATCCTCCTCCTCCTCCTTTTACTGATACTACTCTTAATTCTCCTACGACTATTACTACTCTACCTCCTCTTCCTCCCCCTCTTCTTCTTCCTCCTTGGTGGGTTTCCTCCGGGTACTCTGGTTTCCTCCCACAGTCCAAAGATATGCAGGTTAGGCTCATTGGCGTTCCCAAAATTGCCCGTAGTGTGTGAATGAGAGTGTGTGTGTGCGCCCTGTGATGAATTGGCACCCTGTCCAGGGTGTACCCTGCCTCGTGCGCTAAGTCTCCTGGGATAGGCTCCAGGTTCCAGCGACCCTAAATACAGGATAAAGCGGTATAGAAGATGAGTGAGTGAGA
Source organism: Clarias platycephalus (assembly GCA_030068275.1). Taxonomy (NCBI): domain Eukaryota; kingdom Metazoa; phylum Chordata; class Actinopteri; order Siluriformes; family Clariidae; genus Clarias; species Clarias platycephalus. The sequence continues at coordinate 21,137,485 of JAQQZT010000001.1, forward strand.
GTAATAATTAACAGCAGCAGCACAGATTCTATTTCAGTCCAACTTCAAACTGGCAATTGGATTCATGCACATGATATTTGTAAAGACATATTTGAAATGGAAGATGTTTCTACAGGTAAAAGCTTCCCTGGCTGCAAAACCGCTTTAGAACCACAGATTCAAATCAACCCAACATAATTATGGCACATTATGAATGCATACATTAAAGTAGACATAACATCTCTCAAACAAATTGAACGAAAGTCAAGGTGAGGTAAGGATGGCAGCTGTACTATCCATGTGGTTGTGCCTCTTTCTGTCTACGGCTTACAATTTGCAAACATTTTATGAAGGGGCAATAAATGTTTCTTTATCCTCCGTAGCAATTTAAGAAGGAACCTTCATATGTATATAATACATTATACTTAATATTATGTCAAATTGTTGAGTAAAATCAAGGTTTCTATCTTTCTAAAGCAGAATCAGAACTAGTTTAATTAATGAATAGAATAGTGCATCCACATTTGTACACACATAATGCCCTAGAAGGAATTCACTAATATCATTTAAAATATGTTCTGCCTCATTCCTCTGTGCTGATTTCTCTGTGACCTTGCCAATGTTCACACTTCTTACTGACTTTAGTAAGGTGTTGAGTTTGTAGGAATTCCAGACAAATGTTTCCTTTATATGCTGAATTGAGAGAGAAAAAAAAGAGAAGAAAGCATCTGGTGCATACATCTGGCATACATCAGTGGATATGAGATCTGATTTACTAAATGTAACATTAGCAAGAAGGATGAAAGTTATAATGAAAAAAGAATAGACTGACAGGTCGTGTTTACCTATGTAAACATGTTCCGGTGATTATAACAATTATTCTGACAATACTTTTTAGTATAGAAGGAATCCAAATTAAAGAGGAAAGCTCAGTGCCTATCAGCTGGATTTCCCACAATGGCTATGCGATAAAATGTACATTGCCTAAAAAATGTAAAGTACAAGAAGCAGACAATTATTTTGAAAAAAATAGACATAGGGATTGTAATAGCTGATACACCCTAATTACACAGAAATAAACTTGTTCATTATTGTGTAGGTCAGCTGCAATGATTGTTACACCATCTGGCCCGGCAGGGATTAACACACTGAGCAACAGACCAATATTCATGAAAGTTTAAAATTAGCAAACGAGGTCCATTTAGTTGATTACGTACATACAATCAGATCCATTGAAAGTGACGGAAAGCAGAAACACTGTAAAACATGAAGATCTGTTAACAGTAGCATATGTGCTCAATCATTTGCTTATTCAAATTATAATCATCAAAACTGTCCTAATGTAATAAGCCTTGTTTTTCCAATCTTGTTTAGAGTGGACTGTACAGTTTACATCACTGGTTGCATTATTACCCATATGGCTTATCAACATCTGAACAGGAAGTAACAAATATCAGCATTAACCTTAACAAAGGAAGGCATTTTGCAAATGTACTGATTGTAACGAACCTTTGCTAATCATTACCTTAGTGCATTCAAGCCTCCCATTGAGTACAGTACGTCCTGTAGGTTAATAATAATAATGATGATGTGTTTTTTGTTTAAAGTTCAGTAGCTTACTGTAATAACTTTACACTCCAAAAATGTTATAAATAATAACGTCTCCAAAACAACACTTATTTACTATATATTGCTCTATATTTCTTTTTTTTGTGTGTACTCACAGCTTAATAAATGAAGAAAGAGACCTGAGGAACCACCTTTTGTTTGATTTGTTCATCAACATAATCCACTTATTGTAATATTAGACTTTAAGTGTACAATCATATTTAGTGTGGCATTATGACGCAATGCATAGAACTGGTGCTGCACAGCTCTATTGTCCCAGGGTCAAACCTTAGCTCAGGTTATTGTTTGTTTGGAGTATCTGTACATCTTGTCCTTGTGTCCATGTGGGATCCCTCCAGGCTTTCTGGTTACTTCCATCTTCTAAATATGGCACATTAGGTGGGAAAGTTATTCTAACATGCCCCTGGGTGTGTATGTGTGTCTGTGCACTGTGATATCTAATTCAGGGTATTCCTGAGACATTCACTGCAACCTTATACTATACGAAAATATGGAAATACGAGTGAAGATGAATAAATCAGCATGGTTTGGATGATTCGAACCATCAATCATTCCATTAGAATAGGTTTAGGTTAGACTTTTTTTTGTTTCCATTCCCAGTGGTAAGCATGTTTGCCTAGTACCTTTAGGGTTGGGGTTCAAATCTCACCTCTGGTCCATGTGTGTGGAGTTTGCATTTTCTCTATGTACTTGGTGGGATTCCGTTGTAGCCTGATTGGTGCTTTCAAGTTACCTCTAGTGTATGATTAGGTGTGCGAGTGTGAGTGAGTGTGTGCGCCTGTGCCCTGCGGTGGGTTGGCACCTAATTCAGGGTGTGCCCTGCCTTGTGTCCTGAGTTCTCTGGAAACGACACCAGGGCAACATGACCCTACAGATGAAAAGCAGAACAGAAAATGAATGAATAAATTATGTTGATTTGATCTGATTTGAAGCATGACTTCATCGACCTGTTTGACTGCATTGGTTCTGTATCTTGAGAAGCGCTGATTTAAGGAGTAGGACACCATTTGACTCATGGGACAGTCTCAACCCGAGTTTTTATGAAAGTATTATGATTGGAAATGACTTTGTGCAGGAGAAAAAAAGTAAAACAGCGTGCCAATGGTTACACGACGTGCGTCTTGTGATCTTTTTAAGGATCGTATTATGTTAATTATTTCCTTAAACATGTGTCTTAGGTTATATTATAATATTTGGGGGGTGGGGGGGGGGACGTTGTAAAGACGTCGAGAAATCATGGTGCTGTCCTAAACCGCGGTCTGTACAACCAGCGCTGTCCTGTTCTGGCACTAGGTCGCCTAATGTGTGGCTTTTGGAAGCAGCCAATCGGCGCGTTCTCTCTGGAGCGTGCGTGCGGGCGCGCGCCTTCGCCTTTACGCGTCCACGTACATCCAGAGCGCATGCGTCTCACTTCACTTCACTCCTTGAAACTCGGGCTGGGGCTCAATTAAGAGACCATGTCCGCCATCGGCCGTCCGCAGTCCGTGCTAGTCTTATTTAAACCAAATTCTCCATGAAATAGCATTATCCCGTGGCCTCGAGAATGGCCGGCTCGGTGAGTACCTGCTGAAACGGTGCTCTCTCTGTCTCTTGCAATAGCGCCGTTGTGTTTTTTCCCCCTTCTCTCTCTCGCTCTCCCTCACTCTCACTCTCTTCTCCGTAGCGAAGGAGGCGTATGCGCGTAATCAACGCGCACTAGAATTTGCATGCATATTTATTTATTAAAGTATAGTAGAAATAGTTGCATGCTGCAGAACAAATCGAGGTGCTGTTCGGCGAAGCCGGCTGTGAGAGGAGCCGGAGCTCCTGTGTGCGCTGAACGCTTTAAACTGTACAGTCAGAGAAGATTAGAACTAATCACACTGCTTCTGCTTCTCGCCGCTCCGATCGTGCTGTTGTGGGATGATGGAAGCACTACGTTATTAGAGCTAGAGTACAGTACAGTTGCTTATTTATTATTATTATTTTTTATTTTGTCTTGGTGCTGTTGCAGGGTGCTGTTCAGGTGAAGCTGGAGCTCGGGCACCGCGCTCAGGTCCGGAAGAAACCCACCGCTGAGGGCTTCACACACGACTGGATGGTGTTTGTCCGCGGGCCGGAGCACACCAACATCCAGCACTTTGTGGAGAAAGTAGTGTTTCATCTGCATGAAAGTTTCCCCAGACCAAAAAGAGGTGCGTGGAACCCGTGGGTTTTGTGTGTAACGCTGTGTGGCGCATCGCTCTGAGCTATGAGTGTGCGCGCGCGTGTGTGTGTGCGCGCGAGCGTGCGTGTGTATGTGTGGTGTGTTACTTTTTTATTTTTTTTGGCTGTTTTCATGTTTGCCTCAAATGTCTCAATTTGGATATTTTTCACAAGTTGTTGATTATTCATCTCAATAGATATGCAGTTCCAAAAATTGCTGTAAAATGTCATACATAATAATTATTATTAATAATAATAATAATAATAATAATAATAATAATAAATTAATGAATTAGACAGCCATTTGACAAACGAAGAATGTGTTAATATTAGTCTCATGGATGGCTGGATCAGGAAGTGTTCATTTCCTGCCCATGTGTGAAGACTTTTGTTTGGGACACTGTAGAAAAGCTATAAAAGTAGACAAGAAATCCTTTCCCCTTTTGAGACCTGGGCTTCCATCTGTGCACCTAATGACAAGCCGAACTATTTCAATTCCCTTACTTTTTTTTTTTTTTTTATCTGTTTTTGTTTTTTTGTTATTTTAAACTCATTGAAAATCTTATATACACAGAAGCTAGACGGAATGAGGCAACATGCTACATTTTGTTTCAGGCCATTGGACTTAAGCAGACCTGGTCCCCTCTTTTATGCAGGAGGAACGTGATCAATTAAACTGTTTGTTGCTTTGAAGCACGGTTTTCTGCCGCTTTGCTGCGTTTGAGTTTGCACTGAGGAAACAAGTGCTGGGCGAAATGCCAGCCAGGGTCTGTCCTAATTACGCACGACTCACTGCAGACGAAGGTTTTCGCTGTATTGTTTGTGCTTGTGAGTTTGGGCCGGTCTTGCTGCGCTTTGCCTTTTCTTTCAGCGAGTGTCTGCATGCAGCCAAAACTGAGACTATACCATATAATTCTGTATAATCGTTATAGCCCTGCTGGCATTTCCATTACTGGTATTGGTAGAACCTGACTTTTTTTTTATTTTTATTTTTTTATCTTTGGCACTTGAAGCATCCTGGTCAAACATTTCAGCTCTTCAGGGTTTTTTTTTTTTCCTTTTTTCTGTGTGTTTTTATCATGAGTAGCATGATATTTTGCAATATGAAGCAATACAACTGAAATAGGTCTGACATGTCGTGCCACCCTAACAGGGATGTGATTGTGACTGGAAGTAATCCCAAACACATGACGCAAAAAATATGACCGTATTATGCTGTTGGCATGCCAACGGGAGTTGCATAGATTTATAGGCGAAAAGCAAATAGTAGTGCAAACAAGGAAGATTAGAATGGTGTTCAGTTATTCGCCATGGTTCGATTTAAACTTGTAGTAGTATTCCTTATTGTAGTCTATGCACCAAAACAGTTGGGATCTGACTGCATGGTCTGGTTCTACACTGTACCAGGACATAAAGTGGACTTTTACTAGCGTAGTGCAGTGGGGAATCCCGCCGCAAAGTTTGGTAAATAAAACGCCTAATTTGGATTCTGTTTTGCTTCTGGTAATATTTTCTCAATTTGTGTAGCCTATGTACCCCACTGGTCATGATTCATAGGGCATAGCAGCATAAATTGTCATGTTTATATTAGCTCTGTAGGGACATTCTCTACTACCTGCGGTTTGTGTGTGTGTATGGGTGTGGACATAGTAAAAATCTACCTTGTCATATTACGACTGAAAGTCTTAACTTGAAACATGCATTGTGAGCTGTGTAAAAATGACAAGAGGTGTACCAAATGTAGGTCTGTTTTAACATCCCTGCTGTAACCCCCCACCCCGCCCCACCCCGCCCCACCCCACACCATCCTTTTTGACAAATGTGCTGCGAGGCCTTCTGAAAAAGTTCAAAACCAGCAGGAGGATACTTAACCTCAAATAAATCCTGCCTTATGACACTGCCTTAGCGATTCTCCCAAACTCCGTTTCAGAACTACGTGGTATGCAGCCTAATGTGTTTTTGCAGCATGACAAATTAAGAGCTTTAAATACTTCCTGAGGTTACTTGCATGTTGCAAAGTGGTATCTTTTTGTAATTGATTTGACAAAGTGTGCCATCCAGAACCAGTTGAGGGATGTAGCGCTGTAATGGGGTTGTGCGTTACACACGTATAGATCAGTTTAGATTAGAGCTTTGGATGTTCACTTGCCTAGATATTGATTGACAGACCTGAGTATCTAGTGTCTTGTTTATTGTGAAATCATACACGCTCAAAAAAGTGGCCTTTATTATTATAAATGAGTCACAGGCGCCTTGTGTTTAGTGGATAATTCACAGCGGGGCTCTCTGTGGCCACTGAATTCAGATAACCCGCTCTCTTAGACCTGACAGAATTTATGGCGGTCGTGTAATGTAAACAATCAGGCTTATTATTTGGGGTCCTGCGAGTTTCTGTCGTACCCCCCCACCCCTGCACCCCCCCTCCATCATGGCTTCCCGACTTGTAGCTTTGATCATGCCCGCCAGCGTCGAGAGGAGCCGGGAGGGAAGTTCGAGAAAAACCTTGTGCACAGACGGGCATGTGTTTGACAGTTTAATACCAACAGTCTCGTCTGTAAGAGAACAGCTGTATCTCTCTCTCTCCTCTCTCTCTCTCTCTCTCTCGCATACATACACACTCACTCACCCTCTTTAAAACCTCTCAACTTCCAAATATGTGTAGTCACTTCCTTTCATTTTTTATTATTCATTCATTTATTTATTTGAATTTTCGCCATCATCTGATATTACCCATCCCACAGCTGTTCTATGTTATACTAAATACCTCTGCAATTCACATAAAAGGAAAGCCTTTTGTTTAGTATATTGGTCATTTTCTGAAATTTTCCACATTCATAAAGCGATTTGAAGTGTTTCAAACGGTTGCCTTTTGTCACACGCATCATTTTATGAGACCTCTAGTGCAGTCTCTGGTTGGTTTTTTTTTTTTTTTTTTTTTCTCTCTCTCTCTCTTTTCCTGTAAAATGTCACAGATTTGTGAGTGTGTTACAGGGTAGTGCTGGATGGACAAGAAATGCCATCAATTTCGAAGAATTATTGCAAGCTAGACACATTTAAAACAGACTCCAATCTGCTTGGCTTGAGAGGGGAAAAAAAAAAAAGGCTATGATTAGCGGCCATGCTGTGTAGCCTTGGAAACCTGATATTTAGTGTCGGGAGCCTGTTGGGGGAGTGTATGTGTTTTTTGAGAAGGAGGGGTACAGGGTAAACTCAAAAGAAATGGACTGGAACACGGCTGTACATTTCACCTGCGTCCATTGATGCCAGGTTTTTTTTTTTTTTTTTTTTTTTTTTTAAATCACTAAAATATAGCTGTGTGGCTTTTGGGTGGTCACAAGGCTACCCATAATTTAGCAGCGAGTGCAGAAAGTGTTCTCTTTGTCATCACAGAGAGGCTTTTGGGACTGTCACCTTCAATTTTGCACAGTGCCTGTGGTTTTGTTCAGACACATGGTAAACTGGCTGTATACATTTTATTCATATGAAGCCTTGTAAAAGACCTGGACACAAAGAATGAATGGCTTTTAGAGCTTTATAAACGGACCCAACTCTCATACGTGCGGTCTCCCGACGCTATGTATACAATTCGCAGACGCCTCTATAGAAAATTTAGGGTGCGATATGGTGCATTTGTTCGACATTTTGTGAAGGAATAAAAAGAACACGTTAAACTCCTTTTCTTTTTAAGTGCCTTTCACTAAATTGTTTAAACACGACCCCTTATGCAGTTCATCTGTTACAGCTTAATCCAAGAGGATTTCGATATTTTACCACAGATGGAGCGTGCAGGAGCCAGATAAACCAGCCATTGGAAGAAGTGTGAAGCCAACAATGAACATGCATGTTCATATAAGAAGTGCGAGTAGAACATGCAGTCGTATACATCAGGCGATGAACGAGTGTACCTCAGATATGATCAAGCATGCTTTCCCGCTCTGGATGAGTTAAAGTTTTGCTATGTGGGAATTTTTGTTGAAGAAAATCTGGTCCATGGAAGCTCAGAGGGCTGAGGCACTGAGTTACTGATCGGAAGGACGGCGGTTCGAGCCCCAGCTCCACCAGATTGCCATTGTTGGGCCCTTGAGCAAGGCCCTTAACCCGGGCGCAGTATCATGGCTGACTCTGTGCCATAAAGGCTTAACTTAACTTAACTTAACTTGACTTAACCTGCCAGGACCCAGACTGTACTGTTGTGTCCTTTGCATTTTCTCCTAACTGTTTTGCATTATTAGCACCTGATCACTATGGACTTAATCACTGCCTTCAAACAGGAAGAAGTTCAGCAAAAGAATTATCACATGAGGATTGTACAGGCAGATATGAACAATGTAGTTTTGAAGAAAATGTCATGTCCTTAAATGAGGACATGACTCAAGAGTCTCAAGGGAAAAGGTTGGTGCTGAGTAAACCTGATTCGTCGAGCACTTTTTAAAACCGACATCGTTACAAAGCTGGTTTACAGAAACGTATCATTTCCAGATATAATTAGTAAATGTGTGCATTTATCTATGCATTCATCCAAAACTCCCTGAAATGATACTAGGAAGAAACCTTGAGAGAATCCAGACTTAAAAGCAAGGTCTGTGGACTGTGTAGTTCCAAAACTGCAACTTTGTGACCAGGAAATTCATTATAGTTTTAACATGAAGTCTGTCAGGGGTTGAGTTATTAAATGTTCACTGTAGGCAGTCCTTGGACTTGTTTTATCCAGACAAAAAGCTTTTAATACTTAAATAGTTGTTCGCTTTTTTACCTACATAAGTGGGGTGTTCAGATCAAACCAGGATTTTGACTGCGCAGAATACTGAATACGATTATGAGAGTAGAAACTTCCTTTATTTCTCGATATCATCCCCTGCTACACAAATGCGCTTATCCCAGCGTTTCACTAGTGCTTGATACTGTCAAAGTTTTCTCAGTACACTGTAACCATGATCAGACTGCCTGTTTCACATATGAACCGCTGGCCTACCAGGAACACCTTTTTAATCGGCCAAACATGTGGAAATGGTTTAGAGAGAGTTCAGGACTGTACGGGGCATGCGGAAGTAACTCCCAGGCGAGTTCCTGTAATGTGCAAGTGGTGTTTGTGGATGATTGTGTGTACAGTTACCACAGATGGATGTGTTTCTCTGCAAGTCCGTGACGAGTTATCCATCGATTTTTCAAGGATCAGATGTTCCACAGGAATGCCATTCACAGATGTACAACCTACTTGTTACTGTGGTTAAGAGTCTCATTACTGGGCAGTCTGTAAATGTCAATGGTTTTTATGCATTTATTCATGAGAATTTTTTATCCATTAAAATAGAGATTTAGAAGTAGTGGAGATGACTTTGGTTACTGTAAGTATAGACTAATCTCGTACTCGGACTCTCTGTGGGAGATCTGCAGTCCATGGTTTGGTGCACAGACACAGTAAGGTTTTTGGAGCAAGGTAATGTCAGTGATTAGTTTTTTAAATGTTTTTCTCTTAGGAATGGTGGCAACTAAATGAGAAATCCTAATGCATTAAAGTCAGGCTATGATAAAAGTTAGTTACGTGTATACTTTAGCATGAGTCAAACGACCTGTTTCTTGCCCATAGTTATTGATTGATTAATACGTTCTGATTTTTATTATTATTATTTTTTAAGCAAGGATTTTGGTTTGTGGGTCTAATGATTGACCACTAGTGGTCCCAGTTGATTCTCGTCTGTTTGTGTACCATATCCGAGAAGATCCCAAATGTGCGCTCCTGTCCAGCTTTCCTGTTTTCTGTAAACTATTAGCTGGGAACCATTTCAATGCGGTTCGAAGTAATTAAATATGCCGAGAAAAGCTCCAAAGCGTGTACTGCTTTATTTTGTTTTGTGCAACTGCCATTGTGGTTATTGGTTTAAAAAAAGAAAAATAAGGAAAGTCTAGGATGCATCCTCTGTAACGGCAGGCTGTGGGTTTTTTTTTTTTTTTTTTTTGTGGTATCTGCAAATCACACCAAAGAGGAAACGATCTCTGAACTTGTTTCTTGCATGAGGAAAAAGCGTGATTGTGTGAACACATTTTTCCAATTAGAGCCATCACGACACAGCTCCACAAAGCTTTGTGTGGCCAGCGGGAAAGTGTAAGGCTTAATTGGAAGGGACGAAAAAGCGCTTATTAGTGTGTTCAGAAAATCACAAGCCGATAAAGGTCACATGTCCTGATGAAGAGAAATGGAGATAAAATACAAGTCAGGTCAAAGTAAAAAATAAAAAATAAAAAAAAAGCCACACAGACAAATGTTGGCACGGAGCATGTTTGGACTTTGCATTTTGATGCTGGTGCAGTTGTGATCAGCATCCTCTCTGCTTTTCTCCTCATTACCAACTGATGATCAGATGATGGTGTTTATCTGAGAGGTGTGTTTCGGGGGGGGGTATTGGGGATGGGGGGGTTCTGGAGTTTTAGCATGCTTCATAAATCTGTGTTGCTCTCTGTAGCTGAACAGAGATCTGTGGTATTATGTGCACATCGTCCAATAAGGTAAGACCCTGATGTGGCCTTAATACCAGCTGTCCTCAGGCAAAGTACGGCTTAAATGTCATTTGGAGATGTATAACTTTCCGGTCGTCTTTCACCATGGCTTTAGTAGAGATCGTTCTCACTCGCTCAGAGGAAGCGATCTATCCTTAGTGAGCAGCTGAACCCGGTGGAATTATGAAGGGAGGACACTGAGTACAAAAAAAATAAAGTTGTGCAATATTATTAAATCACATGGTGACAGTGTTATTGTTGCATGTGAAAGCTGTAGATTTATAAAGATTAATTGCTGCTGATTATTGGAGTTTTTTATTTATTTATTTTTTTTAAAACATGTAAGATGTTCCTGAAAGAAAAGTTAGATCTCTCTTACCAAATCGAGACAGATTCCACAGATTAAGGATACATCTGGAGCAAATTACTGTCAATAGGAATTTCTTACTGATTTGACCTCTGGACCTGTTCTTCTAATAAACTGGTTGGTGAAAACCAGTAGTGCATTTTTTTTTATTTTTATTTTTTATTTTTTCTTCTCCTATTCACTGTTCTAGTGATGTTTTTTATGATGTTCGTCAAGTATTCTTTGAAAGTTCATTCAGCAGTGATGCTTGACCCACTTGAGCATTGCTGAAATAGTTTAGCTTCTGTCTGTCTGTCTGTCTGTGTCTGTCTGTCTGTGTGCATTCTGGAGCAGATCATTTGTCACAAAAAGGTCCCCCTTTTTGTTTTCCATCACAGTATGATTCACTGTTATTTCCCTTTATTTCTGGATGATGATGGCGTGACTCAGCAGCTCTGGGTCCACTAGTACAGACCGATTGTCCAGATTGACCATACTGTGATTTTATGAAAAATTTAGATTTTTAAAGCTTGTCAATGTTGCATATTTTGGTAGGCAAAAAATGTAAGTATAATTGAACTCATGCACTCGTTTGACTTGGAAAGCCTTTCTTTTTAAAAACTTTCTATTTACAAACTTGCAGAAATTCTTTTCTGAACGGCTGCATGTTGGAGCACATTTGAAAGCCTACTCTGCGCTTTTCTAGCGTGATAACCTGCGTTGCATTCAGAAATCCACACAGCTGTTGTAGGGCTTCAGTGTTTCCTATCTGATGGGGGAAGGAGAGTTTCTCAGTGACCCAACATCGTTCAGTTTCCCCAACTTTCGTCTCCTGGCAGTGGTCGAGCCGAAGATTAAACATCTGCGAGAACAAGCCCGTAATTGCTTTACGACCAGGCAAAAATCGTATCTACTTGTATTGGTGGTGCACAAAGGGCTGAGGCCCTGAAACAGCAGGCTGCCTCCTCCACTGGAATGAAAGGAGCGGAAAAGGGAGGGATGGAGGAAGAGAGGGAATGGAGAAGGGGGGGGGGTGCCCGACTTGTGCGCAACAGTCCAAAACAGGAACTGAGCCATAAATGCTTACTCTACCGACGACTCCCCCCCCCCCCTCTTTAGTGAAAGGAGGTGAGGGCTGTGAGGAAGTGGTTTATTGAAGCACGGTTTATAAAGGCTGTCTGCTAGCAAAGTCTTTGAGTCCGTCTCCGTGCATTTGTGCGTGTCGTAAAACATTTGTCTCCTCTTTTGTTGACTAAATCTTAAAAGTAAAAGCTGGATTCGTTTTCTCTTCATCATCACTACAGTAATGTGGATAATTAAAAATTGCCTGTGGAAGAGTAGCACCGCATTAGAACTGTTCTGATTTATTTATTTAAAAAAAAAAATTTTTGGTAGAAACTTGACAGCTAGCCTTTGAGGCATTTTTACATTTGCAATAGCCTGGCGTCACAATCAACAACTGGAGAAGCTATAGTAGTTTTGGGTTTCATCCTGACAGGAATCACACCCTCCATGCTCTCGTTGAGGGGGGAGGGAAAAAAAAAAACCCTGATTTGAAAGGCTTTTGCCTTTTGCCACTTTGCTACCCAGATTGAGGATAAGTGTTTTTGCAGAAAGCCACCATCTGATTCATCAATATACATGCATACACATATCTTTCATGCGTCTCCAAAAATAATAAACATGCAGCTTTAGTTGCAAGGCCAAAATATTTTTTTTCCCAGGGAACTAGAGAGATTCATTTAGTGTTTGGCATGGATGTGGTTTTGGTGAGTGTACGAGGGTGAAATCTGAGCCTCTGCTCTCATTGAGGGGGAATCCTGCCGTGGCTATTGTCTGCTTGGCTGGCAGAGAGAAGCTATTTAAAATTGTCATAAATTCCACACACCCAGGGCTCAGTGTGAAGCGCTGTTTTTGGATGGCAGAATAAACGCTTCTTTTTCTTTTTCGTTGTTTTTGACAGATAAATGGCAGCTCGTCTCCACTCGTCGCTTTGTTCACGGACGGTTTTAAAAGATTCTTGTCTTTCTTTAAAAAAAAAAAAAAAAAAATTATTTAGTGCCATTTAACTAGCTTTTATACTGTTCTTGTACAATTAGTTCAAGAATTCCTGGCGCTCCCTTGCATCCTGCCGAATACAGTAATGAGGCTTTCATTGGGGGGGGAAGATGGCTGGTGAATACCTTTTTTGTGTCTTTTGTTGAAATGAGCGTTAAATTACCGTCCTAGTCCTTGAAGTTACTGGGCACACTGCTGTTTTGCTTTACATGGCTTGTCGAAGCCGATTTTAATAAGAAAGCCCTTGAACCTGAGGGAGATGGCCAAGTCGATATAAGGAGATTGTCTTGCATTTATAAGTAGGGTTTTAGTGAGCTGGGGACACGGAGAATAGCTTATCGCTGCTATCCGAGTCCTTTAAGATCCAGATTCAGCAGTATGTATTAAGGCTGCATGATCTTTGATGAAATAGGAATCACTCTCATGAGTGTTGCAAGAAACATCACGTACTGTTGTATTTATACCATTTTTAAATCACCGGAGTAAAGTTACTATGTATATATAGTGTATATAACATACGGTTTACTGTAAAACATGAACGTGCCAAGTTTACAGTGTGTGTGTCCTCCCAAAGTTAAAAGGAAACCAGCTATATTAACAGCTAGTTAAATAATTAGTCTTTAGTTTCTGCATGCTCCAGAGAGCGGTTCGTGAGGAGGTCAGAATCAGTTTTAATAGTATCCTGCCCGACACACTTCTGAGTGTGTGTAGCCATGACTTATTTATTCCATCCAATTTGTTCATATACAGTACATATATTATTTTAGTGATTGAGCATTAAATATTCAGCGAATTACATTAAACATTACTTTACAAATGTGTTTCTTTAGATGTTCCTGTTTCTCACTTACTTTCTTTTGTGTAGTCTCATAAGGAATCAATGTGCTTCATTTTATGAATGGGGACACAACTGCGGAAGTTACCTTAGAAGGGGGGAAAAGTTCAGTTGAGGCAAAAAAAAAAAAAAGTTCAAATTATTATTTGCCAAAGCACATTTTAATTCAGTTAAGTCTTACTGTTATGAAATTCTGCAAAACTATGTGTTCCAAAGTGTTTTTTTTTTTCCCCTGAGGTAAAAAGTTTTGATTATCACATTTGTATCTCATCATCGATGTTCTCTTGATGATCCAAATTTTGAAGAAGTGTCAATGGTGTATGAATGATCCATTGTATGCTTTGGTTTTAATTTTAGTGAACAGACCTGATGTGTTGTGTTGGTGAATTGTGAAACAGCAGTGGTGGTCCAGCTTGTTCCATTTTCTGTAACTGGGATTGTTGATATCATTACTGGGCTAGTAAGTGCTTAATAGTGGCATTTCCTTACTTCCTTTCCTCTCGGCAAGGATCCTTCATGGTCTTGCATAAAATTTGTACAAAATGGATTCAGTCCAACTTTGAATATTTTTTAAAAGCGAGGAAAAACTTTAGCATCAAGCTTCCTAAACCCTATCCAGAAGGTGACATTAAGAGCAGACTTTAGTGCCTTAAAGAACTGGGTTTTAAGATCAGCTCTGATGAGTGGCTGATGACAAGCATTGGCAAAAAAAAGTATTTTATTTTAGAAACCAATCCCCCCCCTAGTCATAGTGCAATAATCTGAAAAGTGTACTACACCGGAAATTAAATCATATGAACCAGTCAGAGGCAAAGGCTGGCATTAATGGAATTTTAATGAGAAGCATCATGAAATCTTATCCAGGGACTGATCACTTTAGTATGGTGCCAATTCAAGGAATGTGAGTGCCCTGCTTTGCTTCTTGTAAATCTTTCCCACTTGATGCCTGTAGGGCATCTGGAAAAAAGGAAGAATTCATGTTGCGCTACCTCCCAGGCCTTAATGTTCACTGGTCAATTACTGAGCTTTGAATCTGATGGGGGGGGGTTCAAATCTCTGTTCAGTCAAGAACAGATTTTCTTTATACTATTTCAGTTATACAGCTTCTTTTTTTTTTTCATACTACTAGTCAAATGTTTGGACACATCTTCTAATTGCATGGTCTTTCCTAAATTCAATTTCTTTATACAATGTTTTACAATGCGGAAGGTGTCCAAAATATGAAAATCTTATTTGACCAGTTGATATTGAGATGTTCCTGCTACTTGTGATCTGTAAAGCCTTGTATATGATTTTATATACAGTACAAAGTAGCTAAATAACTCCTAAATGTATGTTTAACACTAGCCGTAAATAAAATTATTAATTTGTAACACAGCTGCTTGAGTAGTTAGTTACAACACCAGCTGCTGAGGGTTTGGGCCAGATTGCGGTGTTCTGTTAGATGATGCACCATTCACATTGCCAGCCTGAAATGACTCAAATCCAAATAATTTTTTTTACCCTAATGTGACCCAGATCTGATTTTTTCCAGCTCACATCTGAGTCACTTCCGTATGAGCTCCTAGATTAGATATACAGTATATCTAATCTAGATATATGAGAATGAGAATCAGAACTCGTGACTTTTTGGATCTCTGTATCCGTATGGTGCTCGCTGATATCATCAATCTGCACCTTCAGCACTTAGATTTCATAGCTTGCGATGCAATACAGTAGTTGCTAAAAAGGCTAAATCGAGGCATCTGTCTTTCTTCCTTATTTGGGACCTCAACATATACAGGCGAACCCTGCTTGCAATTTTTGCTTGCCATTTTGCCATCATATCCAATATTTGAAAATGAATGCGTGCTCTCAAATATGACGTGTTTTATCACAGATAAAGCGAGCATGGTGTATCGCGCGTGGTGTTTTAGAGGACAGGCGTGTCCATATTAGTCAGATAAAAGTCTCTTAAATTTATGGGAATTAAAGTGTGGTGTGTAATGGGAACATGCAGCCAAAAATTGCATAATACAATGATATAAAATGTGTATAAAAATAAGTATTAAAGGAAATTTTCTTGGGTGGGAGAGTGAGGAGACAGACAGACAGACTGACATTTCTGAAGAAAATTTCCACCCATAAAATTTAAAATGTATGTGTACAAGTTAACATCTATATAGATATGGATTAGAGAGAACCTGTAATAATTTATTTAGGCTTTTCAAGAGAAATTGTTTCAATAGCTTGGACTCAAATTACAGTCAAGTAAGCAGTCTTGGTCATATTGCTTGCAAGTTGTGACGAGTTTCCCTTGTGCTTGACAATCTGTCAAACAGCGCTGTTTTCTTGTTTTCCAGACGTGGTGGTCCATACTGGTGTGATTTGGCACGTGACTGTTTTTCTCATCCCCCACTCCAGATGAGTTTTTAGCTTTCTTGCCTAATCCCACAACCCTACAACTTAGGACAAATTGTTTCTCAGCTTGGTCTTAATATGACACACCTAGCTTGTTAGAACTTTTGACTCTCTGTGCTGTTTGTAGAGCTGTCCTGAGAAGAGCCTCTTTATGTTTTGTTTAAATTTCAACCCCGGATGTTTCCTTTGACCCACAGTTCCTCGGTGCTGCCGAGCTGGATCTGAAAACGAGCGTTGAAGCCAGCAGCACTCCAGGTCTGCATTCTAACCCTAGGCTGACTTTTTGAAGAAGCGCAGTCGGGAAGCTGAGCATGTATCCTGTTTTAATATCGGGTTTGGAAAAGCTAAGCCACGAATGCTGTAGAGCTGTTGAGGAAATCAAGGTGTGTTGTTGTCTTCAGAGATTGGGGTGCACATTTGGATTTGCACTTACATATCTGTAGGGTGGCGTTTTTGGAACCAGGAGCATAATGTTCTCAGGTACTGTGTGTTCTCTGGAAAACAGAGGGATATACCCCTCATGACCAAAGGCAATGGCAGTGTCCCTGGTGAGAAGGTGCCTCATGTCAGCCACCATGGTTTCCCCTGTACAAGGTGTCGGTTTACACCACTGTGAGCAGACTTGGTGCTCCCATATGCCAGGTTCCATGGCGTCAACTCTTTATGTGAAGAGTGCACCCTTTGAGAATTGCAGCTTAACCTTCCCTCCTGGACCAGAACAAGCTTTTGTATTTTATTTTTTTTCGGGCTACGTCAAACAGCGCTGTGCAACGTCACAAACCACGGGGAAGAACATAAAAATCTTCCACTGCCACACACGGTTTATATTGCTGCTTCTTTTGGTCACGTCTTAAACACTTTCCCCATGCTATAAAATGGGTAATACAGTACATGTAACTGAATGACCAGCACATCATGTGTTTGGATTTGTGTGATCACACCATTGCATCCAATATACTAGTATACATGTCTTTTAAGTGCACAAAAAATATTATTTTTTATATATTGTTTGCCAAATTATCAATCATTTTTTTCACAAACCCAAACAGTGTGTTTACAGTACTCTGAAGAAATATTTGCCCCTTTCTGATTTTTTTAAAATTATTTATTTCATTGCAAATTTGTCAAGCTTTTTGAGGTGATCAACAAATTTTATTATTACCCAAAGATAACATGAGTAAATACAAAATGCAGCTTTAAAAAGATTATTTATAGCCAGTTATCATTTGCCATGACCTTTTATCAAGGCAAAAAAGCTGTCTAAACCTTCCTGGCTCTAGGTGAAAAAGTAATTGCCCCTTTGCTAAATCATGAATGAACTGTAATTAACAAAATTTCTTTGGAAACCTGTTAAATTTCAATTCCCACACCCAGGATTGATTACTGCCAGTCCTGTTGAATAAAGAAATCATTATTTAAAAACTGCATTTTGTATTTACTTGGGTCATTTATGTATAATATAAAAATTAGCTTGATTTAAATCAATTCAGTGTGACAAATATATGCAAAAAAAGAAAAAAACGTAGGAAGGGGCACAATAGGTAGATACACTTTCAGGGAGTACTAAAATAAAGCAAAAATCAACGATGCCTATATACAGTATAAAAAGATCTGTACTGTATACTGAAAAACAGTGATTATTTAATATTCACTTACGACTTCAAAATCATTTGGAGACCTTTTTTTAAATTTTTATTTTTTTAGATTTTCCAGTAATGACTTTTCTAAGTTTACACAGAATAACTATTTACATAACTCCATACATGGAAGGTGTAAAGTGGTATATTTGTTTGTCCGGAGAAGGAAGATTACCGTAGGCCACAAAGTCAGGGAAGTCATTCTGCCGGGGTGGCGCATCCTTTATAGAGTAGGTAAAATTATGATGTAATGTAATTCGGCTACATTTAACCACCTGTGCAATAACGACCTGCGCATAATTTTCCTATATGAATGGACCGGCCCAAAGGGGTGGAGTTTATAACCAAAGGGTGCATTATCATCCAGAAACAAAGAGTGTCGTATGTGACGGGTAGACGCTTTACCAGACCATGGGTTAGTAGCCTTAAGAGCCTTGTATCACAGTGGGGTCTATGTAAACGTAAAGCTTAAAGAGATGCGTTATCTCTAGTACTTTTTGTTCTTAGTAGTTTACTCTGAGCAATGTACTGTGACTATCTGATAAAAAATAATGGCCTGAAAGGTATTCGAAAAGGTGGATGTTTGGATTTTGGTCTGTTTAGAGGAATACTTGAAAGGATGCTGTTGTGTAGGATGGACAGGCCTCCCTCATTAGATTGTGCTTACTAGGGCTGGGCAATGATCTAATACTGATATCATGATAAATGATGTCATAATACATGTATCTGAGACATCGAAAGTATGAGTACTGTATGTTTTATTTTTTTTAATAACATCTACAGAATTATTAAAAGTGTTAAAAAATTAAGATTGTTTAATTGTTGTTCAGTGTTACTATTCCATGTCTATAAAAAAAAAAAAATAGAATTCAGATTTTTAAAAGAATTTATTTATTTTATTTTATTTTTTTGTCCAGACTTTTTTACACACTTGCATATTGTACAACATGCACACATATTGTAGAAATGTATTCACGTATCATGATCCTGTGAGTTTCTTGTAATGCTCACCAGCCAAGACAGACAAGTCAAGAGGAACAAAGGCTCTTTATGCATTTGGTCTAAGCAGTGAGAGCACAGGGGCTGGTCATACTGCAGTGAATACAAAGGATGACTTGCACGCAAGGAGTGCTGCTGCATTGTGTACATAGTTTTGTTCGATTGTAAAGGAGTGACCAAATCAGCACTCGCAGACGCTATATTTACTCACCCTGTATTTTGGATCGGATAGAGCTGGATCATATGGCAAATCTGAGGCTTGCTACAGATCGATAGACTCGTGATTTCATACATCTTTTGTTTGATTCCCTTCTGTACAACAACACTTGAAACGAGCATCGAAGCATCCAGGGTGGCAACAAAAAAAGGTCTCATTATGAACCGACAGGCGAAAATGTAGAAACATGAGTTTTAAAATCCATATCAGTGTCACCATGGCTTCAGATTTACTCGCCACATTAAAGTTTCATGAGATGTGTTGCAGTGTCAACAGAAAAGAGCACACCTGAGTCTTGAGAGTACGAATAGCTCCAGAATGCGATACATTTGTGAAGATCTTTCTCTCAATTTTAAAAACCTCAGAACCTCTTTTAGCATGTTGTCTTAATGTCCTACCGCTAGCTCTTTAACTGCCTTCAGCTGCTGTGTTGAAAACTGAGCCTTGCCCCTTTTGCCGGGAAGTCTGTATTAAAGAAAAGTTTCCAGGATCCAAAATATTCTACAAACCTGAATCTCTCTTTAGAAAATTGTTCCTAAATAATTTCAAGTGCATTAGCATTAGTACCTTCATGTGGAATGCATAATGAGATGAGGTTTTCCACTGAAAGGCAGCGCTGGTCACCATTACGGCTGGGGAAAGAGGTGGGATCCTTCCCCATATTTGTCAGCCATCATTATAGTACTCAAGCCTGGGACCAATTATGGATTTCTTTTTTTTTTCTTTTTCTGATTTCACTAATGGTTTATTATTTCAGGCCATCCTAGCTCAAGGTTTCTTTATATCCTAGCCATGCGCCCAGGACATTCCTCCTGAGGACTGGACACCTCAGCTAGTTTTAGACTTTTTACTTTTTAATTTTATTTTTTATATCTTGTACCACATATGTAAATTTGCAAGCCTTATGTACAGTATAGTAGAGCCTATATACAGTAGGTAATATGGAAGACAATCTATCCATTAGTTGAATATGGGAACAGGGTGTATGTGTGCTAATGGTCAACCGCAATATGCATATGCAAATGAACCTGCAAAAGTTACATATACACATTGAGCAACATCTATTCACAGCCACATAGTGAATGAATCAACACAGATAAATGGAAATATTAAATTTATCAAACATTAAAGGACACAGTCAGGTTTAAACGAAAGCTACATTTAATCTAGTTTGATTATTGGAGGTAGCCTCTAAATATAACGAGCTATAAAGTAGAACTTGTATTACAAGTTCACACAATATTAATAGCTAGATATGGCCCCATCTGATGCCTCACTAGAATTATTAAATCTAATTAGGGAACAATGGTGCCACTGTGGCTCAGTGGTTAGCCCTGTCGCCTTGCACCTTCAGGATCTGGGTTTGATTCCCACCTTGGGGTCCGTGTGCATGGAGTTTGCATGTTGTTCTTGTGCTTGGTGGGTTTCCTCCGGGTACTCAGGTTTCCTCTCACAGTCCAAAGACATGCAGATTAGGCTAATTGGTGTTCCCAAATTGCCGTAGTGTGTGATTAAGTGTGTGAGTGTCTATGTATGTTAGGGTTTGGTGATGTCGACCAATTTGGCATTGTACGATGTCTAATGTGAAACATCGCGATAGACTATGGCATCGTCGTTGATGTCCGATGGGGCGGGGCTAGGGG
This sequence comes from Clarias platycephalus, assembly GCA_030068275.1. Classification (NCBI taxonomy): domain Eukaryota; kingdom Metazoa; phylum Chordata; class Actinopteri; order Siluriformes; family Clariidae; genus Clarias; species Clarias platycephalus. The sequence continues at coordinate 21,157,907 of JAQQZT010000001.1, forward strand.
ATTGTTTTACCATAACCAAACCATAAATAAAAAAAAAAGATAAGTTACACACAAATTACCACCTGTCAATCACTTTTGCGCAAAAGATGCGCAGACGACAAATTTACATGACCATTTGCGTGTTCACCATCCCGCGGAATATTTGTGCATATGT
>JAQQZT010000001.1:21166387-21176590 GCA_030068275.1 Clarias platycephalus
TTTTTTTTTTAACCCCCCCCCCCCCCCCCCCAATCTGTCTGAAAGAACCATTTAAGAAACTCTTCAGGCCTTTTTAACTTAAAGCTCCACTTCAGTTATTAGTTTCCAGCAGTGTTGCGCAGGCAGCTTAAGACCCTTTTTCTTTTCTTTTTTTTTTTTCTCCCCCCCATGTATTGAGTAAAGCACATTATCCGTTACGCTAGTAAATCGTGCAGGACTGCGCACCTTCATATTTCTTCAGTTAGATTTTATTTTTAGTCTCCAGTGTCGTATCACTTACCCTGATTCAGCTTGAAGTGCTGAACACATGCGGAGGTTATGGTTGTCCCTACCGCACATGGAAATGGTTCCCAATCTAAACAGGTCCTCGCACGTGATGGATTACCGACAGATCAAGGGTCACTGGTAGCCTGACTGCTGCACAACTACATCAGCCTCCTTAGCAAATGATGGTCTAGCGACTTCTCCATGGTCCCTGGCTCATTCTGTTTTGTGAAAGCTGTAGTGATACATGTGTTTTTTTGCGCTTATTTGCACACCTTTTAAAATTTAGAAAGGTCATACAATTTTTTTCCCCAATACTAATGTACGTATTTTTCCTGAAGTAATAACACCCTTTCAGGTCTAAGCTGTTGAATATAGTTATAGCACCTTAACAGTAGAATGCAGTTATAATATGGGCAGGGGCTGTTTGTTTAATTTGCTGTCCGTTATTTGCTGTGGCTCCTGCTTTGAAAAGCATATATATAAAATGAACACTTAAAGCTTTAAGGCAGAGTTGTATTCTTTGGCTCATCATGAGGAAGCCTCTTTGTGTTCAGAGGTCCAAGGGTCAACAAAAGATAGGGAAAATAAAAAGCTTTAGAGGTAGTTCAGGCGGGTCATAACACCTCCTCTGTCTAGACTGCCTAATGGCTTTACTACACAAGTGAAATATTGACAGGGGCTACCAAGCCTGACCTTGGGACAGACCAGCCCAGTCATTAGCACAGGAAGTACCTTGAAACCTCCATGTCCAGGCTACAACTAAGGGTCTCGACTTCCCCTTCCCCGATAGCTCACATTCTTTCCATATACTCCAAAATGAGACTGTATTTAAATTTTTGAGCTTTTTGAGTTCTGTTGAGTAAGCATTTAACTGACTGGCCTCCTTATCTCTCTCTCATCACCTTAACCTAGCTATTTTTTTTTTGTTTTAACACTTTGTCAGCAGGACGGGTTCAAAAGCGGTAGTGCCCTCACCATTACCACCACCACCACCAACAACAGCATCAGCAGCAGCTCACTCAAGCTCCACAAGCCATCCAAGGAGCACAGGGACAAGCCTTCCAAAGACTCGAAAGAGTCCAAAAGTGCCTTCAGAGACTTCGGCAGGGACTCGGGCAAAGTCTCCAAAGACTCCTTGAAGAAACCCAAAGAGAACCAGCCGCTGCGTGATGAGCAGCCCATCCCTAAGATGGGTTTCAAAGAGCCCAAGGCCATATCTAAGGAACACCGGGCAACTGATGTTAGCTTCTCGAGCTTGGGCCAAAATAAACGAAGGTCCTCGATGGATGATGAAGCCAACATTACCAAAAAACGGAAAGGAAGTTTTTCAGAGACGTCGCAGAAGCTCCAGTCTGGTTCCGCCGTGCTCCATCCTCATCACTCGGATAAAAAGGCTCTAAAGGACAAATCGCAGATCCGGCATGCCAAGTTAAGGGATAACGAGCTGTCTGAGAGAAGGAAGGTGCCCACTTTACCTCCTTTTCAGGATGTGGTTGACCCAAATGACTCTGATATGGACGACAACCTTTCTGCTAAATACGACGTAAGTGTCCAGTGGCGTTTCTCCTTGTTTTTTTTTTTTGCTGATGTTTTCTTATGTCTTTCACTGACTTTTGCTATATTTATAGCCTAACATTGCTGTAGTGAATCATCATCTTGTGAGCCTGCAGCGTTGTCTACTAAGCACATCTGTGCAGTTTGACTAACGATTTCTTAAATATGGTTTGAAGTTTTGAAAGCAATGCATCACGGATTCATTTTTTAGAATTAGGGTAAAGGTCAGGAGTGTGCGTTTGGGTGCACGTGTGTCAAGCTGCACCAGTAGGTTCTGATACTTTATCCCTAGGATGCTCTGTTTACAGACAGTTCTGCCAGAGCATGCGGGAGTTGTGTAATCATCAAACGAACAGGTCATGGGAGAATTCCAGTAACACAGGTCTGGTCAGTCAGAAGGGCTAATAAAAACTCCCTGGGTGGTGTTATGCTGAGGCCTGGCTTTTCAGGGTGAGGTTCAGGCTGTCAGTGCTGTGCAATGAAATTGATTACGTGATCGAATCAGTGTTTCGTTGGTGAATTTGATTAGTTGAATCAATGGGTCCATTTGTGATTTTTGGATCGAGTCACACTTTTTAAATTATTTATTTAAAATGGCATTTTTTTCCTTGAAAATGCCAATTCTCTTCCATCTTCTGCAAAATACTCTTATTTTGTGAGATTATGGTTTCTTCTTCCTTTGACGTTATGGAAAGTTAGTGCATTACCGCCACCTTTTGGGCTGGAGTCAGAAGACTGGAAGGAGAGATTATGACTAAACATTAATGCTCTTTAGGGCTGCACGAATTGTTTAGCAAAATTGCATTTGGTTTATTTTGACACATTGTAGTTGTTATTTAAAGTGATATTTAGCTATTAAATGTAACATCGTGTATTCGATTATATATTTTTATCTAGGCTAACAGCAAATTATGGCACAGTCTCATGAAGAGGATGTTTGCCAATATTTATGTAGCACCTCAAAATTATAAAAAAGCTTTAATTATTGAGAAACAATACATTTACAATTCCTGACTATGCAAATGTTACCTGCAATAAATTACTTTTAATAATATAATTTTTTTATGCTAATAATTGTGCAGCACTAGTGCTATTGAATCAAATTGAAGTTCAGAATGCCCAAAAATTTTATCGAAAGTAGGTTTTCTTATGTACTAAGAAATGTGTGCACATTGGTGATAAGCATAATTTCACCTGTTCAAAACTCTTGACTGAGAATGACTATTAAAATATAATACTAGTCATTTGATGATATTAATGAGCTCTTATAAACGAGTTTGTGTTTTCCAAGGGGGATGAATTAGTATCGTTTGGTGTTTATATGGAAACCTGATTATGGTGGCAACATTTTGTCATCATGCATCATAATGTTATGATAAATACTCTCATTCCATGACAATATGTACTGCATGATGTGTCCATGCAGTACATGGCATTTCATTCGAGTCAACTAGTGTGCTAGCCTTCCACAAGCTTCTCACTATACTTTTTTTTTTTCGCTCATGTCTTTCTATAAACTGATGGAATTTAGGTTTGATGGCCTCATTGCTTGAATTTGGTCTTCAGTTTAGTTAACAAATCCCTTTAACTTTAATCTAGCCATTACTTTAACTTTGTAGAAAAATGATATAAAGACAACAATTTTGAGGGGATGGGAATCACCCAATACGATATCACGATACCTACGTAGGTGCCGATTGTGATTCTTTTAATATTACAATTTTATAAATATCCTGATACAATAATACATTTGTTTTCTTGTTTGTCACAATTTTAAGTCGTTGAACCTGAAAAAAGTAGTTGTCCGAACTCAAAAGTTTTATAACATTGCTTTAGTCAACAGCTGTTGTCCATTCCTTATTACTTTTCTTACTTTAAACACCAACAAACTTGAACAATATGTAAATGCTTTTTACTGAGCAGCACGTTCCGCTGTTTTGGTAACCGCATTAATTATCAGTTCTAAACAAACTTGGCTAATAATTCACTCTTCCCATACTAGATGAAATCGTGTGAATAGCTTAGAGTGCACCACCTGTAGGATTAGAAAGAAACAGTAAAGTTTTACAGCCTAAAATGCTTTCAAAATCTCAAAGCTCAACTTGAGAATGAGCGTACGGGTTCAGTGGCTGCGAGCATACGGGCGCGCGGTTTTAACTGAAGCACAAGATTGTCAAGGATGATTTGAGCTCACAGTGCTTTGAGACTAGTGGAAGCATATGTATTGAATGGCTTTTGAGACTAATTTGTTCTTAGAGTTTGGAGAAAAAAGCTGATCGGTGGCTTCTAGCACTTGAGATTTTTGGTAATGTAGAACTATTAAAAAATTCCACTCGGAAGCTTGTGCACTCGGTACAGAATCTTTTAAATCTGAGGCTGATCAGTTGCTCACTGGTCATGGCCGATCAAGCTGAAAACCAGCCTTTTGGTAACACAAAAGAATCCCAATTTACAATTGTCTAATGCTCATGTTCATTGTTAATGTTCATTGTCCTGATCCCAGTTGTAGCCAAGTTTTAACTTTCTAGTTGATTCCTTGATTCCATTCCATCTTAAGGTGTTGCTGGTGGTGAATTTCTAGATAATCTTCCTTCCTCTGTATCAGATTATTTTCTGAAGTACACCAGTCTCTTTCCCACAAAAAAAAAAAAAGCATATGATTTCGTTTGACCAGAAAGTATTTTTCCAAAAGGCAAGGTCTTTGTCCTGGTGATTACCTATTTCAGTCTTGCTTTTTTATGCCAGTCTTAGTCTCATAGCTAATTTGTCACATTTTCAGGTGAATGGAGGATATGCATGCTTGGGAGATTGATGCCTCCAACTCCATCTTAATTTTTTTTCTTCTTGCTGTCTTGGGGTTTAATTGAAATCTGAGGACCAAAGTTCTTCTAGCACTGGGTCATAATTTTGCATTCTTCCTGAATGGTGTAGTGTCTTAAAAATGCCCCCCCAATTTTTTTTTTTTTTTTAATTATCCAGTACACCCCTAATAATAAAGATTGACCACCAAGACAATTTTCTTCACTTTAATGCATAACATTTGTGCTAGCTAAATTTATAAACATCATACGCATGTGTTTGTTGAACATCTTATTGTAAAGTTACTCCCTCCACTTTTCTTTTGAAGACTAATAGATTTTAGAATATATCTATGGAAATTTCCAATTTAGGCATCAGAGCATTTGTTACTGTAGGTCAGTTGAAAATGGCCTGGTGCTCAGTTGGCGCTCCAGTTTATCCGAAAGATGTTCCGTAGGTTAGGGCCGTGTGTGGGCCACTTCCACACCTACCTTGATAAACCATGTGTTTATGAACTAAGAAAGAAATGTGTGTACATTGGTGCATTCCATTTGTGCACAGTAGCATTGTCATGCTGGAACAGGTTTGAACCTAAATTCCAGTGAAGAAAATCTTACAGCAACTACAGCTACTGCAAAAACATTGCACTAAAACCACAATGTCGGCTGATGCAGGGATACCTGATAATAAAACTCTATAGAATTTGATATTACAGTGTAAAGATGGTTTGATGGTAGATGATTAACGCTTACCAGTTTAATTGTACAAAATGTACTTCTTTTCTCATGTTCCTGTGATCGAAACCAGTGTGCAGGTACTGTATAATAGTGGTTTACAGTAACTACAGTACTGTACTGTAACACCCATGATACAGATGTGCTGTGTATCCACTCGCACACTTTGTGCCCTGTATGCAGCCGCCACTGGTGCTGAGGCCTGGGGTGTATGAAGAGGTAGAGCACGTAACGAATATTAAACAGAAATATCACAAGGCACTATATATGAGACGAGAAATCTCAATCTCATGCCTGTTCAGGATTTGACAGATACCTGATGTGACTTCCAGAAATGTACGAGTCTGCATCAAAGGCATTTTCTCATGCTCTAGTTTCAGGGTTTAAGGATAATCTAGGCTGAAACCTTGTTGATGCACCAAAACAACCCAGTTCTTCTGATTTTTTAAAAATGTATTCATTTATTTTTAAATCAGCTATAATTTTTTTTAATTGTGATGGGTGAAGTGGTAGGTCTTTTGGGTTTTGCTTGAAAACAGACCAAGCAATTCTGAAAGCCATGGGAAATGTGTTTTACCACCTCTGAGCCAGGGTAAAGAAAGTCTTGATGCTTGAGCATTTTAAGGGCTGTTCATTAAGTCAAGTTAGAGACTGTTGAGAATGTACAGAGCAGGGTTTAGTAAGTGCCTTCAGGTTAACATGCACAGTACTGACTTCATTAATTTATGCATCCATGTAATAGGATGGAAAAGGGTGAATAAATGATCTTGCACCTTTTGTGGCATCAAATCAACTATTGCATGTCTTATTCCCAAGGATAAACCCTACTTTTCAAGAAGCAGTCACAGATCTCTTTCTGAAGAACGTCCCGGTTGACATTGTTTTAGTGCAACACTTTGTTACCTCCACATCATCCCACAAACACTATAGCATCTCAGTATTTCTCCAAGAAGGAAACTGGATTAGCGATCCACTGGAGCTGCCACACAACTGCCATATCCTCTCACTTTGTTTAAGAAAGAGGCTCTCTAAGGGAGGCCTGGTTTATTAGCTTTAAAGCAAGTGGTGAGATGAGATTTATGGTTTTATGGCAGCTAAGGAGCACGGAGGAGGGCAGCAATGAATAGCCGAGGTTCTTTAATCCCGCTCCTTAAAAAACAAGTGAAAGGAAGAAAGACACGTCTGTGTTTATGACGATTAACAAATCCCAGGTGTTCCTGTCCACATATTGCTGTGTCTGAGAGTCTGGAATCTTGAGTCCTCTATGCATGTAGCAACTTAACTTTGGAAGTGTCTGACAGCTATGGATTAGTTTTTTTTTCTTCTTCTTTTTTCTTCATAGTTTTGGTTAAAATGTCAAAGGTAGACTGCACTTAGATTTGATTGATTGTAACAATTAGATCTTTACTAAAGACGGCTTTATTAGTCAGAGAGGAAAATTGCTTATTCTTTGGTTATAGTTATACTACCAAATATCTAAACTAGCCCTTCGAATTTGATTAATATTGCATTTGCTCTGTTAGTTAATCACCTAAGTATATTAAAAATATGCATAAAAATGCACTTTTAAAAAATAGGTATAATTTTTTTTAATTTGTAATCATGATTGTGATTTTAATTGTCCCATAAAACCATGGATATCTGCAACAAGCTAAGTAGATGTTCCTTAAATATACACTGCTTAATAAATAAACTATATCTTTTATGTGTATTCATAAATACCACAGCTAATTAAAATATCGTGATGTTTCCCTTGCCTTGTTCAGTTCAGTTTATGCAAACTAATGGACTGTACGGCATTAATTATTGGGTCCCCATGCCAATTTTTTATGAATTTTTTTTACGCGACAGGTTTCCTACCATGCTCTTTAAATTTATTCCGTGTTAACCACCTCAGTCGTTGGCCTGGCTGCTGTGTCAGATTCTCAGATGGATGGTGATTAGAGGTTGATTTTTGGGGGTGCAGGGTTTAACCGTACCCTTAAATCTGTTTATGACGTTCCTATATAGGGGCTCTTTGGTGGCTGGGAAGTGAATGGGACAAAGGCCCTGCACCAGCCCAGTCATCAGTTTTAGAGCAATTGCAGATTTATGGCACCACAGTTGAGGCGATGCTCGTAAAGCCCCAGCACAGCTGCATGGTTCTGGTCGTCTGTGCAGCATGACGGCTATTGAACCTTTTGTTCGCGGTTTCTTTAGTTTGCCTGTTGTCAGCTGGTGTGAAGTGACTCGCCGCTGCCATGTTATTTCGGATTAGAACCGTTACTTATGAAGTTGGCACGGGAAAGCACCGGTTTACTGGAAAAATGTTGGCCAGTAACCGTGAAGTTTGTTCTTGCCCGTTATTAATGGGTGCACTTTGTGAGTGATTTATGAAGAAATGAAAGAAACCAGACACTCCCATAGTAATGTAGTGTATTAGAATTCACCGACTTAATCAGTTAACTTGATTAAAACAAGCCGTGGTAGTACCTGGCTTAGTTAGGAGAGTCAAGGCATATATGTTTTATAGCAAAGTAGCTGAAACCAGATGCGTTTCCTGGTAATATTAGGTGCTGTCGGAACAACAAATATTAAATAAATTTGGCTATATTAACAAGATTCCCTTCATTTTTATTTGAACGCAGAAAGCATTAATGTTAACCTCACAGTTACTGTACAGCCCTGAGTGACTGTTGGTACAATTTTAATGCAGTTTACTTTAAAACTTCATGCACCTCTGAAGTAAGACTGCAGTACAGAGCACAATTACACCTTGTGCTTGATGGGTTTCCTCACACAGTCCAAAAACATGCTGGTTAGGTTGATTGGCATCCCCAAATTGCTCATTACAATGGATTGGCACCCTTTCCAGAGTGTACCCAGCCTCATGCCCTAAGTCTCCTGGGATAGGATAAGTTGCAGATCCACCATTAATATAAAAAACAATAATAAATAAATAATGGCAAAATATTCTCGTAATGAGATCATTTGTACTGTTATGCTGTTAACCTAGGTAAATGTTTGAATATAAAATGGTTACATTTAATGGTTAGTTTTGCAGTTTAAATCACAATTGCAATATGTGTCAAATCATTTATTTATTTATTTGAAATCAAATCGTGTAGCCCTAGTTTCAACCAAAATCTTTCTTCTTGCAGAAGAAGACTTCAAACGGATATCAGCACCAGTGTTCTGCCGCCCATTTATTTTTAGTATAATATAATAATCGTCACAGTATGGATTGGAATGAAGATTTTCAGCACGTAGGTTCCATTTGTTTAGGTCTCTGTTGGTTTAGGGCTTCATTTTGGTGACTCGCATGAGGCCACAGGGCATACTTGTTTTGATGGAAGCTGCTTTTTCATTAGCTGTAAAAAAGTAATGTAGCATTTTATAGTTCAGCCACTGCTTCGCCCGTTACTCAAGCTTGGGTGACAGCTAGGCGAGGATCTCGGTGAGGGTCGCACTCTAGCAGCTTGAGATCTGCTCTGCTCCAGCTTCTGTTCACAACCTGAAGATGTCGGTACTTAAGGATTTCCCAGCGTTTCCACATGAGTGATTGTGCTGGTTATAGTGGTGGAGGGGTGCGGGACTGCCCTGGCCGCGCTTTTACTAGTCTCTAGATTGGGGGCCGTCGGTCTCGAGAAAGGTTCAGTGATTTACAGTCTGGTGCTCTGACCATGCGTTTGATGTCAGTGAGGCTCCTAGACAGACAAACAGGCAGTAAAATGCAAAGGGGTAGAAGGAGAAAAAGGAAAAGGGGATAACAAAGGGAAAGATAGTAAAGATACTTCAAAGAACTGCTTTGCGGTCCCTCTGGCTCTGCAAGGGGTAAAAGTGTCTTTACCACCCTGCTCGCTTTCAGCAAAAATCTTGCAGCATGTGTTGCTCTCAGTGGTGTCACTATCAATTTCTTTTCTCTTTTTTCCCCCCCCTCTCAACTCATTCAAATCTTTTGTATTTAGTGTGAATCATGAGCCACTACCAGATGCCAAGAAATCTCCAGTTTATTGATTTTTTTCTTTTATTTATTTTTTATTCAGCCTTTAAAAGAGTACAGTGTTCTATGTTGTACCCTTTTTCTCTTCCAGACAAAGATGTGGTGTACTAGAAGTTTGTTTTTAGATGTCTGGGGAAATCTCTCTGAATAGTAGCAAGATGTTAGCTTTAATGAGCTCTGAGTGAGGCCATAAGCTCTTAAAAACTCTGTCGAGGGCTCTTTGGATGGTTTGATAGTTGTTGTTTTTTTTCTTGTCATTCAAGTAGAACCCCTTCATTTCTTTGTTCACGTTAAACCCCTTCAATTGATGTAGGGTTCTGTGTGGAACCTTCAGTTCCCTCCCCCCAGGAGAAATAACATCAGTTCTGGACAATTAAGTTGTTTATTGCAAATTAATTATTTTCATAATAGCGAATATCGAGCAGGGAATTTAACATCACAGAAGACTAGTTTGCGTAATCAGGCTTGTGTGATATTGATTTCCCTGCTCGAGAGTCTTTATTTTGAAAATAATTAATTTGCAATAAGCAATTTAATTGTCAAGAAAGAAAAAAAAAAACAACAACAAAGCACCATTTCAGGTTTAAGTCAGGAACAGCTTGCCACACAAAGCAAAAACTCTGGAGCTGGACTGTTGATTTTAAGTGATTCTTTGATGATTAGCAGTGAACAGTTCAAGTATATTTTCTAATAAATAATTTTACAAATTGGTGTATAATATTTATTTATTAATTTTTCCATCCAGAATAGAAACGGAAAAAGGGGGAGGGGTGCAGTTTAATCGATTTTCACCTAAACATCACCTAAAGTCAAACGTACTGTAATTAAATAGACCTAGGCAATTATGATTGATCTGTGTGTGTGTGT
>JAQQZT010000001.1:21184528-21217776 GCA_030068275.1 Clarias platycephalus
AAGGCTGAATGGCGAGTGACTCCGGAAATCCACTAGCCACATTGGCCAGTGAGCAAAAAAGTTAATGTCAAACCCTGGTGTGTACGCCTGTGTTGTAAATACCGCAGCCGTGGGAGCCTGTCCAGTAAAACTGTCACATTTCCACCGTTAGCAGCATGCAGAGTCTTTAATCTTGACCACATTGAGAAGTCTGCTTCATTCACACACGAACTGTCCAATGTTTTAAACACATCACTACATCTTACTTACATGGTTCATGCAAATAAAAATTTTTCAACGTCCTGACGTTTTTTCAAGCTGCAGCTTTCTCATATACAGGAATTACAATAAAGGGCTTGGAAGTGAGCCGGGGCCCGTGTAAAACGACTACTGTATGTACAGTCGTGTGATTAGAACTCCTGCACTTCAGTCTCAGGTTATGAGGACCTCGAGAGTGTAAATGTGCTTGAGTAGATCTTGATTATTAATTACTTTAATTAATGAACTTATGCAAGGTTAGTTGATGGCTAAAGTTTTTAGTTTTTAAAGGCATTAGTTTTCTGCATCTAGCAATGTGCAACTTTAAAATGTATTTTTCTTTAGGACAGTATTTCTGTTGTTTTGGGGTTTTTCTCCATAAAATATATATTTGTGTTTGAGTTTAATATGTATTTTATGGTGGCATGAGAGTGCAAGTGTTTGCATGTGTTTTTATATTTAGAGGGAGATCATGTGGTTCCAAAAAGGACTGGTAGATCTAACATTATTATTATTTACAGTTTCCTTTGAGCTCTCAATGTTGAGGTTAGATTTATTTCTAGCATAGCATTAATTATTATTAATAACTGTGCCAGTGGTAATTAGATAAAGTGTATGTGTGTGTCTGGTCCACATACTGCTTGAGGGGCCGTGTAAATCAGCTTTCATTAAAAAGGGCCTTGATGCATGTTCTTGATTTACACGATGGAACTGCCACTAGAACCCATTAAAGCCTCCACTATGGAGAGAAAAGTGAAGCTAATAGCGCAGGTTTGCGCTGTTAAAGCCCTGTTGCAGGATGTGAGGCAGTGTGACGTGTCTGTCGTGATGACTGTAGAAGGCATGATTTATGTCGTGATCACAGTCGCACTTTAACTGCAGTCCATAAAACATGCATAAATTATGGGCTTTACAGGTATACAGGCAGTTTTAGACAGGGAAGTACAGAGCATAGGTTGTGAGACGCTTTTGTAACAATTTATTTAACTCTAACAGATTTCCTTATTTTTAATATTTTCTTACTTTATCCTACAGTCTCCCAGTCCTGCCAGCTCCAGCTCCAGTTCAAGTTCAGGATACAGACCTACACACAAGAGACAAGGTAACCTCAACTGGATTCTAGTCTCTTCCCTTGCTTCATATAGCATTTTAACACATATTTTATGTTTAGTTTTTAACACTTAATATAGCCAAACCCTTCTATGTTATTTGGATTGCTGAATAATAGTTTTAATATCAATTCCTTGCTATTCAGTCGATTTGGCATCATGCATTTTAGACTCCTGCTTTTGTTTTTAAGTTAATGATGTCTCTAGGTGGTGCTATTGAAACAGCTTTTTATTGAGTGCAATCATTGTTTTGAATTTATAGAGTGACAAATGGGGACGTAGCTAGAAATGCTGTGCCATCTTTTATACGTCTGATCTGTGCTTGATGGATTCAGAGCCGTTCCCAGGAGAAAAACATTTAATTGATCTGTTTCTGCTATTTATTCAGCTCCAGAATTGTCACCCTTGGTAAAGATGAGTAAAACAAAAGGCACGGGTGACTGATGAAAAGTTCCACTTACATTTTGTGTTCATGAGAATTTCCAGGGGCATTTTTTTTTTCTTTTTTTTTTTTTACTGAGGTACCAGTAATTTTGCCATTACTATATTTTTTTTTTTGTATTTTGGTCTGTCCATGTGCCATCCAGCACATCTGGACACTGATACTCTCCCCACCCTGGAGATCAGGAGATCTGTGGCCTTTACTTAAGGGGTCGGGTTGCCAACTCCATGGTCTTTCACACACTACAGACGATTTGGGAACGCCAGTTAACCTAACCTGCATGTCCTTGGACTGTGGGGGAGAAAACGGATTACCCCGTGGAACCCAACCAAGCACAAGATCATAAAACATTTAACAATCATCAAGGCAAAAAGTCGTCGACAATTTTACGCATGAGATTCGGCAAAGTATCTGCACAAGACATTTTCAATATCCGTCTATTAATATCTGTCCTTATCAAGGGTGGCAATAATTCTGGAATCGACTGTATGAACTGTATCGATTTCAATCTCAAGTTGTCAATCAGTTGTTTAATGTTCTATCTGTTGTGCACATTCAGTGCTCGGTCCTTTGCAGAGGATAATTCCAGAATTGCACTCAGATGACAATGAAGACGAGTCAGAGGAGGAAGATGACAACGACATGGACTCGGACATGGAGCGTCCCTTACACACACACACGACGCATCGCCATCGCAGGTGGACATTTCTCAGATTTGCTTACAGATTTAATTCCTTGTTGTTCCTTGTTTAGTTCTTTGATTGTTTTTTTTCCGTGTTGAATTTAAACAATGCCTTTTTGATTTGAGTTTTAAAGACTTTGTGAATTTAATGAACTGTTGTAAGGTAACCCATTATAACTACATAAAGTTTTATTACTTAAGTGCTTGTTAATCATTTTGTCACAATAATGATTTTACCAGAACTATTTGAGGTTTTTTGTTTTTGCTGTATCTAGAGCGGTGCTAAAATTTTTGTTCGTCTGAGTAAAATCACTGTAAATGTCTGAAATGCCAAAAGCCTGGATGCTGCAGTTACACAGATGCAGTAAATCTTTTTCTTCTGATTATAGGGTGAGTTTGAGTGACGGTAGTGACAGTGAGAATAGCTCCACCTCTTCACCGCTCCCACATAACGAGGCCCCGCCCCTCCTGAAGGCCAGCAATAATCCGGTAAGAGCAGACAGACGTTCACAAATTTGTTATTAATTGACCTAATAGACAGTGATGAAACTCTTATTTTACAAAACATTTTAAAATACTGAGATAAGATGGGGCCATATTTTTAAGCATAAAATGTGTTTTCCTTTGTTGTATCTTGCATACTTTTAGTTGATCAGTTAGAGTACGATTATAATGATTTTTTTTTCTTTTTAATCTTACAAAATTTATTAGGAAACTTATGATTGATACATAAAACTAAAATCTCCCAGTGTCCAAAGTTTTTATGATACAGTTAAAAATATGCTAAGATGAAGACGACAGACTTTCAGAAAATATTATTACCAAACACATTACATCATGCAAGGAAGTCCAAAAAATCTTTAAAAGTTCAAACAAAAGAAATCAAAGGTGATTGATGAAGTCTGACACTAAAAAATCTTCTTAAAAGTAAAAAGTTTTTAAAGACTTGAGAACAAAAAATAATCTAGAGAGCTTTATACTGCATATAAAATATTGCACTTAAGTGCTTGCTTTGGCTGTCTATAAGAAAATGTTAACTGATTTACAATAACTCAGACATGCAGTCCAAGCACAGAGCAGTCCATTAGAGACTCTCTTGATTGGAGTGCTAGCTTTATATCTTTAACTGAGCTACCACCGCTGCTTTACAAGTCGAACCTGTTGGGATCCCACGTGTGCGCCTGGGAGCTATTTGCTTTCACTATGTAAAATATCTTGGCTACCTTGAAAATCTTTTCCCCATATTCAGAAAAATGTCTTGGTACTACTTAAATATACTTTTATGTAATGTCCGTGTAATTCATGCCAGTGTTACAATTTGAATAATCCTGTTCTCTTACAGATTCTAGAAGTGAAGAGTCCCATGAAGCAGACAAAAGTGGATAAAAACAAGAATATTGACTGTGACAAGGTGATTATTACAATAATAATAATAATAATAATAATACCCAGCATGATCAGCACTAGAGTGTTCTAGTATGTTATGAGGTGGGAGTTGAAAAGTCTAAAGGTAGATGTGTGTATTGAGTTTGGCTGGTCATTAAGGCATTTGTTGTATTGTTTTAGGCCTACTTGGATGAACTGGTGGAGCTCCATAGAAGACTAATGGCACTGAGAGAGAGGCACATATTACAGCAGGTATTGTTTTTACCTTCATGGGAAATAATAGCCAAGAATCCTTTTGGGGAGTTGTAAGGAGAAAAATTCCCATTTACAAATATCATTTCATTGGATTCGTTTCATTTCCTAAGCTCAGAGCAATAAGGATGAAATCGATAGCAAATATATGGAACTTCATTAAAGCAGATAATAGGCATATACTGTACATGAAACATTAAACGTAAACGGCTTTATCATTAAATCAGGTTTTTTTTTTTACACCCCCCCCCCAATGAAGATGTTCATCATAATACTTTGTAGCCTAGTCAGTATGACTGAATGGACAACCAGGTTTGGCTGGAATATAGAGATAGCTTGGGAGATTTCCAAACAAAGATTGGAAGCATATGCATAGTGCAAGATCAAGCCAATCCCTTGGAGCCTTAATAGATAATCCACCTCCTCAACCTTGAAACACTGATAATCAACTGGACTGCTTGAAAAACAAAGAAGAAGAAAAAAGCTATTGCCATTTTATGGTTTGTTAAACAGGTTTCTAATGTCCAATAAAAATAAAAAAAAAGATTTGATTATTGGACACTTATTTTGCTTAATGTCCAAATAAATAAAGATTTACTTAGTTCATATCTTCATCTTTTTTTTTCTCCTCCCCAAAAAATTGTTTGTTTTTTGAGGGGGTTGGAAGCTGTCGGATAAATCCATTAGCAATCAAACTGCCTAATTTCTCCATCCAGACAGCACTTCGGTCACATAAGCAGCTGACTTCTGTCTTTACTGTTGTCATAACAGACCCCTGGGTCTCTCTGTTCCTGGCCCTAGTTCAGCATAGAGACAATAAATTCTTTCCATATGGGGTCTGGCTTTGTAGTGTGAAAGATATCAGGTTTGGGTCCCATTACTGAACAGTTCCATTTGTGCACAACCCCTTCTGCCTCACTCACCTCCCATGCCCTTAATTTGCTAGCGTGATCCCTTCGAAATGAAGAAATACGGCTGGTACCAATAAGTTGCCATGATAGACGAGCATCTTTCCTGGTACATTTAGACGCATGGCATCATGTGGAGATTAGGGGCTCCTCATTTTTATTGAAGACTTGATGAGACAAAACCACGCATTCAGCCAGACGTCCCTTAAACCTGGTTTTATCTAGCTGCTCTATGTAAAAATCTGAGTTTAACGTATTGAGGACAAAACTGCAGTACCGATTGCTTGAGTTGCTTATCCTTTTGTCCTCATTTTCTCCTTCCAGATTGTAAACCTCATTGAAGAAACTGGACATTTTCACATCACAAACACAACCTTTGACTTTGACCTTTGCTCCTTGGACAAAACCACGGTTCGAAAGCTGCAGAGCTACCTAGAAACCTCTGGAACATCTTGAAGACGTGTGCAGCTGGCTGCCATGAGCAGGAACACCAGACCTCCTGATTGTCCTCCTGATTTTGCCACAATCAACTTGTGGCGTTGTTATGGAATCGGCTTCATATCAAGAGTACCTGGAGCTCCTTTCTTCTCTCTGTGTGCCTCAGAGATGGATGTGAGATTCTTCCTGTCCACCAGGACTTCACCTGAAAAGCCTTGAAAAGTCCAGCATTGCCAAAAAAAGGGAATAAGTTCATGCGCCAAAAAAAAAAAAAAAAAAACAGCGACAAAAAAAAGAAGAAGAAAAAAAAAACAGTGTGCATATTGTCACAATGAATGAATGATGTTCGGTTCTGTTCTTTGTGATGAATGCAAGTCTCAACACTGCCTTACACCATTGTCTATTTATTGAGTATGAGTTTCAAGTGTGTGTGGGTAAAAGCAAATGATATTAAACTTGTGCAAGCACTTGGGCACAGTCATGTCATTGGTGTTTTAAGGTGGTGAAGTGTTAGATTTTGCTCACCAAGTCTAACGATTGCATCTGGTGTGAAAGGAAGAACAAATTATCCGTGACATAAGACTGTTTGGACATTTAAAGGCACTGTAGAAATTGTGGTTTTAGAGGAACACGCCATTCTTGGTCTTACTGCTGTTTCCAGAGAAGGCAATGTCACGAGACAAAATGTCACGGTGAGGATCAAATACTATTTTTAAGCGATTGCACATGAAGGCAGTACCAACATTTGGAATAATTTAGGAATGTCACCTTTTGTACTGGTCAGGACTGGGCTACAATAATGATTGATTTTAAGGCCAAATATGCTTACATTGTAAGAATGTGTCTCAGTTGAAACCTGTCTTATTGAATCTGTTGATGTTATTTATTTCATAGGGACCACAATCGCTTTTTGGCTGTCTCTAAACCAGTGGGAACTGGTTATGGGTCTTTTTGAAATTTTAGTTTTTACCCCTCCTTAAAGTTTACAGCTTGATCAATTGCTAGATGTCAGTGTGGGCAGATTGTACAGTTGAGCTGTAGGCTTGATGGTTGAACTATGCCATACGGCAAGACCAGTATGTTTAGATGGGTTATTTTAAATGAAATGAAATGAATACATCTGTAAGTGCTACAGATTTTTTTTTGTGTGACCAGACTGGGAGGGGGCTGAATTATTGGCACTGTGTGTATAAAAAAAAAAAAAGGAAAAAAAAAGAAAAGTGTACGAATTTTTCATAATTGCATTTTTGTATTGTGTTTGTTTTTGAATGAAATCAAATCTTGTAAACTTTTTTTTTTTTTTTTTTCCCCTGTCTGGATTTCCCTGATTTGAGTTTCTCAACCCAAAGAACTTTTAGTTTAGCTATCATTATATAATGTTTATAGGTGTGTATAAACTTTATATGTGATAAAATCTGAATATCTTTCCTTTCTTGGAAGGCACTGGCCTGATTCCAGCTGAACTTTATTTATCCTAATATAACTTCCAAACAGTCTGCATCAGTGTCTGGTTATTGACTAGAAAGTGTCTATGATGAGAATGATTGATTGATTATTGTGAAGAACAATGTATAGCTTGTATACAAATTAACCGCAATCAGAGCTGACTGATGTACCTCCAAGCAGTGATTATGGGGTCCATGCACTCTGTGATGACATGTGATTGATCAACTTCACCTGATCCTTTTAAAAGGTCTTGGCTGAAAAGTAAGGGAGATTATTTCATGAACATACAAACATCTTCCTGTTCAGATCTTCAGTATAGTGCCACTTAGTGGTGAAGTGACGGAGCACAGGTGAGCCTTGGAGTGTGGTCTGCAACACACTTATCAGAGTTAAAAGTTCCTGTTATGAATATCAATAAAAGAAAAATATATATATTTGACAACACACACACACCTACCTGGGTCTTAATATGCCAAAACAGAAATACAGATGTCTTTGTTACGTCATTACTGGTGATCAGTTCTAAATTTCATGAGACTTTTGATAACCTTGATGATGGCCACTCCAGGCCATCTGATTGGACCAAATTTGTAGGTATAGTAAAGACCACTCTCAAAATTTACAACTGTGCATGTTTGAATGTTGTGTCCATTAATTCGCCTAGAATGACTAATTTAAATAATCCTAGTTAATTGGACTCGTGATTCTGTGACAAGTGGTTCTGAAGTTATGAATGGAAATAGGTGCCCAACATTGCTTCAATGTGCTAAGGGTTAAGGGGCATCTATAAAATTGTGCTGAGTAGACATTTGGGACCGTGGCGGATCAGTGTGCAAAATAATAATGTTTAAATAATACATTAGTTGAATTAAAAAAAAAAATGGGGGTGTAGTGGTTAGCACTGTCGCCTTGCACCTCCAGGGTCCGGGTTCGATTCCCGGCCAAGCTCCCTGTGTGCATGGAGTTTGCATGTTGGGTTTCCTCCCACAGTCCAAAGATATGCAGGTTAGGCTAATTGGCGTTCCCAAATGTCCCATAGTGTGTGATTGGATGTGTGTGTGTGTGTGCCCAGCGATGGATTGGCACCCTGTCCAGGATAAATCGGTATTGAAGATGAGTGAGTGAGTGAAAAAATACTGGAGGTGACATAAAAATGACAAAACCCATCCTCATTTAGGTGATACCAGATAGTGAGACAATAAATAAATCTCTTCTTTAACGGTTATCTACAATATATAAAATGAAATGTGTTTTAGTTCAAATGAAATTCAGTGTGTTGAGATTACCAACTGTTCACTGATGGAGACTTCCGACCAAATTGTCTGTGCAACTACAAAAAATTTTATCAATAATCACCTTGGTTCTTGGACTCTTAATTAACTGCTGGAAATATAGTGACCTGAAAAGAAATAATAGGTTAGCAATCTAAATTTGATGAAGAGTCTGGTACATTTTGATGGAGTCTTTTAGCTCCACGCTACGATCAAAGCCCCATACTTTGCAAGTCTGAATCTAGCATGTCTTTGTATTGTAACAGTATCAGGCAGTGAAGATGGTTAAGTCATTAGTGGAGCTTATACAGTCCATTAGCAGTGGTGTTCTAGTGGAAAGCATCACTCATGTCTCACTTAAGAAGATATGTACAATCTGATATTCTTTAGCAGACTTGTTTTAAAGCTCAGTGCTGATAGAGACTCTGAAAGGGGGAAAGTTCATGAATGGAGTTTATTAAATCACACAACCTTCCTACTCTCCATGGAATTGTAGATCATTAGGATTCCACAATTTATTCGAGTTGGCACAAAACGAGACAAAGTAAAACCAGACGAAGGTGTTGTGTTTATTTTCCTTTAACACACTGGCTTTGGTGATAAGGAAAGAGATATTTTATGTCCGAGTATGTTTGAAAGCATTTTTCATGTCATTTTTCACCAGATGAGATGGTTAGATCCTATTTTTTTTATTTCCTTCAGCCGCTTTTGTCCAGCCCTCGAATGGCAGCTAGGACGCGTGAGAGCATCTGTAACATTCCCACTAAGCCTTTTGCTTAACACCATTCCACAAAGACCATGAGCAGCTGAATGTCAACACAGAGCCATGTGTCAGGACTGCTGCCCATCTGTAGCCACATGAACTTTCACACTCATGTCAGACAACCAGTATGCGATACTCAAGAACGATCAACATAAAGGACACCAACAAATCTAGGCAGATTAGTAGCTCAGTTCTTGATTGCAAAACGGTAAAGGATAGAGAAATGGAATCTGGTCCAAAATCTACTTATACTGTATTATAGGCTGAATGCACTGTATTAGCACTGTAACTGCATCTGTGGAATATGCTCATGTCTCTGAAGGAAAAGCGTTGCCAGATTTATCTTTTTCACTGCTTATATGCAGTATATATTTAACTTGTTAATAGTTAATATGTCACTTTTTATTTTGAAACCCTCATTTCCTGTAAGAATCACTCTTTCTTTTCTTTACTATAATAATTTAAGTCCTCAAGTCTGTCTTTCTGTCTAGATTTCTTTCAACCGCTTATACTGTATTTCCTACATTTCCATTTGCAGTTACATAAAGCAGTGAAACAGTAATTTATTTTAGGATTCATGCTGTTCAGAATTCTGGAACTGTGAAACATATCATTTACAAGTGAAACATATATAATGCACTAATCTTGCGTGACAAACTGGATTATTAAGCCTATCGGCAAATATCAAGCATGAAACTAACCATGAGACTATATTGAACAAGTGTGTGTGTGTGTGTCTGAGATAGAGAGAGAGACCTTTTTGTGGATATTTGGCTTGTGCCCCGGCTTTTTTTCTTTAACCAACCATTGCACCTATTCATTTTTTTTTTTAAATGTAAATTTAGTTTTATATACAATGTTTCCTTCCATCACGTACTGATGTTAAGGTTAAGATTAAAAATTCCAGTATTATATGATATTAATTAGCCGTCTTCATAATTATGTCAAAGGACGGTGCTCACAAGGACAGTAAGACAGACATACGTGTGTTATTTTTAACACTTTGTAAAGCAAAAAATAATTGAAAAAAAAAGAAAGAAAAGGTCCAAAATATTACTGGTTTTAACATTAGGGTTGAGTTCAGGTTTCATATTAATTACCGACAGTAATAATTGTCATTTGAAGGTTCTCATTAAGCAAGCAAAAATCTAAAGGGTGTGTGTGTGTGTGTGTGTGTGTGTAAGAGAGAGCTTGGTTCTTTATAATGCCTGTCACACTGTCTGTCCCTCCCACCCAACACCTGTTCATTACATCATAAATCTGCACCAAGAGCCAATTATGAGAGCCACAGAAAGTTAAACCCCTGCTTTTGTTCAAAGACGTAAAGCCAAAACCACTTTCACACAACGAATAAAGAAAGGAATGAAATGTTCTTCAGCAAGACCACATTGAACTGCTCGGGTTTTTGTGAAAATATTCCCTGCAAAACCATTTAGTTATCAGATTCTGGAGAAACCTATACACTTTCTATTAATACGCAACCTCTAACTTGTCTTTCTTCTAATATAGTATATTCTATAGCAGAAAAAAAGGTTATGAGAAATAAATCCCTTATTGGAGCCGAGAGAGAGAGAGAGGAACACAGCAGCCCAAATTCATGGTCAAAACTTCAGACAGCTCAGCCCTCAGACAGTCTATACGTGGCCAGAGATACACCACAGGAAAAGCATTGTTTCCTCGACTTCTTTCACACTGGTCTCCAAATGAGCACGAACAAGAGGAGGAAAAAAAAGAAGGCTGCACAAGTTTTGGGATCCTGGATTAACTTAAGCCATCTCACATTGCTGGCGTGCTGGTGGAGGGAAGGGAGAGGGGGGACGGCTGGTTCACAGTCAGTGCCAACAGCGGGACATCCTGTTTGAGCCTCCAAATGCCATTTCCTCTAATAAAAAAAGGAGAGACCTTCCACACTGAGCTCACACAGAAGCGAAGCAAGGACATTGATCATCATCCTGGCTCAAGGCCAAGGCTTCGAGAGAAAGGCTTCGTGAGAGCCTCTGGGCGGCCGTCATAAAAAAATGCACCTAAAGTATGTCATTAAAGCCGAAGGTTGGTGAAAAGTCTTCGCCAGCATTTCCAAAAGACCATCACAGTGCGCTGGGTACAAAAGCTCTCTTTTTGGCCTTTCTTACTACTGTAGCGCTGAGCTGCATAAATAGAACTTATTCGGGGAAAAAAAGGTTCTTTCAAAAAAGCTGAAATTTTTTAATCATTTAAAAAATATTTATTTTTAAACTGTAGATTCTTTGGCACAAAAAGATTTTCACATTACATTTCAGACTGAACCTCAATGATGCAGACTATGAGCATGAGTCTGCAGAAGAGAATGTAACAACAGGGCCCTAATATCACTTTCCTTTCTGAAAGGCCCTCATTTAAATCTGAACAAAACTAGTTCAAATATTTGTCCACCTTTAATCTGTCTCCTCTCTCTACATGGGCATCGTGTTCGAGAATAAGTGGTTCAGAGAGAGAGTAATTGAGAGAGAAAGCCAGAAAATCCTCCCCAAACTTCCTATTCTCTGAGTGATTTCATCTTGAAGTCGCTAAATCCGTTCTTCTCCGATTTGCACAGCGACAATAATTCAAAGGTCCGTCGCCATGTTTTCGCCAAGTTGTCTCTGGGCCCTTTCTTCAGACGCTCACCTCTCTGCCAGACCTTTGTGAAGAATTCTGGGTGGCAGCCATGTCATTGGAAATGCATACAAATTAGCTTTTTCAAAAACATCAGCTTGAGTTATGTAAAGAACAAAAGAAAGCAGACTTCAAAGTGATGGGCGAAGCTGAAGGGAGGGATGTTGGCGAGAAGGAGGGAGATCTTCGGTCCAGCTTCGTGAAGGGAACAGAATGGAGGAGGATAGACGGTTTTGACATAACTGGCCCTCCAGACGGCTGGGGATTTGATTGTTTCTTACGAGCCCCCGTCTCTTTCACATGTTTGGGCCCGGACCCCCGGTACCCTCAATGTGGGCCCGGACTCTTGGAGTGAAGCCCAGAGCCAACCTGCTCTTTGATTGGCCTGACTGAGGCTTTGTTCTCCCTCACGGAGCTGGGTGGGTCAGTGACCCGTGACCCTCCAACCAGCCCACCAGTCTGTGTTAGTGTGTGAGTGCCCAGACACTCTCCCTCACACACATACAATGCTTCAGTCGCTAAATCCTTCTCAAAGGAGGAAAGGTGGGGGCCTGAGAGAGAAAGACACACGCACACACACACTGAGGAAAAAAACACACATTCAGACGGCCAGGCTGGGTAAAGCTGCATGGCCCAGGCTTTCAAAATCAACCTCTTTAAAAAAAGAAAAAACCTATAGAACTTTATTATCCACATAAGAGCACTTATTTGTTACATTTGTATGCTTGAGATTTCTTGCATTTTTAGACAGTTTTAGATGAGGGGAGAAAAGACACTTGATATTAAAATCCACAAAATTACTTTTTTGGATGTAGTTTGAGAAAATATAAATAAGCTAAGGATAAATTAACACTGGTCTCAGCTAGGATAACTTATTCCAAGTGTTTTTTTTTTTTTTTTTTTTCCAGTTTTAACTAAGTGACAAACCATATGAATGAAAAGTCAAGTTAAATTTAGAGTAAATTTAAAAGTCATTAAACCTTGGATTCAGCAGTTGGCAGTAACTATTAGAACCTCAGTGTGAATTCATCTTATTTCCTCCGAGCTAATTGAAAACAAATGAAAAGAGAGTTACTATGCTGTGTTACTTTATGTAATGGGCTGTGGCTGGCTGTGCCGGCCTTCATGGTCTACATTAAACAGTAGTTTGGCCCGGTCTTGAAAGAAATCTCATTACTTACATGTTTTAGCAATGTACAATTAATCACGGCTGGTAAATAAAACACGGCGACCATTTCAAACATTGGTTAGCGCCGAGTTCAGTGAAGCTCGTTGCAAATAATTAGAAATGGAACAAGGATCCACAGAACATGAGAAAATATACACACATTATATATGATAGACAGTTAAAAAAAAAAAAAAAAAAGTGATAAAAGGGCATTAGGGCTTTCCTGCCAACTTGGATCAAAGCCAGTTCTGCCCCCAACTAACCCCCGGATGACAAACAGCAGACCTTCAACTCGCCTCCTTGTCTGATCGGCTCCTTCACACAGCAAAAGAGCTGATGTGGAAAAGCTCATTGCTGCCAGGCAACAACTGGGCCGCTTTGCCTCGTAATGAATTGAGGACATCTGGAGCCTCAAGCTGGTGATGCATCAGATGAAAGTCCAAGGCTCACCGCAAAACTACAGCAATCATTTTTCATGGAATTTGCTGGAAGGTATGATAGTGTACAGTACATGTATGATGTTCTTTGTTTGGTGCTGGAAGCATGAAATCCTGACTACAGTGAAACTGACTGAGGATGTTTCAGTTAAGCTCACTTGACACTGACCATCAATTACAGCAAACGTCACTGTGATCTATTCATTTGTGTTTTTACTCCAAGTGCCCACCTTATCTGTTTCCTTATTACACTCTTTCCACATATATTGTAAAATCAAGCAGGACTAGATTTTTAAAAAGTTAACAGAAGTCTTTCTCTGCAGTTATGGATGGGGTATCTTTTTTCTATATACAATCTATACTTGCCCCATATGTTTGAAACACAAAATTTTCTTAATAGAAATCAAATGGTTATAGCATGATTCTTTCGATCAATAAAACAAATGTAGCTCTAAGTATGTACATTTCATGCATATCGTTAATTGTGTGATTTTTTTTTTACCCTGATAGAGCATTTGCTGTAGATGAATAACAATATGAACATTTTACACACTTTCTTTTAAGCCTTTAAAATGGGGTGTATATAAATATATATATATGTCTGTGTTTTACTACCTCGTGAAAGACTTCCAGTGGAACCTTGGTTAACCTTGATGTGCATTAAGGTTACCACTCCACAATGTCACCCAAATTTTCTAGCCAGTTCAGGAAGTGCCACTCTTGTCTGGAATTCTCCTACACTCCTGTTCAGGGAAGACGCCCTTAATTGGCACAAAAATATAATTATCCATCGTGCCCCAAGATTGTTGAAAAATGCCACCATTTCTGCCAACTCCAGCAGCCCTGCCAAAAATCAGCCAATCTGTTCTCTCCTGCTGGGATCCTGAAAGGGCTTGTTTTGATCAATAAGCAAACCCCAACACTAATTTATCCAGTTAAGTGCCAGTGCACGTCACTCTTTATTTGTTTGGACACGCTGTCTGGAGCTCCTCTGACAGAGACTGTCTCACAAGCCTCAGGTTATTACCAATCAGGGGCTAGTAATTTTCTCTCCATTTGAGATGGGGTGTCACATTTGATTTTCATGAAGCACTCAGTAAACTGTAGCAACTACATTCCAATAATTATGACTGTGGACAGCAAAGAGGGGGGGAGCTTGGTCCACGGTGAAAAATACTGTAACCGATCACTATGGAGACTTTTTTTTATTTTTTTTTTTAATCTTTATTTATTCTTTTAAGTGTGACACCCCATCTCAAATGGAGAAGATCAGTATAATCATGGTGAATCATGAGTCAGTCTGTTTATACACAGTGAAAGTTGTTCATTTTTTAAATGAGCAAACCTGAGGAGAACTAACATGGGTGAAAAACACAGACATATGTGGCATATATGACATACATATATATATATAGAACACAATGCAGACATTCGCTCACACCATGGGCCAATTTAGCATAGCCAAGTCAATTACTTGTTTCTGGACGGTAGTTGGTTGGAAACTGGAGAACCAGAAAAAACCCATACAAACACAGAGGGAACATTCTGCATGTCTTGAGCTGTGGAAGCAGCAATGACACCCACTAGGCCACCATGCTGCCTGGTTGTTGCTTTTAATAAGGACTCTTCAGAAATGCCATTTGGCTAATATGACATTATAAATATCTTAATGTGTTCAGCTCATGGGCTAAGAAATAAAATAAAAAAAACTCAGGGAAAGACTCTTTAAAACTCTTTAAAAGTTTTATAGAACTTTACAACGGAGAGTTTCCCTTTCAGTGAAAATTTTACATGGAACTCTGCAAATATTAGAATCACTCACCTTAAACAGCCCTTGAGGAACTATTTTATTGCTTTTTTGTAACACTGCTTCGGTTGTAGACAATTTTTTACTTGTCATTGTTCATGTACGAAAGTTTAAAGTTGACCTTTATTTAACATGAGGACCAGTCTAGCACTTGTATAAAGCAGAATTTGTCTTTTTGTCTTCCATGCTGTTCATCCTTGCAGATTCAATAAGTGCTTTGTTGAGCTGTTTGCAAGTTTTGTTAGTCACTCTTCATTTGCTAAATTAATTAATGTACATGGATGCTGACTGATCAGTCATATCAATAAATCCCAAAACATTTAAACCAATATTGTGTGGGTTCCCTTTGTGCCACGGTGTCAGTTCTACCTCCTCGGGGCACGATTTCACAAATGATGCTTTGGTGTCTGGTACCAGGACGTTAGCGGCAGACCTTTTTAAATCAGACTTGTTTGTCTGGGGCATTCCTTGGATGCGTGGACAGACTGAGACCTGGAGACAGACTGAGACCTGGAGACAGACTGAGACCTGGAGAATTTGGCAGCTAGATCAACAACCTTGCACACTTACAGTAAGTCAGTTCTTTGACTGATAAGTCAGTTCTTTCAACTCTGTTCTTTCCAACTTCAGGCTCATTTCTAAGCTTTCCTTTTAATCAAAAGTTTTAGAAAATGTTGGTTATAATCAGTTATAAGCACACCTTGATTATAATGTGATCTCTGGTTTTAAGGCACGACATAGCACTGAAACTGCTCTTATAAGACTGTTAAACGATTTGCTTTTAGCAGCTGACTCTGGTAATTCTGCCATTCTGGTTTTATTGGACCTGACTGCAGCTTTTGACACAGTAGACCATAACATCCTTTTATCACGCCTCGAGACATGCGTTGGAATTAAAGGTTCTGTTCTTAAATGGTTCCAATCATATCTGTCAGACAGGAGTTTCTCAGTCCATCTAGGGAAGTATTCATCCACAGTGTCTTCTCTTGGCTGTGGGGTACCCCAAGGCTCCATCTTAGGTCCAATTCTCTTTTCACTGTATATGCTTCCATTGGGGTCCATTTTCAGGAAGCACAAAATCGCTTTCCACTCTTTTGCTGATGATCTTCAAATCTATCTGTCTATCCCAACAAATAGTCATCCATCTATTCAAACCTTGTTGAACTGTCTCAGAGATGTTCAAACATGACTCTGCCTTTAAGTTAAATGAACTCAGTTGTAAGGTCCAGCTTTTTCCAACTTCGACTTCTTAGTAAAGTTAAGCAGTATATCCCCCCTGAACAGTTTGAGACAGTAATTCATGCTTTCATCACGTCACGCCTTGACTACTGTAACTCGCTATACATAGGTCTCAGTCAGTCACAACTTCAATGGCTACAAGCCGTTCAAAATGCAGCAGCTCGCCTTCTGACTGGGAAGAGAAAACGTGATCATATTACACCCCTACTGGCCTCCCTCCACTGGCTTCCTGTACATTTCAGGATCCAGTTTAAAATATTACTTCTTGTTTTTAAAAGCCTAAATAATTCGACACCTGCTTATCTGTCGGAGCTTCTTGTTCCGTACTCCCCTTCCAGAGCCTTGCAATAATCTGATCATCAATTACTGCATATTCCCAGAACAAAGCTCACAACCAGAGGTGGCTTTTCGGTAGTAGCCCCCAGCCTGGAACAGCCTCCCCTTGCTGTTGAGAGCCGGCTAGAATCTTAATCGTTTTAAAGACATGCTTAAAACACATCTGTTTTCATGCACATTTTATTCCTCTTGATTTATTAAGCTGGCTTTATCTTATTTATTATTTATTACTATTATTATTATTTTATTTTTTATTTTTTTTATCCTATGGATTTGTGTCCTGTGGTTTATTGTAATAGTGAGCGATGTATTTTAAGTAGATACGCTGTATAGTACCTGCAGACTTATTTTCTTATACTTGTACAGTACTTTGGTCAATGGAAGTTTTTTTAAATGTGCTTTATAAATAGATTTGATTGATTGATTGATTGATTGATTGATTGATTGATTGATTGATTGATAAGCCCCATACAGGCAAGTGTTTTGATACTTTTCAATCATAGACAGCATTTACTTCTTCAGTTGATTTGTGTTACGTTGGTATTTGTTTGGTAATTGATAATTGATATTCAATGTTGTTCAATTAACCTAAAAGTGGTGTTAGTGATAGTGGCTCATCAGTGAATTATTTTTTATAAATTTCACTTTATACTACCCGCTATAGTCACTATAGTGACTTTTAAAAGTTAGTGCTCCCTCTTTTAATTCCATTTTTTTTTTTTTGTAAAAACAGAATAAAAAATTATCTGATCGTAGCATGGTGGCTTGGTGTTTAGCACTGTCGTCTCGAACGTCACGATTCCCACCTCAGGTCTGTGTGCATGGAGTTTTCATGTTCTCCCTGTGCTTGGTGGGTTTCCTCCGGGTGATAGAGTTTCCTCCCACAGTCCAAAGATATGCGGATTAGGCTAATTAGCAAACTGCCAAAACTTCTGCTTTTATAGAGGGCTACACGCCTGCTGATGATGAATTCTCATGGGCTGATGATTAGCAGCAGCTGCCTGCAACTTACCTTCTTAAATCCTGTGGAGGCTGTAAGCAGGGTACTTAGTATTGCCCACATGATTTTTTTTGGCTTAAGTTTTGTTAAATTAATAATGGCATTGTTCTTGGTAATGTTGTTCTTCACCTGAGGTTGATAAAACAGGGGATGCTAACTTTTGCACATGACTGTACTGGTATACTTCTGCTTGTAAAGTGGTATTTATAGCATTTCCAGAGTAAATTGTGTTAGTTAAGCTATCAAGGCTTTTTGATATGTTGAAAAAAATATAGACTATATTCCAAACAAACTAATTTGTCAATTGCACTCACTCTTCCAGCGGAAAATTGAACAACTCCTCACTGGGAGCCATACTGCTCCACCTCCCCTTTAATTGCTTTAGCCTCGACAGAGTGCTGAGTCACAGTCCGGGAAATGTCACTTGTCACGCTGTGCCAGTATTTCATCAGTGTGTGCGTGTGCGTGTGTGTGTGTGTGTGAGAGAGAGAGAGAGAGAGAGAGAGAGAGACTGTTATGACTTTCCCTTTTCTCTTGAGTTATAGAGTTATATCTATACTGTCGGTCATGTATGTGAATTTAGCTGCTACATGTGTTTGTATGACAGTGTGTTATCACTGTTAGCTAAGAGCTTCAAGGAGGGTATAGTGTTGATCATACACTTTTCAAGCATCACTGAGTATAGTACATTGCATATACTAAGAAAAATGGAGTCAATTACAATCATTTAATGTTTATATTAAAACCCATGCAGTGTGATTATTGAATCCGGTGCTAATTTGTTGGTTTATTGATTGAGGGTTTTAGTGATTCCTGTGAAATTCTAGTTGTTGTCTGTCATTCAGATGTCGCGGCAGATACAACCGAATGTGAAGTGACAATGATAAGAATAAATTGTGATAATATTAAACATTAGTGATAACAGTCAGATTTTAGCTTCTTATAACAAAACATTTTCTAGAAGTGTTCAAACTGATATTAATAATAATAAAGAAAACACAAAATAAAGTCAAAATAGTGGATACTGGACTCAAATTGTCAGAATAAAATACTGCTATACAAAATAATTGTGTTAAGCTGCTATGACTTGTTATGGCTAGTTATCAATTCACAAGATGACATATTCAATTCAATTCAATTTAATTTTTATATAGCGCTTTTAGCAATGGTCATTGTCTCAAAGCAGCTTCACAAACATACATACACAATGACATTAGCGGTATTAAAATAAAAAATACATTGACAGTAAAATACATACACCGCCGTATTTGAATAAAAGATGCAGCTTTTGAACCATGTCTGTACACATAATGTTATGAGAGAGCTGGATAGAGCAAAGGAATAAAACACTGCTTTTTAGAGATTCGCACTGGTGCTTCGAACAGCCATTAAGTTTCAAAAACGATAACATATAAATGAAAGACGTTTTTCAACTTAAAAAAGTCATAAAAATAAAATATTACAAAATAAATCTTGGACATCACCAAGGATTGCATATTTCATCCAAACATCCATTCTTATCCATTTCCACATATTTTACTGATTCGGTGTCTGGAGCCCACCCCAAGGAAACTAAAAACACAAAGCGGGTACAACTCATCACAGGGAACAAGGACACACACTCACACACCACACCCTATCACTATACACTATGGGGGAATTTGAAAATGCCAATCTACCTACTTTCTTTGGACTGTGGGAGGAAACTGGAGTACCCAGAGGAACTTACCAAGCATGAGGAGAACATGCAAACTCCAGGTTGCAGTGAAATTACAAACATTTTTATATGCATGTGGTTAGGGCATTGATGGCTCAGTAGTCAGGTTTATGTTATGTCACAGTTATAGTCACTGGGTTGCAGGGGACGTTTAGTACCAGAGCCAAATCCAGATAAAAATGGAAAAGGTTGCATCAGAAGGGAATGCAGTGTCAATCCTTAGCCATAATCAAATGCATAGATTGGATGACCCACTGTGGAGACTTTTAATGAGAGAAAGAGCAACAACAATATAGTGGGATTTACTCACTCACTCACTCACTCATCGTCTACACCACTTTACCCTGTATTCAGGGTCGTGGGGGGCCTGGAGAGTATCCCAGGAGACTTAGTGCACAAGGCGGGGTACACCATGGACAGAGTGCCAATCCATCGCAGGGCACACACACTCATTCACACACTACGAGCAATTTGGGAACTCCAATAAGCCTAATCCGCATGACTGTGGGAGGAAACCGGAATACCCAGAGGAAACCTGGTGGGATTTAATCACCTTTTAATATGAACTGCTGAGCTATGTATGTGAGTAGTTTTCCTCGACTTATTTTATGTTGACCACACGATGACCATTAAAGTAGCCAGTCATCCAGCTGAGAGCTGGTAAGAGGCCTTGTGCTCCACACCTGTGCTGATAACTCATTCACTGGCAGTACTCTCTCAACCTGTGGTAAGGCCAGTGTGTCCCTCATCACTCAGCGAGAGCAGGTCAGCCAGGGGATTTGTCTGTTTTGCCCCAATGAAATCCGCTGATCCTTGTTAACACAGCACTTACAGCTGTTTTGTCTACTTGGGTGGCTGTTCACATGGAGTTCAGAGGCTCCTCGAAGCGCTCACTCTAAAACAAAACCATTCAGAAGATGGCTCTGTGCACAGGAAATAAGGTGTTCCTCAGGGGGTGGGGGGGTGGGGGGATCAGTATTTTGTACATTTATCCCTGACTGATCGGCCTGTGAAGCAGATATAGCAAAACCGATTGGAAACAAATGAGATTTCATTCTGGCACTTGACATACTTATCAATTGGCATCTTAGTCCTGAACACCTGACTCTACCAAACTCAGGCTATTTTTTTCTGTGCCTTTACAAGACACACACTTCCTTTTGTCTTTTATCTTTAAGGTGCTTAGTCATTTTGGTCAGCATTTAGCTGAGAAGTGACTTTTTTTTACCCTCACACCTACTGATACTTGTCTACCCTCTAGTGGCCAAGTAAGGGCTTGTTTTTACTCTCTACTGCTGATCAGAATTCAGTCTTGGCAAATCATTTTTGTATTTATGCTGCCGTATTATAACAGAAGCAGAATTTCCTAAATGAGTAACATATACTTGCATGATCAAAAGAACCTGCTGATTGAGTCTTTTCATAAACAAAAAAAGTCAATGTCCATGGCAGGAAGAGTCATAAAGGACATACTGTATATGATATATATTTGAAATCTATATCTAAATTATTATTCTGTGATATATTAATATGGCTCATTAAGTCATTTTCCGATTAAATATCACCAAATGTATTTCTTACATCTCTGCTTAGTGGTTGCAGTGTTGCCTCACATCACCAGGACTGTGTGTGTGTGAATCTCACCAAGTTCTCCAACCCTTGCTTGGGTTTCCTCCAGGTAATCTGGTTTCGTCCCACATTCCAGAACGTGTGATGTATGTTGATTGATGTTTGTGTGGTTTGCCAGGAGTGTGATTAGGTGGCACTTCATCCAGGGTGTCCCCAGCCTTGTGAGAGCCATGAGATCACTGTGGTATGCTGCAGGGCCCTGGCCCTGGTGACCCTACACAGGATAAGTGGCATGAAACTTTTATGTTTCTTATTTGGAAGTTGACCTACATTTAATGTAGGTGTTTTAAATGACATATTAATAAAGTGAATGTTTTTCATCACTTCGTATTAGAACCAGTAAAACAACAAACAGTATGCATATTGCTGGGATAGTTTACTGTATCCTCAGAGACCCAGGAACACACCAATTTTAGCTACTGATACTAAATACCCTGACCTTTTACAGTTTGCAAATCAATTTTGCAACTTAAAGAATACTACAGTACATGAATTCTTATGGAAAAATTACATAAGATAATACATGTTTAATTTAATATGTGATTATGTAAATAAATGTTAAATAATAAGAAGAAGAAAAAGAAGAAGAAGAGGACCAAATTTTTCTTAAATCATGCAAAACAGTAACATGAGAATAAATAAATCATGTGAAAACATTTATTTGAATATATTATGTTATAAAAGTGAAATATTAATAATAAAAACACGTTCTGTGTGAGAAAATTCATGAAATATTACATGTGAAACCTATTTTAAAAAGTTTAAAATATCATATGATACATGTGGCCTTCACAGGTGATCATTACACTTCACAATCAATTAATGGAAAGTAAAATTGGTTTGTGGGTCCAAATATGAAACAACGTGCATTTATAGAGTTTTTACTATTTGAGGAAGTAAAAAATTTATTATTAAAGTTAATTTTCAAATATGCCAAGACATTATTTCAGACATTTTTGTAGTGCTTACAGGTGTAATATTGTGGGCTGGCAACTTTTGTTTACGAGCCTCTTCACCTTATAAACCTAACGATGGTGTAAATTTGGTGCAAAGCCTTCCTGATACAGTAGACACTATGTCTAACAGTTGTTATATAGCTATTAAACTCGACACTACTACCCTGTCTAGCGTTTCTGTTTTACCGTCAAATACCAGACACATGACTCTTATCAGGTGGAAAAACTATGCACTTAATATAGATGCAGTATACTGTGAGCTGTGATTCTATGAATTCAGCTTTAACAGAGTTATCCTCAGATCTTTTTTGCCATGTTTCTGGCCCTGAATCCTTGGCAAGGTAGGTTCTCTCTGATTAATTTGGGATTTTGGGCCCATCATAGCACTGTGAGCTCTCTGAACAGGTAAAAGTTCAGAATGTTATACATGAGATGGCTAAATATTAGCACCAATCCTAATTCCCACTTTAGTAATTCTGACCACAAAATATTGGATTGGAATATCTGGAATGGTTCTCTGTTGGTTGACATTGTACTTAGAAGGACGTTTAAAGAACGTTTACACATTTCTAATAAAATTAATCCTACTGCATAACAAAATTGTTTATTACAGTATAGCTATATAGACAACACATGCCCAACACCATTAGATCTGTAGATATGTCAAATGATATATTGAGCTACAACTGTGTGCATTAAAATGAATTAAACTTAACAAGGATAAAAATGTGGTTAAATGGCAGAAAGCAGTGTACACGGTATGTGGGCACGCTGCCAGGACATGGCCATGATGTGAATAGCACATAATGACATTGCCAGGAAAGTGGTGCGCATGGCAAGTGAGGACACTGCAGAGACATTGCTAAGACAGTGGTGTGAATCGTACATGGTGTAGTTGCTGGGACAGTGGGGTGAACAGCACATGGGGACATTGCCAGGACATTGCTGGAACAGTGGTGCAAAACCTTTATGTGACGTTGCTGAGACATTGCTGGGACAATAGTGTAAACAACATGTAGAAACATTGCCAGGACAGTGGTTTGAACGGTAATGGTCCGTAATGGTCCTGAAACAGTAGAATGAACATCATGTGGGGAGACTGCGGGGACTGTGCCGGGACATTGCCAGTACGGTGGTGTGAACGTCATGTGGTGACGTTGTTGGGACATTGCTCAGACGGTGTGTGAACATCTGCACGGCACATGGTCACTTCCAGGTGCCATGTAAACAAGCTTGGAGTTTTTACTGATGCATCTATTTCGGCATTCATACTGAAACAGCAGGAAAGTTAGACATCACACTCTGAACATTTTTAAATACAAATCAGTCCTTTTTTATTTGTGTCTTTTAAAATCTCTAAGAAATTCAACTTTTTCACCAGGACATTTTGACCAGGTTGAGAAAATATTTAGGATAATCTTGTTATTGTGTTGCTTTTGTGTCCTTGAAGAGACAGTGGCTTAGGTCGTATGAATGGCATGATGACAGGTGCTCTCTATTTATTTATTTTTTTATATGTACGCTGCTAGACTTGTTTATAGCACAGTTCTAGTTAGTAGTGTTAGAATATGTAAATCTTAAAATGGGCAAGTCTGTGCATAATTTTTTATGGATAATAATCAATTAAAATGCTATATGAAATGAAATAATTAAATCTAAAATCTATATCAGAGCTCTGATTAAAAAATATATATGTAACTGTAAATAAATGTGCCAAGAAATCAAAAGTTCTCCAAACTTTGCCAATCAAATTTTTTAAACTCAATTA
Source organism: Clarias platycephalus (assembly GCA_030068275.1). Lineage (NCBI taxonomy): Eukaryota > Metazoa > Chordata > Actinopteri > Siluriformes > Clariidae > Clarias > Clarias platycephalus. Next base: position 21,208,154 of record JAQQZT010000001.1, read on the forward strand.
TTATTCAATTTAGACCTCCAAACATTCTGTGAATTAATTATCTGAACTCGCTTGGCTTGAACTCGGTTGAACTAAATCCACACAGACAGTCTGCCTGCTCTACGATCTCCTCACTGACACCAGAGCTCAGCTCACCTTACAGGCCTGGGAATCCCCTGTTATGGCTCAATCTTAGTCAACTTCTAATGTTCAGGGGAAAGGTACAGATGCAAAATGCCTCCTCTTCTTATGACAAGCTATTAAGAGAATAAGTAATAAGTAATATGTTAACATAATATAACTAAAACACATTGGGTTTGCAAAAAAAAAAAAACATACTTTAAACCCTTTTATGCAGAATATGGAGATTGATCAGTGACATTAGATTATATTAAAAAGTGGAAATGTAGAATAATCTGAATATCGGTTAAGTAGAATGAGATTTGCAAATGAGGTTATAGAGATGTCTCACCACACCAGGTGACAGGTTTACTAGGTGATTTTAACACACTGTAAAAAATGACAGTGTAACTTACTAGCACACTGTACTCTATTTTCTAAATAAAGTGCCAACCTATGACATATTGCTAGTAGTATTACTGCGAGAACAGCAAGTATATTTTTAATTACACACTATGCATTTCCATCTCGCACCTGGTGTTCCAGGGACAGGCTCTGATTCCACTGTGATCCTATCCAGAATCCTAAAAAGTGATGAATAAATTAATACAATATTAAAAAACAAACAAAAAAGCAAGCTATATGAGTTAACTATTTGAAGTATCAGGCTATCTAATAAAACTTCAGTTATAAAGTTAAGGTTATTTGTTTACCCCTAAAATAAGTCTACTACATGCTATAGACACAGGATAAAGCTCTCAAGTAACATTGTGATAATCAAGGAACCATCACTGTGTCCAGACACGCATTTCACTCGAACACACCTACATACATTTCCTATTGCTTCTAATACATTTAGTAAATCATACAGGTTATTTAATGAATAGTATGCTTTAACATACATATTAGACAATATGGAGGAAAAAAGTGAAGAGATAAAACAACTGTAGGAAGTTTAAGTCAGAAATGGCACTATACCAACACTAGTGTAGAATTTCTATGGTATTACAAGGGGACACAAGCCAAAATCTAGGCCCAGCAAGTCTTGCTCACTTGGCAGTGAGCATCTCACATTTATAAAAATCTACAGCTGTTGGGATATGAGAGGCTAATAGCACTTGCATATCTTAAGTCTCCAGCAGGTCAACTGTTTCAAATTCTAGCATACATACCCAACACACAATATGCAAAGCAATAACAACACACGGATAAAATCAATTTGACTTTAACATAAACTCATGGTAGAGTAAATCTATTACTCACTAATTAGATTTATAGAAATTGCTAAAGTTACAGGATCAGCTGTTCTGCTCAGGCCTGGGGATTCACTCTTACCACAGTCTTACATACTGTAATTAGCCAGTAGCTCCAGTAGCTAAGCCACTGCCTTGCTTAAACAAATAGACCACCACATCTAAAAAGAGACCTTATAACACCCTGTGTGCAGTCTCTAAGACCTCAGTAAACAAAGTTACTGAGTAAACAGATAAACTTGTAACCTAACCTGCAGTTACGAAAATGCAAAAAATAGGCTTGACTTTAGAAGAGTGACAGCTATTTCCTGTACATGTAGATTATTTGTCTATATGTATTTTACTGTTGATGTGACCAATTTGACTTTCCTTTTTCAATAAGAGGATAGACAGATAAACCATTTCTCTAATAAAAGAGAGCTTGGGTTTAGTGGTCTGTGTGACACCGTTAATCCCAATGTAAATGCAAAGCAGCTGCTACTTATGGCAACTTGTAATGTAAGATGACTTTATGTGTTACTGTAGCCTACATGACTGGATCAACACTAATCAGTATTAATAATGTGCAATGCAAATAAATGGTAAGCTGCAAGGCTTTTGAACACCTCACTAATCTGCTGTAAAGCATACATAATGGCAAAAAGAACAACAGGGTTCCCTCTTTTTAAAAAAACTTCTCTTTCTCTATGTTTCTAGAGAACCCTATTCACAGACAAGTATATATACTGTATATGGGATAATACCTGAACTGGGTTAAGAGCTGTCCAACACATTATTAAAAACTGTAATTTTTTTAATAATTACTGTGCTGAACGGTCAACTTTGTGGAAGAAATGTAGTCAGAAAAAAATCATGAATGGGCACTTAGTAAAGCTGCATGGTAAAAACTGATAACAGAAATCACAGCTGTGTTTAATAGTGAAAGTAAGAGAATTTCATGAGAAAACACAATTGTTAGTGAGACTAATAAAAACACAAAATAAAAAGCAATAGGTGCATCCCTTCTTAATCTGATGCACCCATCATGTATGTTATAGTGCCCACAAGCCTCTAGACGTAGTGTTATGATCTGTGGTATCTGAGTTTTAGTTGGTCAAGGTTAGTCTCAGAAATGTTATGTGGCAATAAAATTAAGTCAGTCGATGAGTGAATGACCAGGTTATCCCATCTTTTTTTCTTCCCTGATGCCACAGATATATTCCAGGATTCCAATTGTGAAAGTGTGTTTTTGGTTTCAGGAGGAATAATAATTAACATGATTTTGCATCCAAAGCGTGCACCATAATTAAAACTAAGTAAGGGGCAAATATTATATATACACATATATACTGATTGTATATAAATGTATATATACATTTCAGTCCACTTAGGATATATATATATATATATATATATATTATTTTACACTGTCAGAACCTGGGGTGGTAACTTTTAATGGCGCATCTTTTTTTTTTTTTTTTTTTTTTACCTTTGGAGTATAGTGTACCTTTAATATCAGTAAAGATACGCACTTAAGGATTCAGTGTAAACTTTAAAAGGAATTGTTTCCTTTTAAACATTTTTATTTATTTTTTTATTTTAGGGTCTAATCAAGTACCTGCATACTTCAGTATATTTCCGACTCTTCTTTTTGTTCTCGTCTGAGGAGCTGTCCACGCCTGTGGTGCTGAAATTCCTCTACAAAAAATCATTAATTTTTTTGCTTGAAACCATTGTGTGTCTGTTTGTGTGGGGTTAAAGTTTGATCTGAAAGATATTAACTTCACTCCATTCAGCATTAAGCTTCATCACATCAGTCAGACAGTCAGGCCAGTTTGGTGTGCCGAGACGTTTACCTAATATTGGCCTATACATAGCCTATGTAAATCCTCTGCGCGTTTGCCTGAATAAAACCATTCTCATGTTGCTATGCTGTAGTACCCCGTTTAGCCTGTCACTATTTTTTTCCCACCGTATCACGTTATTTTGCGGGGGCGTTTAATTTCGGTAAAGCAGTCTGATCCTCGACTATTGTAGCTAGTTCAAGTTTCTAATTTTTGTTGAGTCCAAAAACAGTGTTATGTCGGAGATTCGGCCTTGTCTACAGGATGTAACAAAACACGCCGAACACAACATCCTAGTTTAAAATAGCCGTTTTCACATTTCGTCACCGTCTCTATATTTGTAGATATGCGTATTAAAGGCAGGTGGCTGCGCAGCAGAATACGTAATGGAAGTGAAGCGCCAGGACAGCTTACATAAAGGTATTACGTTAGTGTATGACATTATATATAGCAAAATGTAAAAATTATTTGTCTGTATAGTTTAGAAGCCCCACTGCTGCGCTCTGGAATGTCTGTTCTGCTCGTGTCGCCATCTGAAAAGAGAGGCTGGAGCGCCACACTGACAACTGTGGGGAAGAAAATCTATGCAGAGTGACAACTCCACCAGGACTGTACAACAGGGGCGAGCAGTAGGGCTTCCTGGGGAATAGTGTCTCTAATATTTACCCACATACAGACAAAACATATCATCTAAATAACTAAATCATTGAACACAAAGCAATGGCAGCATCCGAGAAAACATTGATTTACGGCGGGGACACACACTGCGCGCTGGCCAGCAAAGTTTTACGCGCCGTCGCGGCTCCAATGGACTCGAATTATGTGGATCTAAACGAATTGTTAGACCTGAAACTACTCGGCGGGACGAAAGTAAGTTTCACGGGCCAGAAGGATCCTCTCCAGTGCGTCCGGCTTCCCTCGGAACATCTGCCCAGTCTCACGCGCAAATGTGTTAATCTGGAATGCTGGGAAAATGGCAGAACGGGGGGAGCAACTGAAACAAAAACAGTTGTTTCTTCTCAAGGACCACGGATCAGTCGTGAAAACTTCGTGGGCTCACCCGAGGTGCTCGAAGCGGAGAGAACATCGGAGAATTTGGGAAAAGTGACCAAAGTACTCAACGACGGTGATTTACAGCGCTCGGATTTGTATCTCAGCGAATCGGACGACGAAGTGAGCTTAGTGATCCCGGATTACTGCGTACATGAATTCGCCGATGATGAGCCTCACTACATCACCACGCACGAAATTCAGCTTTCCGAGCTCGACCACGACGTGGACTGCGATTTGGAAACATCTACTTGGGATGTCGATGACGACCACCAGGTTTATTCGTTTGTGGACTACGCATCTGTCGACAGCGAGGAACCTACAGGAGTACCGGTGGAAAGCAACGTGAAAGAGGCTAAGAGCACTACAGTGACATGTAGTCAGGCAGAAAATGATCTGAGCGACAGGACCAGCGCCACCTTAGGCGAGAAAGCGCCCGAGTGCCAAGGCAAAAGCACCGGCCACATTCACCTGTCAATCAAAGCCACTTCCAGAGCTATAAACAAGCCTAACAACGTCCAAGAAAAGGATCGAAGCCATCATCATCATCATCATCATCGTGCCATTCCCACTGCAGACACGAGCAGTTGCGTTTTTAAGGACGCAAAGGGGGGAAAGTGTTTAATTGCTCTGCCTGGGCGTTTGCACTTTGGCAGAAAATCCAAAAGCAAAGATGTCACGGGGTATTCCAGCGGTACATCCAGCGCTGTCAGTGAGTTGGATGATGCTGACAAGGAAGTGCGCAATCTCACCGCCAGAGCTTTCAAAAGTCTGGCCTACCCGTATCTCGATGCCATCAATTTCAGCACTTCCAGCGAATCCTCGGCTTCAGAGCGCAGCAAAGGGCTCACCAGTTGGTCAGCACTTGTTGATTTAAAGTATGGTAACGTGAACGTGTCCAAAGGAGGCGGTCACAATATTGCTCCCCATCAAAACACCGCGTCTAATTTTCAGATGGCAAAAAGGAGGGAGAGTAAAGGGATAACTGGATTAACGCTGGCCAGTAGAAGGGCTCCCCCAGTCGAGATATTTGCCCTCAATGGCAATCTGGTGAACCCCCAAAACGCATCAACCAAAAAAATCGAGCTCATGGGCAAAATCGGACAGGGTCAGAGCGGGGTGATAAGGCTCACTGAAACGCTGAATTTTCGCTGCAACGTTAAAGCGGGTCCGCCTGCAAACGAAAGGCGCGTGAAATCCGCCCGAACCGCGGGAGGATCACGTTCCGCAGATGAGGTTACAAACCCTCGGCAAAAAGCGCACAGCAAGCCACCGTGCAATTCAGAAGAAGCCATGGAGGACGTGCACAAGAAATCCATATTTGCTTCGAGCATACTGAAAAATGTCATTTCGAAGAAAATGCAGTTCGAGCAGGAGCGCAAGATGGAGCGGGGAGAGATTCGCGAGCCGGGCGGCCACGAGCACGAAGCGCACCGAGACAAAGCTGCGCACACAGGACTCCACAGACAAAGCTCGAAACACTCCGAGAGCGGCTCCGACTTCAGCATTGTATGCCTGGATGAACTCGGGGACTTCGTGGAGAGCGGCTCCTGCGAATGCGAGCGCCATGAAGAAACGCTCATTCAGGGATCGGAAACTAATTTGGAGTCAGAAAATTGCGCGGCATTTGACACTAAAAAAGGAGCTGCGGAGGCGTCCAGAGGCGCACTGATTCGGAGCCAAAATAGCGCATTCAGGAGCTGGAGGGAAGAAGAGCTAGAGGTTCAACCTGAGAGTAAAAACGAGCAAGCGTCCGAAATGGACTCGACAAACGGCAAGCTTACAAAAATGTCGCACTTATTTGTGCCAAGCATCCAAGTCGTGTCCGGTGAGAGAGCGCGCGAGGAGCCTGAGCCGAGCGCGCAGAGGGAGCGAGAGGACAGCAGCACGGACGCCGTGTATGTATCAGACGCCGCGCAAAAACCGGCGAAGTCACCGGAGATTAAAATAAGTTTACGGAGTGTAAGAGACTACAAGAGTGACCCGTTCAGCATCGCCAAGCTTCTCACCCCCGGTACAGGCTGCAGTGCGGGCGGGCTGATAAAACCAAGCGTTGAGCCGAAATACCAAGTGCTCTCTGCTGCACTGAAGGGGGACCCGACAGACAGAATCCCACACTTCACTGTTCGAGACGTCCGAGACAAGGCAAAGTTACAAGCGCCAATACACCAGGTCAGAGACGTGCGCAAACTGGTTAAGAGCTCGTATCATTTTGTGTCTCTGGACAATAACAGCACGGACATGGAGCACAAGACGTCCAGACAGAACACATATCGCACTCCGACAAGCCTTCACCCTATCGTGATTAAGTGTCATTCAGTGAATACAAACAGCAGTGTGAAGCAATCTGAAAAAATCTCAGATTCCTCGCATAACGAGGATATCCAAAAGGCTGATGATTTACATCCTCAGGAGCTTCATATAGATGGCAGTGATACGGGGTCAGCACAAACGAGCCAAACAACTGACCCAGCGCACGTAGCCAACATAAAGCAGGAGCTAACCCCTGAATTAAAAATTGAGACAAGAACCACCACAAAGCGGCAAGATAAAATTTCTGATCCTAGTGAAAAAAAATCTGATTCCAAGATGGCTGCTCTGGAGAAACTTCAGGCTGCTGTTAAGACCATGGAACAACTTTATGTGTTTGATAAATATGAGTGGAAGAGGAAATCTGAGCCACAGCCGTTAACTGACAGCCATGTGCTTTCACTTCTGAGTACTAAGCATCATGGAGATAATGAGCCAGACCAGGAAAACACTGGTTCTTCATCCATCAACTCATTCTCAAACCCAGATAAGATGATAACCGCTGGGCAGCAATCAGTACGAAAAGAAGAAAAGGAAACATTTAAAATATCACACACTCCTATCATCCATGACAAACGAAAAGACACAAAAACTGTAATGCCGCCTGGTGGAGCTTCTAATAATCCAAGTTCAAGCGTAAGCCATAATCAGAAATCTATCACAACGAATTCAGTAAAGGCCCCACAGATGCATATCTCAGCCTCAGCATCTGTTAGTTCTATAGCTGTAAAGAATCCTAAATCTCAAAAGCTACCGATATCTTTAAATATTAGTCCGTCGAAGCCGGTCACAGAGAAGAGAGAAAAGCTAAGTAGCAATGCAGGCAAATCTAATAAATCTGGATTTACCCCAGTTCAGTTCACGTCTTCAATTGATTCAGAGAATTACATAACCATACCTGTGAAACCTTATGCCACTGATGCCCAACGATCTCACATGGCCAAAAATCTTGAAGACAGACATCAGCCCTCAAAACGCTCAAGTACTGTTATTGAGACACGTTCCCCAGATTCCCCTACTGCTACGATCTACCATCACCCTTTACCCGTTACCATGCATGCAGCACAGCCACAGGTCATTTGTTTCTCTCCCACAGTGCAGCCATCTCCAGTCCCCACTGACCACTTTCAGTCCACACAGAGAAAAATGCTCCTGGATCCCACTACTGGAAATTATTATTTAGTTGACACGCCCGTCCAACCGGCCACAAGACGACTTTATGACCCAGAAACGGGACAGTATGTTGATGTCCCCATGCCACAACACCCTCCTATGACACCTGTACCTGTACCTATCTCCCCTCTGGCTCTTAGTCCTGGAGGTTATGGTCCTACCTACATGTTCTATCCAGGATATGTGGCCTCCACTGTGATTCCTGCCAGGACCATTCATTCTCAGCTTTCTATGCAGTCAGAGGTGGAAGCAGGAGAAAAATCCCATGCAGGGCAGCAGGGAGATGGAGCGTACATGGAAAGCCCTTATTATATGCATTCTGGGAAACATCTGCAGTTAAATCCAGAAGCGCAACATGTTACCACAGGCAGGGTGGCCAATAGCAAGGTGCCTCTCATCAGCATCACCTCCCAGCAAGGGCCCAGGATCATCGCACCTCCCTCCTTTGATGGTACCACCATGAGTTTTGTGGTGGAGCATAGATAACTGTTTGGCTGCTTACTATGTAAGTTTTATTATTGCAATAGATATTACATAAACACATGCTGTAAGGAATTATTTAATGAAATCTGTGTATGACCTCTGCCCAGTACTGCTTAGTAACGTAGAGCCTTTTCTTTCACTTTCAAAGAATATTAAAACCATACAGTGAATACTAAAAGATATTTAAAATTTCTAAATTGTACTTTTAGTTCATTGATGCCCAACCCAACTTATGTGAGGGTAATAATTAAGTACAGTAGTCATTATATGATGCACTACATGTGATGAATCCAGTGATACAAGAAGAGATTTCAGATTTTCAGATTTCAAATTTAATACACCATATACAAAAGGCAATTGTCTTCCAGCTATAGTGAAATTAAATATTCTAATGTACTTAAAAATGTCATGTGATTTCACATTTTATACATGAGGTCCTTTTAGAAAACAGACACTATTGGTCTCATGACCGATAATACAGTTTCTTGTATTCGAGCATTCAAAGCCTAAGCCAAAGTAATCAAGGGATGTATAACTGATTATCCTTATTGTGAAAATATGAAAGCAGGTATCTTGTTTGTATGTTAACTAGATGTAACCACTTAATTCTCTGATAAATATTTAACAATCCATTGAAGACTATGTTGCTTAGTCACCACAATTAATTAATTATTCAGAAACTATACCAAATATATGTACAGTAGGTAACAGAGATGTGTATCTAAGAAGAATACACACACACACACACACACACACACACACACATATATATATAAAGACACATAGATAGATAGATAGATAGATAGATAGATAGATGGATAGATAGATAGATAGATAGATAGATAGATAGATAGATAGATAGATAGATAGATCATTTTTAGATAATTACATCTGGTCAGTAGGCCTGAAGCGCAATCTCTGAGATGATACCTCACTAAATACCAATATGTGCTGTGTTAGAAAATGTTAGAGCAATACAGAACTAAACACAATTTAAATCTAAATTGCAAAACTCTAAATAGACATGTAAAATCAAGCTCATGTAAATCTACTTTCAGAATAAAATGGTAACCGAACTGTACAGTACCTTTTCTTATGGTTGGTATGATGCCAGTATCTTTTGTGGCTTTAGTACAGAGCAATATTCCCAGTGCTGATTAACAAACGGTAAGTGTTTATTAAGGTCCAGGTGGACCCATATAAACTCTGAAAGTGTGGGGAATTGTCTGTGTACAGCGGGGAAAATAAGTATTTAGTCAGCCACCAATTGTGCAAGTTCTCCCACTTAAAGATGAGAGAGGCCTGTAATTTTCATCATAGGTATACCTCAACTATGAGAGACAAAATAAGAAAACAAATCCAGAAAATCACATTGTAGGATTTTAAAATAATTTATTTGCAAATTATGGTGGAAAATAAGTATTTGGTCAAT
>JAQQZT010000001.1:21226916-21248890 GCA_030068275.1 Clarias platycephalus
AGGAGATTGTTCCTCTGGCACCAGTTCTCCAGATTTCCAATCTCCTCTAGGTAGGCCGACTCATCATTGTTGGTGATTTAGATGCTTCTATCACAGTTTGGGAAATTTAGGAACACCAATTGGCCTGATCTGCATGTCTTTGGACTGTGGGAGGAACTGGAACATTCAGAGGAAACCCACCAGGCATGGGAAGAACCAGGAATCGAACTGGGACCCTGAAGGTGCAAGTCATCAGTGCTAACGCTAACCATTAAAAACCCCTTAGTGAAAGTGAACTGTAAGCATTTTTAAAAATTTAATATAATGAATTAGCTTAATTAATAATTTTACACACTAATTGTTCTGTTTTGTTTGCAAATGCTTACACTTCTTTCTAGAAATAAGTGCTTAAAATTAGCAAACGTGTCTGCCAACAGAACAAGAAAATCAATGCTCAAACATTAAAATAGTGAAGTCTGTCTATAAACATATTCAGTGGTCTTATATTTGGTAAATGGTAATCTTCTATTAAGAACGGGTAGATTAATCTGACGAGATTCAAGATATGTAAACTTGCTAAGATGACTTTTTTTTTATTTTTTTTGGGCTGTGGATATGAAGCACATTCCCTCACAAACATGGCGGCCAGCTGATGACGTTCCCTCAAAACCGTCGGCGTTTTTAGATGACGTCACATCAAGCGTGCCGGCTGGTTGAAAATAAGGTAGGACTAGCTTGGTAGAGTTTGGTATGTGAAGTTTTATGTATTTACTTTTTGATGTTATATCGGAGTGTGTCATGTATGAAACATTTTGCGGCATTTCTAAGGGTTCACTATTTAATGGTGATTTAATTCAAGTTGGTATTACTCGTGTGAGTTTGTCGGATTATTTTTGACACCCAGAGAAAATCTACAATCTGTCCGGCTAACTGGCTAACTAGTGATAGTAGTAGTCTGTTTTGGTTGGAAATAACATAAAATATGTATTTTTTTAGGGTGGAATAAAGTAACGGTGATGCATGAACCAGTTCAGGAGCTTAATAAGTGATCAGTAATGTTGTCATTAGTAATGCACTTTCCATTTCATACCTTCTCACCAGAAATCAGCAGAAGCATCATGTCCTCTGATACAGTCAGTGATTCTCGAGCTGATGCTAATGAGCAGGAGGTCCAAGCTGAAGGAACTGAAACACTGTCAAAGAGACAGAGGAAGAAACTTCTCAAGCAGCAGCAATGGGAAGAACAGAGAGACCTGCGCAAGTAAGTATGCAGTTAAGAGTGAAATGAATGATTAGGGAAAGAAAAAATTAATTGATGTTTTTTATTACATCACAATGTGATTATTTTGACTTAGAATAAAAGAACATGACTGGTTCAGAGGCATTTCGGAACGACTTAGAAGCAGTTATTAAGGAGCCTGAGTGTTTTTATTTTTTATTTTTTAGATGACATCACATTGTCAGGTATGTTTTCTTGCTGAAAGTACTTCTGTGACTAGTTTTAAATTTGAGTTTTGGCAGGTAGCTGGTCTCTCCTCAGTACTGCGCTCCATACTGACCCGAAAAAACCTGGGACGTGGAGTGATGCATATAAATTAAACGTTCCAGTGCTGTTACTGTCTATCACCCCTTGCGCAATGCCTCTTATCCAATCGGATTGTTCAGTGAGAACTAACTGTTGTATAATTGTAATTTAAACTGTGATATACAGTATAACTGTTAAATGTACCATTTTGTATTAAAACATTTATCTAGGTTAACCCTTTCAGGCTCAAATTAAGTTTTTGTTGCTAAAGGACAACCAAGTCCTGCAGTGGTACTCCTGAGTAAAAAAAACCTCATAAAATATTTATCTGGGTAGTAAGTAAGTAGTAGTAAGTAAGTAATAATAAGGTATTTAGTTTTTAACTGTTGCAAATCTGCAACGCCTGGCTTGAGAGGGTTAACACCAAATAATTTTATGTTTTATTAATTTGATGAATTTATTAAAAATAAAAACAAAAACATAAATTATTGACAAGCTCTTCATAAATTCTTTACCTGTAATAAATTTCATTCTTTTGCAACTATATAATTGCACAGGTACAAATTGTGGTTTCGATTGTTATGTGTTTAATTGTGCAACACTGATCAGCACACCGAATGTATTCATAATGTGAATGGGAACTTTGTGATCTTACTAAGTATCTTATGTCGCTCAATGTGAAATATTTTAGAATGGTGATTAATTAAACTACAGTTAAAACATTTCACATTTCCAGAACACTAGTAAAGTAGTGTTTCCTTGCCACCATTGCCATCATCCTTGGCTTGCTCATCAGGGACACTCTAATCATTATGATGTATACGCATTTTTACTTGCTCCTACACATTTCCATAATTTATTTTTAAATTTGTAAAGCTTCTTTTAGACAATGACTATTGTTAAAAGCGCTATATAAATAAAATTGAATTGTTACACGAGAGGTTCCGATTATTTAAAGGTTATGAGAACTTTGGGCAAACGCTCTCTAATCCACCATGTTTTTCTACACTGTTCAAGACACTTTCACTTTATATAAAGTTTGCTAAAGTATTAGGACAGTGTTCTCTAAATCACTCTCTTACGCTAGTGGATTAGAGGTTCTGTAATATGTGATGTGTAATAAAATGTGAACTTTATATTTCTGGAGATAAAACCTGGAAACTACCCCCTACAGGACACACTTGAGCCATTTGTATTTGTTGTGTCTCATCTTGTTATGTTACACTTGTTAAAGTGATTGCTCTAAGCCCAGGTCACTTTATCTGCCATTGACAATTATGTGATTCCAGTTATTTTGTCTTAGTGCAGATGATTTAGACTTTTGTGGGGTTTGTGAAGTATGGTCAATGGGTGTGTACTTTTTAATACTTTTTGTAATGGACATTATAGTTTGACATTCTTGTAAATTATTAATCTTTAGGCAGAAGCGCAAGGAGCGGAAGCAGCAGAGAAAGTTGGAAAAACAGACGCAGAGTGAGGACAGAACAGACTTTCCAGACAGGAAGCGTGTTCGCAAAGAGGCAGAACCCAGTCCTCTCCGTCTGGTCATAGACTGCAGCTTCGACAACCTCATGATGCCCAAGGTGGGACCTGGTCCATTCACACTGCGAATATTTATCAATGGTTCAGTTATCCAGTGTTTTTTGTCATGGAATTGAAGTAGCTCTGTTCATGCATTAAGCAGTGGTTAAATAGTTGCATGAATCCATGATTTAAACAAAGTATTTCATATTCAGGATGTAAAGAAACTTCACAAGCAGATTCAGAGATGCTATGCAGAGAACAGAAGAGCAGCACACCCAGTGAAAGTAAGTGTATAACAACGTGTAATATTAGTTTTAAACTGTTGTTAGTGTAATTAGAAATGTGTAACTTTAATTATTTTTTGTACAGTTTTATATAACAAGCCATGATGGGCAGTTGAAACAATATATGGACCAAATTAACAAAGGCTGGGTCAACTGGAAGGTAAGAACTTCTAATAATGATAATTTTACCTATTCATAACATGCTAAAGGTCAGTTTATTACAGTGTAAGTCCATCCCTCCCTTATAAATAAATTGTAAACTTCAACACGTCATATAATGTGACTGTGCAGCATTTCTTGCATCATTTAGTACACAGGTCTGAATTTTCAAACCGTGTGACCTTCTTTTGAAATATTGAACTGCATTTTTCAAGCACAGCTATTTTAATTGTTTACTGTGAAAGTTTCAGAAAAGAAAAACTCCCACCAGTCTGCAATAATGTAGATTAAAAAAAAAAAAAAAAAAACAAGAAGGTGGAAAGAGAATAGAAATCTTACTGACTTAATGTACAGAATATAGTCACAGGACACACCATATATAACATTATGTTGAATTTGCTTCCAGTAAATGACTGTCTGATGAAGTACAAGAAACCTTTTCAGTGGGAGCAGCATGATGAGAATTGAAATGTTGACACATTTATACCTTTGGGTGTTAGGCTTCATGATACATTTGAATTGCATTTGTGCACCCTATGCAGTGTACCTTGAAAGGGTTGTTATTACCCAAGCCACAAAGCCTTAAGTTGGTTTATGAATTATATAAAATATAAATATTTACTATATGAGGGACATTCAGGTCAAAATGAGAACGTTTTTCCATATAATCCCCTGTTACACTGAAATGGGCTTCAAGCCACCTGAGCTGCAATTGCCATTCAAGGACGTACAGATTTCTTTAAGATGTTTGCACCATTCAAATGTTTTACTGCAGCTACACTCTCTTCAGCGTTCTGTGCTTGAAATCTTAAATGTTAATCAGGTTTACACCTTCATTCCCAAGACCTTCGCAAGAAAGTCCCACTTTGACTTGAACACACTTTTTTTTGTCATAGTGAATGCCAGTTATGTTTGACATTTAATCACCTGCTAAATGTCATTGTGGTCTTTAACACTTACAGGATGTCCATGTCAAGTCAGAGCATTTTCATGAAGTCTTAAGCAAAGAGGATTTGGTGTACCTCACCTCTGACTCGCCCAACATTCTCCAGGAGCTTGATGAGACCAAAGCCTACGTGATTGGAGGCCTGGTGGACCACAATCATCATAAAGTTAGTTTCCTGTGTTGTTCAAAAACCTATTTTGGCCAAGCTTTCAGACTGTCAACTGTTGGACAGAGGCCTCACATTTACCTCTAGAATATTCTGGTATACTTGTTCAGTCTTCTTCTTATTAGTGCAGTCTTGGACTTAGTGAGGCCTGTAGGGTCTGACATGTAGCCTTTGGGTTTGTTAGCATTTCTGAGCATTGCATGGTCTGACCTTGAGGTGAATATGCTGGAACATCCACTTCTGTCTGTTGTGAATGCTTTCCACTTGTAAACAAGCTTTCTCACTGTTGAACGATGAACTGTACAAATTTATGTACAGTAATAATTGATTCCGTAAGACCATTGCTTATGTTTTTAAATTTTGGTATTATGTTAACACATACAAGATTGCCCCAGACCAGCAAACTGCCAAAACTTCTGCTTTTATAGAGGTCTGCAAACCTGCTGATAATCAATCAAATAAAATAAATAATTGCATGATGAATAAATGTTACAGTATATGTTGTTTGTTAAGGTTGTATTTGCCTATTACTAAGATCTGCTATGATCAGATGATTGTTTTAACACAGAATTTAAAGAAGGAGTACTAACTTTTGAACATGATTATACCATACAAGTTTGAAAGTATCAGTGGGTTTCTATGCTGTATTGCAGTATTTCCACTTAAATGTGACTTTGGGAGGATGAAATGTGGGGGAAATGTGGAGGAAATATGGGAGGATTTTGATGTATTTTATACAAGCGTGCCTCCTGCCATCACCACCAGCATGTTGCCCCTCTTGTTGCATGTGTTTCAGGGAATCTCTTTTAAAAGGGCCACAGAGCTTGGAATCGCTCATGCTCAACTTCCACTGGGAACTTTTGTCAAGATGAACAGCCGCAAAGTGCTCGCCGTCAACCATGGTAAGGCAAGACATGTTCTCACACATGCAGAGGGGGACACAAAACTTTTAGCAAAAAAAGACATGAGCCTTGGGAAGTGTGCCCGCAACTTCGTTTGCAAGAAATTTAAGTGCACAATTTAAGTGAATTTTAATAAATGTACAATGCCATCTGTTGAATTTTGGAATGAAGTGCTACCGTGAAGTGTGCAGAGTGAATGTTTATTAAGTAGATTTCAATTACACACTCATAAGCGCGTATTAAAAAATTTACAGCGTCATCTGTTAAATTTTGAGATGAACTAATGATTTTTAAATGTTTTAAAAATCTTTTCTTTTTTTTTTTTTTTTATGATTTAAGGGTGTTTTCTACTAATTAGTATATCTTATCTTCAATTGAGAGGAAACAAAGCCTATATGTTACCTCAAGCTCAGCCAGATACACCTGTGAAAACCCCACTAAAATTCGTTTTAACATGCTGCGCGCCCAAACAGACAAACAAAAATTACAAAAACCATATTAATGTGTTTTATTATTTATCTTACGGCCCCCCAAATTTTTTTCCCTTGCAAATAGACACGGCAACTTTACAGTTTTATTATATGTATAGATTGGACCTTCAAGCTCATTTACACATGTATTTCTGTTTCAAATCAATACAGTAGCAATATCTTAATAAACGCTTGCATGCAACATAACCAGTAATAGACTAAAGCAAACTTTGGTCTACTGAAAATCAATTCCAACTAATTAATATTTAAATGTTTAATGTTTGGCACTCCTTTGGCTGATATTCAAATGTTTGCGTAAATGATCCTAAATGGTCCCATTGACAACAGAAGCTATTATTAATATTGAGCTAATTTATAACTGGTTACACCTAAATAATAACATGTTGACATGTTTTTCTTTCTTAGTGTTTGAGATTATGTTGGCATATCTGGACAAACGTGACTGGCAAGAGGCTTTCTTCACCGTACTGCCTCAACGTAAAGGAGCTGTACCTCTGGACCAAGAGGACAAAGAGGAGCAGGATGAGAATGAAGAAGACTCTGAAGAAGAGCCAGGGACACAAAACAATAATGATACAAAAGACCAAAGAAATGGGAAACAGGATGAACTTGAAACTCAACACAACCAGTCAGATTCATGTGAACGGACTGCTGTGTAAGAAGAAGTTTTTTTTTTTCTTTTAATTTAATTTTTTCATTTTATGTGATTTTTTTTATTTCATGCCAGGGTTTGGAAAGACTTGTGCTGGGAGAGAGTTTTGTTTTGCTTACCAGTGCCTAAGTTATTGATATTTTTGTTTCAACAGTAATGAAAATGATTTTGAGATATGAGTGTTTATTTGCCAATAAAGATGAAATCTGATCTCCTGCCAAATGTACTGTTTATGTCCAGACATGTCATTGTGTTTTCAAGTTTTTATTTCCAAGAGGAAATAAAAAATAACTCTAAATGGGCCTTAGGTTTATAAGTAAGCATTCACATGTGAAGAATCCAAGTGTTTATGCACTAAATGACTGGAGTTATGTGGACACCTGACCATCAGACTGATATTATTCCACAAGCTGTTACCCCGATGCACAGGAGAGCACACTCACTTTACTCACTCGCTCATCGTCAATACTACTTTAGGGGGGGCTGAAACCTATCCTAGGAGACTTAGGACATAAGGTGGGGTACACCCTAGGCAGGGTGCCAATCCAACGCAGGGAACACAAACTATGCACTATGGGCAATTTGTGTGCTCAAGAATGTGACTGCGCTGGACATGCGAGTGCTGCGGGGCTATCTACCTGACACTTGCTTAACTTTGACACCAGGTGGCATCATCATGTCGCTTGGATAAAAGCTTCCCATGACACAACAGGTATTTCATCCTGTGTCACTGTTTTCTGGAAGGAGAACCGTCTGTCTGCTGTAGTAGTGCCTCGGGCTGTAACTGCTTTTGGTGAACAACAAGTTTTAAAGTTATTCTTCATCTGAAGGCAAAATTGTGCAAGTACGACACCAATGCAGCCTTTTGACAAAACAGTGCTACAACTTAGAATAATTAGGAGACATTGAGTTTGTGTCATCATTTTATGTAGGTAGGATATGATGGGGTAGTCAGATATTGCAAAAAATTGTGGTTGATGATGAGTTTGGTTCTGATGAACAGGTGAATGAGTCACATTCTTTTAATCAGACCTCACTTCCTGCAAAGACACAACCACTGTACTGCACAGGAAATCTTTAATTTAAATATAACCAGCATATCTTAACGGTGCCAGCATTGTTAAGTACAAAATTATTTGATATAAAAATAATGATCAGTCCAACCTCCTGCATTTCCTCCCTCATCACATTCTTAAACCTCTACTTGGGCCTTTCTCTTCTCCTCCTGCCTGGCGGCTACATCTCTAACATTCTCCTCCAGATATACCCCTTATCCCTTTGCTGCAAATGTCGAACCATCTTAATCTGACCTCTCTAATTTTGTCCCCAAACCATCCTACCTGTGCTGTCCCTCTAATATACTCATTCCTAATCCTGTCCATTCTTGTCACTCCCAAAGCAAGTCACAGCATCTTCAGCTCTGCTTCCTGTCTTTTTGTCAGTGGAAACGTCTACAAACCGTACAACATTGCTGGTCTCACTACCTTCCTGTAAACATTCCCTTTCATTCTTGCTAATACCTTTCTGTCACATATCACTCCTGCTACTCTTCTCCACCCATTCCATTCTGCCTGCACTCTCCTCTTCACTTATCTACCACACTCCCTATTACCTTTACTTCTTTGCGACAGCACTTTTCCCCCACCCCCTCTCATTCACACACATCTTCTCTGCCTTGCTCCTTCTGATCTTCAGCCTCTTCTCTCTAGTGCATCCCTCCACCTCTCTAGACTAATCTCGCTGCTGATCAAAATATCATTTACAAACATCATAGTGCATGGGGACGCTAACCTCATCCGTCAACCTGTAAATCATCACTGCAAATAAGAAGGGGCTAAGAGCCGATCCCTGGAACAGTTCCACCTACACCTTAAACCAGTTGGTTGAACCTATGGCACACCTCACCGCTGTAACACTGTTTTTGTACATATCTGGCACCACCTTCACATACTTCTCTGCCACTCCTGACTTCCTCATGCAGTACCACAGTTCATCTCTGGGCACCCAGTCATATGCTTTCTCTGGATCTATAAACACACAATGCAACTCTTTTTGAACTTCTCTATACTTCTCCATCAGCATTCTCAAAGCAAACATGGCATTTGTCGTGTTCTTTTTTGGCATGAAGCCATACTGCTGCTCACAGATTGCCAACTCTCTTCTCAGCTCTTCTCAACTTTAACTACTCGTTCCATAATTTCATGGTGTGGCTCATCAGCTTTATTATGATAATAATAGGAGTGATTATTATTATTAAAGCTAATGAGAAAGCACTCAATTAGCTTAGTATTCTAATGTAACTCAATGATTAGGGCATTGGACTACTGATCAGGACGTCCCAGGGTCAAACTCTGCCACCACCAAGCTTCCACTGTTGGGCCCTTAACGCCCAACTGCTCAAATATATAATGAGATAAAATGTAAGACGCTCTGGATAAGGGTGTCTGCCAAATACTGTAAATGTAATAATTTAAATCTTTTCCCATCTGACTCATAAGCATTATAAGCATTTAGAATTACCCTCGTCCTGCAATGGATTGGCACCCTGTCAGGGTGTACACCGCCTCGTGCCCTAAGGCTCCTGGGATAGGCTCCAGGCCCCCCACAACCCTGAAAACAGGATAAGGCTGTATAAAAAATGAGTGAGTGAGTGAGAATTACCCTCAACAGGATCACAGTGGATCAATTGCCTATCCTATGGACACTGGAGATGAGACAGGAAAAGACAGTTTATTGATCCTGAAGGAAATTTCAAACATCATCCAGTAGCAAGGATAATAACACAATAGGCATGTAATTGCAATAGCAAAAAATGTCAAATTGTGCAGAACAGTCAAAAAACATACACAACAAACATAATATAATATAAAATAAAATATGATTATATAGTACACTAGAATATAATAAACTATATATACAAAGAATGAGAATACACACTGGACTGCAGTGCACAATGCTCACAAATTCACACTTTGAACAATTAAATTTGGCTAATCCATTTTTTGTTTATTTGGGGAAGTAGGAGGAAAGCAGAGAACCCAGAAAACACCACATAAACGGAGGGTGAAACTCTATACAGACAGTAACCTGAGCTCAGGATTAAAACAGGGACCCTGGAGCCGTAAGAAGGCAACGCTACCTCCTGCTCTGCCGTGCTATTTTTCCATTTATTAACTTCAGACTTGTTTTTTGATTGATGAACTGCTTCATTTAAATAAAGGCAGCTAGAATTTTTTTTGTTCAGAGCTTTTATTTTCTTCCTAGACACATCAGCACTTAACATATACATGATTTGAATCATAACATTATTTTTATTATACTGTAGAATATTGCATCATAAGATTTTATAGTCTACAATCAGAAGCAAAGAGTCCTTTTTTAAAGTTGTTCAATCAAAAGCAAACTAATATCACTATATGATGACACCTGACCATCACACCTGTCTTTATGTGCTTGTTGGTCATTCTGTTCCAGAACCATAGATTGTTTGTCTATGGAGATTGCATGGGTAGGTACTTGATTTTAATTTATCAGTTAGCAATGGATGTGACCGACAAACCATGAACTCAGTAGGTGGCTGAAATGAGCATCATAAGCTTTCAGTACATTTCAGAATTGTTGTTTTCACTTTAAACCATTGGGCTAACCATTGATCCATCCATTGACCATCCTGCCATCTGGGGAGAAAAAAACGAAGCATTTGGGCCCTCACATCGAGACCGTGTAACAGCTTCTTCCCACGAGCCATCCGACTCCACAATAAAACTGGACTTGACTGATAAACACAATCACCTCAATACAATGGGACTGGACTGACAAACACGCATGCTGTACACACACTCACTCAAAAGAACACCATCTAGCAATTTCACACCCCAACATGCAATTGTTTTTTTGCACAATATTTATTAGATGCTACTTCAACAAGAAATGTTCACTGTTTTTATCTATTATCTCATGGACAATTTATTTGCACTACCTCACCTCATTATTACAGAGTATTAAAGTGTGTCATGTTGTTTCTCTTGTTTGCAAATTAGCACATGCACTTTATATTTTTCTTTTTGTATAGTTTTTAGCCAGTTTTGTTAATCTATGTTGTTAATTTATGTTGTTTATATGGAGCATCCTGGTCCTGGAGGAATGTTGTTTAGTTTCACTGTGTACTGAACTGTATATGGTTGAAATCACAATAAACGCCTACTTGACTTGATCTTCTATACCTGTACAGGGTTGTGTTGGCCTGAAGCTTATCCCAAGAGAGTTTGGGCACAAGGCAGTGTACACCCTGGACAGACAGGGTGCCAATCCATTGCAGGGCACACACCTCAGCAAACGTTGTGTCCCTGGCCAAAACTAGTCATGGTTTTGATTTTACCACAGAACATTTCCTAAAATTGCATTCAGATATGTTTGTACATGTCTACAGTACTCTAGAGTTCTATGTATAGCTGTTACTTTGACTTTTAGCTAGATGTTGTTCAATACATACCCTCCATGCAAAAATTTGGACGATTGATGGCCGTTCAACTTTAATTTTGGAACTATTTTTCAACCATGATGGGACGTGTCAAAGGGACATAATTTCAGCGGTCATCAAACTTCCAAATGGAACATTCTGGAACACCATTTAACCTAACCTGTATGTTTTTGGACTGTATGAGGAAACCCACCAAGCACATACTGTACTACAAACTCCACAGGCATAGACCTGATGTGGGAACTCTAAACCCTGGAGGTGTGAGGCCACCGTGCTAACCACTACAACACATTCTGAATTTTACTCTCTCACACTGACTGACTGGGATAGCTACGTGCTACACACAGTGAGAACCCTGTTTGACATTCAGTCAAGTTATGTATATTTGTTGTTTTTATGGCTGCTTGTAAAAACAAAAAATGTCACTTCAGTACCAGTAAATAAAATTTAATTGAATTACGTGTGTGTGTGTGTGTGTGTGTGTGTGTGAGAGAGAGAGAGAGAGAGAGAGAGAGAGTGTATGGGTGTGTGTATGAGAGAGAGAGAGAGAGAGCGCGCGTTTGACACACACCTGTGAGAGAGACTGCGCGCTCTCGTGTGAGTGCGCGCCACGGCAGAAGCGTGCGGTGCTAACAGGTGTCTGAAAGGAACGCGCTTAAAGTCAGACGCTTAAAAAAAAAGAACCTCTACAGAATGGAGTGATTTGTGTATTTCCGTGTGTGTTGAGTCTCGACACTGATGTGTGCTGATCTCCCGTTTACCGGAGCAGAGCACTGAACGCGTCTGAAGATTTCTAGACTGGATACCGCTGCATTTTCTTCTGCAAACGCGTAGAAAACTCCAGGAATTGAAGAACTGAGAAAGGATTACTATTATTATTATTTTTTTATCTGGATTATTCCGTTTGAGTTACACACTTTTTTGTGTGTGTTTCCCCCCCGAATGCTGTATGTTTTTGTGTGAAATAAGCCTTGAGACGTCGTGTTAGGAGGAAAATCCGAGTGGACTATGGCAGTGTTGAGTTGTTTAAGGATTTTACTCATCTGGAATTTGTGTAAGTTTTTAATTGTGTTGTTTTGTCTTTCCCAATTTTTTTTTTTTTTTTTGTTGAACTTGTTGCTTAAGCGTCGGGCCTCCAACAACACGTCCACGGCTGTCTGATCTTTCAGGAAGAACTGGTTCTGGTGATCAGCTCCTCCACAAGTTTGTCAAAATCATTGTGACCGAATGGATAAACCTCTCTCTCAAACTCACACACACAATGCTTTGTTTCATCTTTTTCATGTACTGTATGTATTACTGTAGCTAAATAATACATCTAAGCCTATTTTGGTTCTTTCATCTTTCTTAGTCTTTAACCATTTGGTGGCTAAGCCGTCAGCACTTTCGCTTCACACCTCCAAGGTTAGCGGTTCGAATCTCACCAACACTCTGTATGCATAGAGTCTGTTGTCCTTGGGCTTGCAAATCTTTTCCTTCTGCCTGCTCTGTTTCCTCCCACAGTCTAAAGACCAGCAGAGTAACTGCTGGTCTGTCTGTAGAGTGTGCGTGTGTGTGTGTGTGTGTGTGTGTGTGCGCCCTGTGATGGGTTGGTATCCCATCCAAGGTGTCTCCTGCCTTGTGCCCTGAGTTCCCTGAGATCAACTCCAGACCACTGTGTCCATGCACTCTATGATGAGTATAGTTAGTAGATTCAAGTACACTTTTTCAATTTGTCAATGTCAACAAATGGCTATGAAAAAAGTTGATCTTTCCTTGATGGCATGTTGGCTTAGTGGTTAGCACTGTAGCCTTGGAACGGGATCGATTCCCGATGGAGTTTGCATGTTCTCCCCGTTCTTGGTGGGTTTCCTCCAGGTACTTCAGTTCCCTCAAACAATCCAAAAACAGGTGGGTTAGACTAATTGGTGTTCCCAAATTGCCCGTAGTGTGTGCATGAGGATGTGTGTGTGTGGCCTGCGATGGATTTGCACTCTGTCCATGGTGTACCCTGCCTCGTGCCCTTAGTCTCCTGAGATAGGCTCCAGGCCGACAGGATAAAGCGATCCATCTCCCCAAAAAATCAAGGTATAGGTATGTTTCCCATGTTGTTTGAAATTAAATGCCAATTGTTTCCCTATCCAGGACAATTTGGCAATTAAAGGGTTAGTAGCTACAAACTATCAAAAACAAATCTTCAGATTCGCATTCATCATCATCACATACAAATACACGCACAGGAGAGATGATAATACAAAACAAGCTGTTCATTACTGAGTCCAAGTGTATCATTGAATAGTGTGTTGATGGGAAGCTTATCAGATATTCAGCTTGTGTCAGTTAACGGAAAAGCAGAGCGTTATTTGTTCACAGTATAACTCATTTTAGTGAGTTTGGGTATATCTGGTTAAATGACAGTGAAAGAAACAGGCCGATTGACATCAGTAGCCTCCTAATGGAATGTCTGTGATTTAATTAATAAATGCTGACTAGGTAGAAGTTTGGAATGACAGTTTGATTTTTTTTTTGTTTTTTGCCACTCCTTAGAGAGGAGTATCAAAGCCAGGTCTTGTAGAGACAGAGCCCTACAGATTGTTGTATTTTCCTTCATTTCATATTAAAATCGGGTAAGCTGAATCGGGTAGGATGGATACTAGACTCCATGGTGCTGTGGCCTTCTTGGACCTGAGTGTGAACCAAACAGTTTATGCAAATGCAAAAGAACAATTAATATTTCCATTTATGTGTTTATTTTTATTGTATTAAATAGCTTACGTTTGAGGTCTTGGTGTGCAATTTTAAAAAATGTAAAAAAAAAAAAAGGTATTAACACTTAGGCAAAACTGTGTTTCATGACTTTGTTGGTCAAATAAAACATAAATATAAGAATGAGGAAATTCTCCATTGCCCATTGTACAGATATATCTTTTAAATGCAGGTGTTGTACCTCACAAGTTAAATAGTGACTTAAAAAAAGTTAAAATGTTTTGTACAGTGGCTGAGAGTTCTTTGTCTCATCTGTTGTTCAACGTGTAAAGAACATCATAATTCTAGTTCTTATTAGTAGTATTAGTAGTGATGTGTTTAAGCAGAAAATGTTGGCCTTAACCAAAATATGAAACCAAACAAGTCTACAACCACATTGCTTTGGCTCATTTTCAGTCAGGTATTTTTTTCATACCAGGTGCATGCTGTATGCTGAACACACCCATGAGTATAAATTAGTTGTCTGATTTGTGAATAAGTGTAAAAATCAAATGTATGTCTCGAAATATACTGACCTCTACAAGTGTGTTTCTTTATTACTAATTAGCCTTGGCTCTGAACAAGTTGAGCAGCATATCTCTCCTTCGTCCTTAAGCCTTTTCTGCACATGTTGTTTAGCTCCACCCTTCCTTTAATACACTCACTCCCTTTTGTATTATGTGTTTTTCATTTTCTCTTAAGTTTTTGCAAGCATTCACTCCACCCTTTTGTGAAGGATCTTTTTTAAGACGACTTTCATCAATACTTATGGGCAATTGCCCAGTAAATGATGCACAAAAATGAATTGACCAAATATTATTTGACAATATTACCTGCATTTGACCGTTTTATTTTTGCTCTAAACACAGGAAACCACATTCTTTTAACATTCTAAAAGTTAATATTGCAGTACATTTTCTTACCCTCTCTGTTTATTTTGTAGTGGTCTGTGCAAATGGCGGAACATTTGTGACACCCCCAAGTTCAACTGTATATACGTCAGCAGAAGAAACTGTACTTCTGCCCTGCAAGTTCTTGCCAGCAGATGGGGAGGTGGTCATTCAGGTTATCTGGAACCATGTTAAAACAGATGGGACCGAAGTGCAGGTTATAACTGCTCATCGTCAGGAAGGACAGCAAGGTAAAAAGTGTTCACTCTATACCTTTGTTGGCAGTGAATGTTTATGCTGAGAAAAAAAGATGGACCTTTTGAGCATTAGTTAACGTTAAAAAATTTTAAACTAGCTGTATTATTGTTGTTTTTGTTATTGTTGTTGTTAATAAAAATAATTCTGTCTTTTTTTTTGTTACAATGATTTAGTTAAAAGCACTATCCAAACATTGAATTGAATTGAATTTAACTGAATTGATTGCATGATTATGGCCCATTTATCTATGTTGAATGTTTAAACGAACACTACATCCATAATTCCAGGTGAATTATTGAAAGTATTGAAAATACACTCTGATAATGAAAGGAACAATTTATAACAGTTGTTCGTAGGTTGTTGAACTTCATTCAATTTTGCATGTTGTTTACTGTTGTAACTCATACAGTTAAATCTCCATGAATGAAGAAGTAAATCTTATGCACATTAAATGTATACATGCAAAAATGGTTTATGGTTTTCTAATTGCCCACAATGTCTTCAGAAAGATCAGGTTTTTTCTTTTTTTTAAAAAATCATATTTGCAATATAAAGTTTTCATGCAGTTTCTCTTAACTTTTGGGTTAGGTACTATTTTTAGTGTTCTTGCTGAGTTTTAATATCCTTTTTTTCCCCTAGAATCTCCTGCCTATGCAGGCCGTGTGCGCTTTGAGGACAGCAACCCCATGATCAACTCGGCTCTGATTATGCTGAACGCAGTGCTGTCAGATGAGGGAAGCTATACCTGTACCATTGCTACGTTCCCTAGTGGAACCCTAAAGAGTCAAGTGTCTCTTACTGTGTGGAGTAAGTGTTTTTAAATTTCTCAGGAATCCGTCCTTCCCTCTCCACCCCATGTACAAGATTGAAGTATACAATACCAAAGCACAAATGATCTGATATAGAAATGTTGTGTATGATTATCAGTAGATTGCACCGTTTACGTTCTGACAGCTGTCTATGTTTGAGAGCAGAGAAACAGCATTGGCTGTATTTTTGGTGTGAGAAATGTCATTGTCAATCCATAGAATATAAGTTAATAGCAGGTGTCAGTGACCTCAGCTATGAGGAAGCATGCAGATATTTTATTTTGAGTGTGTTATACTGTCCTGTGATGCAGATTAAAAACAATAACAATCCATTGACTTCCCCTAAACTGATCACATACTCTAAATCAACATGAACTGTACCTTATGAGTGGCTTGTTAAGAGAAGGGTATAGCTGGGCACCTCAGCTTTTCTAAGGTCTTTTTTTGGCAGGTAGCACCGCTGTCCCGCAGCTCCAGGTTCCCCAGTTCGGTCTTGAGCTGAGCTTACTTTCAGGTTACTTGTTCTTCCCATATAAATGTAGATTTCCTTTGATCGCCCCAAAATATTGTATTTATTGTGAATTGTAACTGTAAATGTACCCTGTAAATGACTAACGTCCCATCCAGAGTCTACTCCAGTATTAACACCGCAAATTATTTACTGAACATGTATTATTATTATTATTATTATTATTATTATTGATTTAAGATTGATTATTGTTAAGTTAGAGATGCAGAAATTTGAGGATTGTCATTCTTTGAAATGAAGCAGGAACAAGGACCGGCTATATCTTTTCTACATTGCTAAGGTACATACAAAGTTGGCAAAGATCTTCATTTAGTGCTCTGGTCTAATAATCAGTGGTGCATTCAATTCAATGTGCCAGTTAACTTCATTCAAATTAAAGGATACAAAATTGGTTGAAATCAAACATATATGAATGTATTGTTTCACATTTTTTTGCACTCTGTCCATGGTGTGCACATCAGTCACGGGCTAGTAATTGTGAAAAAATCCAAAAATATGTTTTGGAAGGATTTCTATGATGGTTAATGAATTCCAGTACAAGGCAGTATCAGATTATCACTGTCTTAAGCAATATCGCACTAGCCATAGTGCAAGAGTTTCTGAATTTCAGTGTATAAGAAGTATGCCAAAATATGCCCAGATGTTTTATTTATTTTTGCTCAGTCACAAAAAAAGACATCCCGGATATGGGTTGCCATGAGGCACACAGACTGACTGACAGCCCGTAGTAAGTGTAGTCATGGTTTCGATGTAAAAAAAACTAACACAGCACACTGTGTTTTATCTACATCCTGCTTGTTTAGTTAAATTAATGGACTCGAACTATCTGTATAAAGTTGATCTAATTAAGAAATGGGAGCAGTCCTTCATTAAAGGTTTGAAAAGGAAACCAATGAGATATAAGAAAAACCTCAATATTACTTAAAATTCTTCTTCTTAGGCTTCATACAGTAAGTAGTGCAATAGAACAGCGTATTCAGAGGGATGGCATATTTGGTCACCTCTGTCAGTCTGTTCGACACTAAACAATGTGGCCAGTCAGTGGGAATTAGCAGATGATAATGTTATGAAAATGATTGTTTTGTCATTGTGATCATCTGTAGTATCATAGACTTAACTGAAATTTTTATTGAAGTATAACATAAACAGCCATAACATCAAAAGCACCTGCCTAATATTGTGTAGGTCCCCCTTAACCTGCCAAAACAGCTCTGACCTGTTGAGGCCTAGACCCTTATTCAGAGCGACTTGCATATAAGTTTAAATGTAAATGTAAGCCTCGAGGTGGTGTTTCTAAGGATCTGACTGTTTGTCCAGCACATTCTACAGATGTTTGATTAGATCTGGGCAATTTGGAGGCCACCAAGTCAACATCTTGAATTCTTTGTCTTGTTCCCCAAATCACTGTTGAATAGGTTTTACAGTGTGGCAGGGTTCATAGTCCTACATAATCGTGCTGCAAGAGCTACGATTAGGGAATGCCGGATGTGTCAAAGTAACATCCACATGAACATCAGGACCAAATGGCTTCTGTTGGTTCAGGCTAGATGAGCTTGCCTTGACTCCACATGGGACACCAGTGAGTATTGGGTGCCCATGATCCTGTTGCTGGTTCACTAGTTGTCTTTTATTGGATCTTTTATGGTAGGGACTAACTGCTGCACACCAGGAACCTGCTGTTTTGAAGATGCTTTGACCTAGTCGTCTTGCAATCACAATTTGCACGTTCCCTATTATTCCTGCATCCAACACATCAGCTTTGAAAAGTGACTTGCTGCGTAATATGTCCCACAGTATGACAAATACCACTGTAATGAGATATCAATGTTATTAACTTAATATGTAATGGGTTTACTGTCTTTGGTGGTCATTGTTGATCACTAATCCTCCATCAAGTCAGTAAATGTAAAAAGGGCAAAAAAACAAAAACAAAAAAAGGTGAAATGTGTGTACGTTTTTTTTTGGCTGACTCTGTGTGTATCTGACTATATATATGTGTGACGCACACACAAATATAATATATTATAGTGGCAAAGAAGTGCAAAACAAAATTACAAATCCAAAAACAAAATAACAAAACTGAAAACGAAATAAAGAACGATAAAATAAAACCGATAACAAAATAACAAAACAGGAAACAAAATAACAAAGCCAAAAAAAAAAAATTATTCCAAAAACAAAATAACAAAACCCAAAAATAAAATAAAAAACAATATTACAAATCTGAAGATCGGCTGTAAGCATTGCACTTCAAACTTCACCTTCCTTTTCCGGTTTGGCTGAATTGTTGTGTTTTCTGATTTATTTTGTTGTTGAATTTATTTAGTTTTTCCACTTTGTTTTGCACTATTTATAAAGACACACACACACAAACAAACACACACAAGGTATTGTCTACATAGAAAGATGCACTGAATCAGCCAGCTTTTCAACTAACATGACTTTACATGTATGGTGTATTGTTTGAAGAACAACAATACCCGATCATTACTTGGTTCTTTTCAGACAATGTTTTTAAGATGATGTTTTGATTGTCTGTAGAACGTAAACAGTGGAAACTGTACAGGCATGTGGCCTAAATGACACATTCTGTTGATTGTATCTATAATGCAGCTTAGATGTGAATGAAAAACTGAAAGATTTTATTATAGTAGTAATTGTTAAACTTTCTAACTTTCTTGTGTTTTTTTTTCTTTTTTTTCTTCCCCTCAGCTAAACCTATCTCCACATTGGACTCTGTTGTTCTAGTAGAGGGACAGGAATTTCGACTGGCTGCAACGTGCCGTGCAATGGCTAAGCCTCAGCCGGGTCTCTCATGGGATACAGATCTGCCAGGTCAGAGCCAGAATCGCAGTCTGGACAACAGCGTTGCTTCCATCCAGTACTCTCTCCACCCTCTGAGGAGTATGAACGGACGAAAACTGGACTGTCTGGTCTGGCACCCGTCTCTAAAAAGTCCACGGAGGCTCACCAATCAGCTCGTTGTGCAATGTGAGTTAAGTGACGTAAAATAATAAAGAGGTTTTATAGAGGTCGTCACTGTAGGTGATTTGTTTAGAGTGTTTTTGTTTAGAGGACAGGTAGTCTAGTGTGGTCAAGTCATTGTTAGATATTAAAAATTACATTCATTTGTTTTTTAAAACATCATGATATGTCGATGACTTTGTCGTAAATCATTTACGCACAGTAGGATGAATTACCTCATTTAAGAGATTACGTTTCTACCATTCTTACACTTCATTAACACTTAAATTACCAAATAGGAAATACTTGGTTTTATCTGGTTTGCTGTTCTGAACCTGTGTTTTAACATGTAGAGGCTGGCTTTCTAGCACCTGTTTTGTGTCTGTCTCAGGACTGCGATTACACAGTTTCTGTCTGATTCATTGTCTTAACATCTTAAGTTACGAGAAATTCAAACACTGTTTGGGCGTGACCACCCGTGCAGAATATTTTGCATTTGTTTTAAAGAGTGTGGTTCCAAGTCAGATTTATATTTTTATATGATTAAAGTTATTATTATTATTATTGTTATTATTATTATTATTATTGTTATTATTATCATCATTATCATTCACACTATTTGCTGTAATATAACAGATTACAATTAAAAAAAAAAAAAAAAAAAAAAAAAAGTATAGTGTGTGTTTGTCTAATGGTGTGTGTGTGTGTGTGTGTGTGTGTGTTAGACCCTCCAGATGCAATAATCTCAGGTTATAATAAGAACTGGTATTTGGGTTTGGAGGGGGCAAGACTACAGTGTGATGGTGGAGGAAACCCCAAACCACACAACTTCACCTGGACTAGGTACTGTACTGTAGATCACCACAGCTGCCTGCCTCTCTGTCTGTTTTTTTTCTTATTCTACAAATGTTTTATTTTTTTATTTTTCCTGTGAATATTGTTTTATGAAATTAGATTTAAATTAGATGTACTACTACTAGATAGAAATTACATGTACTACTAATATCAATAAACCAATAATGCCTTGATAGAAAGCAAACAAGTAAGACTTATTTTTAGAAGAAAATGCTATAGTATAAATTCAGTTCAGTACAATGAAGTCACTCTTGACTTAGATTGATGAATCTTCTTCATGGTTTCCTACAATACATGGATAAACAACTGTAGTAAACGTTGCATAAGCAATACTTGTTTTCCCCAAGTTCCGTCCAAGGAAGGTTGTTTTTGTGTGTGTGTTTTCCCCCAGCTTCGTGCCACAGTAATCCTGGCTCAAGGTGTGGTGTAAGAGTGATTCAATCTAAATTCATTAACACACCCTGATTGATTCACTTCCTAGGCAGATTGAACTGTTTGCAGTCGAGTGACCTTCATGACCTCATTCACATGAATTTTCTTCGTGAATTTACTTCATTTATATAGAATCTTTTTTTCCTATTAAGGTAACATCTGTTTTGTAATTACGTCATGAAATTTTGTAATTGTCTATAAGCACAATCAGTCAGTTAGTTCCTGAACTTTGTCTTACAACACAAACACACTCGCACTCACACACTCATTAAACATTTCAGCAGGCACCCTAAGTGGGAGAACCTGTTCTGTGCCTGCTTGGTGCTAATGCAAAGCGAGTCAAGTAAGTGTGTCCTTGTATCATGTTCCAGCTTGTGCAAAACCGTCAGGAACACACACAAACGCAGAGCTTTTCACACGAAGGAGGGAGAGGTGGATGAGAACATTGGGAAAATGGTAGATGACTAGTGAATGAGTGGACATGTTTGGGAAATATGGAAGCGTAAGAAGATGTATGAACCGCCGTAGAGCGGTCTGTCTGTGTGTGTGAACGGGTAAACGTGATGACACACAGCAGTCCTCTTGCCGTCTTTATGCAAACTTGGCGCTGCATCATGGAAAACATCATGTAAAGCATTTCCCACATGCTTCCTTGAATTTTTTTTAGAGACAAATCATAATTCATGACTGGTGTGAAATGAAAATAAACGAATGGAAATTGTTGTTGAATTGAGATTGTTGTCGAGCCTTGAACAGTGTGTACTAACTCCATCCATGTAACTTCTGCTGTTCAGGTTAAGTAGAAATATGCATCTAACAATATCTTTCCATCTCACAGAAAAGATGACAGCTTACCAGATGGCGTGACTGTGGAGAAGGAAACATTGAAATTCAACAGGCCTCTTAGATTATCAGACAAAGGAGTGTATGAGTGTGTAACCACTAATACTGTGGGGTCTGGGAAAGTGGACCTGCTTATAGAAGGTAAAGGTATCTGCACGTTTTGCACGTTTCTTTGTATCTCTGTGTGTGTGTTTTTTTTTTTTTGTGTGTTTTTAAAAAAACAATTATTATAATTTTATATATAATTTTATATTGTTAATATAAAGCATTTAAGCCAAGAAGACTATGGTCTATATCAAACTTTTTTTTTTTTAATCTACTGTGATGTATTATGCATTTAATAAGAAAACATTTATATCTTACATCAAGAACAAGAACTTGAACCCAGCTTCTTATTTCTGATTTTGACTTCTTTACATGCTTAACATTACTGACCCCTAGTGCTTGTTCCGGCACATTATGGAATAGAGAATTTATACATTACTGCATATATACACTCACCTAAAGGATTATTAGGAACACCTGTTCAATTTCTCATTAATGCAATTATCTAATCAACCAA
>JAQQZT010000001.1:21256730-21283789 GCA_030068275.1 Clarias platycephalus
GCCAGTTCAGCTATAACAGTTGATGTTAATTGATGTTAATATGGAGACCAGGTAGTTATTGGAGACTCAGGTAGACTTGTAGGAGATTCCAGTCCTGAACTATCGAGCAACTGCAGCCAAGTCAAGTCCTCAGAAAATTAAGTACAGGTAAATTGTGATGTGGTAGCTGTTATCCCATAAGATTTTAACTGAGTTTGGAGAACAAAAAAGTGAATAAATAAATAAAAATAGTAATAGTAATAAAAAAGTTTATAGTCTACAGTATCTGCTTCAGCTCCTAGATAGCAGCATCCAATCTTGTGTATTGTATCTTTTGATTGTTGTAACATTATCTCTATATTCAGTTCACTCACTCACTCACTCACTCACTCATCATATATTGCTTCATCCTGCATACAGGGTTGCAGGGGGTCTAGAGCCTATCCCAGGAGACTTAGGGAATGAGGAGGGGTACACTTTGGACAGGGTGTCAATCCATCACAGGGCACACACACATACACACACGCGCACACTCATTCACACACTATGGGCAATTTGGGAACGCCAAATAATCTAATCTTCATGTCTTTAGGAGGAAACAAGGGTACCCGAAGGGAAAACCACCAAGCACGGGGAGAACATGCAAACTCCATGCGCTAAGGGGCGTTAATCTAACCTGTACAGGAATCGAACCAGGAGTCTGGAGGTGCAAGGCAACAATGCTAACCACTACTTAGGTTATGCACTAAATAGTTGACAAAAATATAAACATTCTATGGAACATTTTAGCTTCAAGGCACAATGTTACGGTTTTGCACATCCCTCTCCAAGATAGCTATAATCAACTGTCTTTGTATCTCCATTTAACTTTTTATCATGTCCTATCCAAAAAAAAAAAAAAGGCTGAACCCATTAGTCACAATGTAGTCACAATGTTTTATTTTTTTGTGTTTCTCTGTTCATTACACATGACCTTAAAGATGGCAGTGGTGTTCTTATGACTCAGATGTGTGAATCAAGGCTCACATGGTACATATGAATCACGGAGGACACTCAGTGGAGTATTAACCTGCTGTGGGATTCAAGCACTAAATAAACTGCAGTGAAGCTGCAGAAACTGGACTGACTCCAAGAACATTTCAGAGATCATAGCTGAGCAAGGATATAATCAGTCCAAGCTTCAACATCATAGTAAAATTAAAGGTGGTAAAGCAAAATTGACCTATAAATAAGGGGGTAAAGATTTACAGTAATTGCAGTGGAAACAACAGAATCAGGATCAGTCTGTCACATTCTGGTCAGGGAATGATGTGTAAACATGAAAATCGGATATGGGCCGCAGCTACTATAGTAGCCGCAGCTACTGTATATCTAAAAAAAACCTCCAAAGTATTTTTTTTGCATTTTGTTATAATTGCATTGGTCCACCCAGTGGCACCCAGTGTAGTGGTTAGCACTGTGGCCTTGCACCTCCAAGGCATGGCGGGTTTTCCTTCCATAGTCCAAAGACATGCAGATTAGGTTAAATAGGTTAACTGGGCAAATTCCCCATAGTGTATGTGTGCCATGTGATGGGTTGGCATCCTATTCCATCTATCCATGAATAAATGCATTGGTTCATTGTATTTTTATAATCAGTGCTGACATTGTGTGTGTGTATTATAGGATAGGAGGTAATGTGAGAACCTATTGTGGGCTTCCATTTATGCTGCACATAGCTAATGTCTGAAATATACTGCTTGCTTTTAATCAATATAAAGCCCAAAAGGCTAGAATAATAGGTAAAATAATGCATGTATACCTTTATGAAATGTACTTACATAAAAGGTTTTAACCTTCTCCTGTTACTCTTTAACTTTACAAGTTATTCTCACTTTAACTTCTCTAGTATGATATTTTAACTATTTTTTAAGGCATTATCATACTCAAAGCATCAGCTTCATTTTGTGGACTTGCTGTTAGTCTCCATGAAGTGCTATCATACTATCAGCACAGGCTCTTACTTCCTAGCTTTTATGGCTGCCACATTAAAGATTGAGATGTTATGCATTTATCACCACTTGGTATGATTTGCATTACACATGTTATAATATGCAGTGATTCACAGCCTTGTGCTTGCTTTCAGTGGTTATTAGTTGTTTGTTGGAAGATGAATGCTTTAAATTGCTTTGTTGTTTGTTCTTCCCAGTCATGTCCTTCAGGAGGGGTGTGGTTAGGCAAAGTAAGTTCCGACATGTATTCGCCCAGGCATGGAAAGCAGAGCAGTGTCTGGATGACCTCAGGGTTTCCCGTGTGACATGGGATGGCCAACTCTGTGCAGCCAATCCTAAGTTCATTGCTGTTATTACAGAGGCTGGAGGGGGTGGAGCCTTTCTTGTATTACCACTCACAAAGGTTACAGAACACTATGGAAAAATATATTAAAAAAATTTTTTTTTTAATAAAATTAAATAATTAAAAAATATATATATATACAAATACAATTTATATAATATATAATAGAATTTTAAATTATTATTTAAATTTAAAGGTTTAAATTAGTTCTTTTTTTTTTCCTAGAGTGGTAGAGTGGACCAGTCCACTCCCACTGTCTGCGGCCATGCTGCTCCTGTACTTGATATCCAATGGTGTCCACATGATGACAATGTAATTGCCAGTGCTTCAGAGGACTGCACAGTAAAGGTATGGCCTATTTGAAACAAAGAACTTTATGGTGTCATTTTGCCAGTTTGGGTGTAAAGTATGATTTGTCATGTTGTTAAGTGTAATTTTTGCTATAATATGCAGGTGGTTAGTACAACTGCCGAAACCTCAGGTCTTGTCATTGAAGATAAGAGCATATGGAAAGGACTGTTATATGTCAGATATACAGTATATCTACAGTTTATACACTATATATACTTTATAGCTAATGTTAATGATATCCATGCTTACATGCATTTATTGTAACATAGGTATTTAAACCTAGTGACATAGTGGTTTTAACACAGATCTATTGTAATTAGTAAACCTCAAACTCTCACATTCTGTTTATGTATACAAGGTGCCAGTCAAAGGTTTAGACACAAATTTGGATTTATTTTTCTACATTCTAGAAATTACTGGAGATTCCAAAGTATGAAATAACACATGAGGAATTAGTTAATTAAGTAACAACAACAAGAACAGTCAGTTGTTATTTTAAGACATCAAGGTCAGCTGTTCTGGAATAGTTCTTGCAAGAACAGTATTGTCAAGTGCATTTGCCAAACCCATCAAGTACCATGATGAAACTGTCTCTCATGAAGACCTTCCCAAGAAAAGCAAGACCAAAACTTCCCACTGCTGCAAAGGAGAAGTTCATTTAGTGTTACCAGCCTCAAAAATCACCAGTTAACAGTTCATTGGATCGCCTTTTGCTTTGATTACGGTATGCATTCACCATGGCATTGTTTCAGCAAGCTTGAAGATGATGGGAGGATCAGACTGTAAAAGGTTTTCTCCAGGATATCCTAAAATTCTTATTGGGGCTAAGGACTCGACTCTGTGGTGGTGGTATGACGTCTCATGCACCATGAAACCACTCTTTCACAATTTGAATAGCATCGTCATCTTGGAATATGCCCGTGCCATCAAGAAAGAAAAAAGCTGACCTGATGGTTTGGGGCACATAACAGTGCTCAGCCTAGACCTGACCAACAGAAGCAACCCCAGATCACAAACACTCCCCTCACGAGCTTGTACAGTACGCATTAGGTGTGATGGGTGCATTGCTTCATGCACCTCTCGTCTTACCCTGATGCACTTATCACTCTGGAACAGGGTAAATCTGGTCTCATCAGACCACTTGACTTTTTCCAAATCTCCACACATTCTTTAGGCTCCTTAGCAAACTGAACTCCCAGTCCCCTGCATTGGATAGTTCTTTACCCAATTATTGTCGTCTTTGCTGGATGCAGGGAAATAATCTGACTCCTCTAAAAAAGAAAAAACTACCGACTGCATCAGTTAGCATTAACTAACTTGTTGCCAGCTAAACTATATTAATTACTGCAGTAATTATTCAATAGAAGGCTCTTACTTATTTGCTTAGTTAAATCCAGGTGTGTGTACAGTATTTTGCAAAAGTATTTGTCACTTTTTTATACAAACTTCGTTATACATGTTTATTTTATGATAATGAATGTCTATAATATATATCTATAATATTCATTATTAGGTCAGTACAAAAAAACATGGTTTCCAAACAGTATTCCAGCCAAAAAGTTTATCTTCCAGGAAAATATCTGTAGGCCAGAAAAGAAAGCAACATGTCATGTAAAAGACCACTTTTCAGACAAAAGCTTTTGCATGCATGAAAAAAGAAGCAGGTTCTACAAAGTCAGTGAAACTAAGCAGTTTTGCAGTATTGTACCTGAGACTATAGATTAAGCAAAGGTCCATCACACCATTTTTTGACTTTGTTTCATTAATTACTGTTATATATATATATATATATATATATATATATATATATATATATATCTCCATCTTTGCTATACAACAGTTATTTGCATGTGCCTAAAACCTTTGGACAGTACTATGTTTGCAAACACATATAAATGGCATTCTTCAAAAAACTAAACTGACTGAAATGTGTAATTCCAAAACAACACCACACCAATTTGATTGATATTTCCTGGGGTGCATAATAAAAAAGTATGACTTGATATCTGTTTTTGCAAATGAGCAAAAACATTTCAGTTGAGCTTGCTCATTTGTAACACAGTACCAGTTATACTATATGTAAAGCTGGCTAGTAATCATTTTTGAATGTGTGTTAGTTTTAAGAATATTTTTAAAAAGATGGTCCATTAAAGGATTGTGTTTCTTTTATTTGCTGTGTAAAAGTGGTTGAAAGAGGTCTTGTGTTACACTGATGGTAGATATGGCACATTCCTGATGGTGGACTCATAACATCAATGACTGAGGCTACAGTAATTCTAGAGGGCCACAGTAAACGAGTGGGCATTCTGGCCTGGCACCCTACTGCACTTAACATCTTACTAACAGCAGGTAATTTCTATGTGTGTTGTGTGCTGTGCGTGGGAGTGGTTTTGCACTGTGCTTGCTTCAGATGCTAAATTGGGATAAACTAAGTTAAGTGTCTTTTGGCTCACCTTAGACATTGGTATAGGTCAGTGGTTAGAGGACGTTCTTATGCTATGTCTGGGTTAGTTAGGATGCTGTAAAATTTTAAAAGTTCATTTTGACAAAACCGACATGCAAATTCATAACTAGTTTCCCTAATTGTATCTGTTTCACATATGCATTAATCCATTATATGCACTAATCCATTGATGTACAATACAATACCAATTAATATTCTTTTAATAGTATTTTCATATATTGAACTATTTTAGTGTAGAATCTTGGTTGCATTTTGCCACATGATTTTTCTAATTGGTTTAATTGGTGGTCAAAAAGTAAAAAAGCTGACCATATGAAAACACCAAATGCAATTCATCCTTATTCTAAAACTTTATCAGTATCAGCAAATTGTTTCGTTTTGTGCATTTAAAAAAATGTTAAATGTTACAAAAGTTTTTTTTTCCAAAATCTAATCCAGGCAGTCTGTCTGTGCAAGTGATAGAAGACACAAAGTACACAGAAGACACTCCTGCAGCTAGTTTGCATTAGCATGCAAATGTTGAAATTGTAAATTCTTGCAGTCATGCTTTGAGATGCGTTGCTACACATATGCTACCGAAGATCTACCTTCAGTTTGTTTACTTTGAGTTTTTCACTTGTTTTTTTCCCCTTGTTTTAGGTTGTGATAACGTATTGTGCATATGGGATGTTGGCACGGGCGAGCTGGTGTACGAACTGAGCGATGCTCATCCAGATCAGATCTACAGTGTGAGCTGGAACAGAGAGGGCAGCCTGATCTGTACCACCTGCAAAGATAAAGCTCTGCGTGTAATCGACCCTCGACGGGGAACTATCCTTAAGGTAAGTCTTAATGTGGCAATATAAGGGTAATGTAATTTTTGGTCACGGGCAATTTTACTTTAAAAGTACGTAATAACATAAAGATAAAAGACATTTTAAACCCAGTCTAAGTGTCTTATATAAAAATATAAGCGCATATTTCAAATAAATAACTTCTAATATTCATTTAATTGGAAATATACATTCATAGAGCACTTTATTGGGAACTAATACTGGGTAGGGCCTCCCATTCCTCTCAAAACAGCCTCAATTCTTCCTGCCATGATTCTACAAGGTGATGGAAACATTCATTTCAGATTTTGGTCCGTGTTGACATGACTGGATCATAAACTCCCTGAAGATTTATCACGGGCACTTTCATTCTACAAATTACCTGTTCATGTCTGGTGACGTTAGCGTCAATGCATAATGGTGCATTATCATGCTGGAGTTAGGCATTAGAAGATGGTAAAATGTTGCCATGAAGGGATGTGCATGGTCAGCAGCGATAATTAAATATGGCATTCACGCAATGATTGATTGGTGTTAATATGCCAAAAAATGTGCCAAGGAAACATTCCCACACCATTTCATCTTCCCCAACTCCGTCAGCTCAAACCAGTTTGGTCATTCTGACCCCTCTTGTCCACAAAGTGTTTTCATCTGCAGAAATATTGCTCACTGGATTATTTTTCTTAATAGCAGCCTACAGAGTAATGTCTAAAGACAGTTCTTTGTGAAAATCTCAGGAGCTCAGCAGTTATGCAAATACTCAAACCTGTACCATCTGGCACCAACAATCATGCCATGCTCAAAAATCACTGAAATCACATTTAAATCTGCTGGCCAGTATCTACCTGGTTTTATGCATTCCAGTGGCAATAACTTCACGCTGAGTTTCAGTAATGGGCAAGTGGTATTCATGAATGATTGTGTTCATCATTCCCACAGAGAGATGCGTCTCTTTCACAAGTTGGTGACAATTTATCTGGGTATTTTCAAGGATCCTGTGTTTAATTTGAGGAATGTTCATAGGAACGACTGCAGTGGACTACGAGCCACATCCGCCATGATCGTCATTTACGGATGTACAGCATTCTTTAAAATGTTTGCACGGTTTAGATTTTTTACTGCAGTTAAGAGTCTTATCTCCATGCTGTGCTTGAAGTCTTCTCTAAATGCTAATCAGTTTAACACCTTCATTCATGAAAAATTACATCACAAGTCTCAGTTTGCCTTGATCACCCCTTGTATATTGTGATTTTGACTGAATGTACTGTATGTGTACTGAATGTACTGTATGTGTACTGAATGTACTGTGAGATTCAGTAGCATCACTATTTTGCAGCCTGTAAGTAAATTATAGTTTAAAAAAAAAGGAAATATTTGGTATGTACTTGTACTGTAACATCAGGTGTTAATGTCTTAGTATGGGACATCATGCATAGTAATGTACCATATATTGTGTATTTGCTAATTCTATAAAACAAATAATCCTTGATACTATTTAACAGGAAAATGCAGCCATTTTCAGCAACAAATCTTATAAAATAGATTATTATTATTATTATTATTTCTTTGGATGAGTTAACAGATTCTTGAATGCATATTTTCTTATATTACAGTATTACAATGGCTAAATGTTCCAGTGATTGTGGAATCACCTGTATTACTACAGCTCAACTCTTGTTTAGATATTTGTTTTGTGTGACTCCTACAAAGTATAATGTATGACTGTATAATATCCCGTCTTCGTTTTGATCCTTCCGTCTACCTCAGGTGCGGGACAAAGCCCATGAGGGCACTAGGCCAATGAGAGGTGTCTTCCTGAATGACGGAAAAATCCTTACAACTGGCTTCAGCCGCATGAGTGAGAGACAGTTGGCTCTGTGGGACACGGTGAGGAAAAACACCATGATTATTTTGGTTATTTCTTCATATAATACAATATGACAATTATATTCTGACAATATCTTTCCAAAGATATGAAATGCAATATAAAGATTTATGCTAATTGTTTTTTGCTGAGATAATTCATAAAAAGCTGGTTATTTACTTTCACATCCAAGCATTTTTACATTTTTCTCAAGCTATTACTGAGGAAAGGTTTTATAATAACCTAGCTAGTTTTAGGATTTAGCGAACAACCTAGTTGAAAAAAATTAAATAAAAAATATGTTATTTAACACTAGAATTTTAAACATCTTACTAGCTTGATGATATTTTCAAATTTTATGATAAACATTAACTACCAAGTTCTGGAAATTTCCACTGATCCGTTAGTGTGCCTACTTTATAATGTGGAATGTTTATCATGAATGCTTACAAGCTACAGTAGCTAGGTAGGTAGGACAAGACATTATTATAGACAATATAGATATTAATATCTGTGCACACATAGAAACATGTGTTTTACACAGAAAAATGTTTTATGATGTACTAGTAAGCTTATAAAAATTTTGAGTGCATTTTCATGCTATTTCAGTGTTCCATTTTAAATGTATGTTTTTATGTCACATCTATAACCTTATAACCAACTCCTATTATTTCCTCTGTGTTTGTGTATATTGTTTTATTTATTAGAAAAATTTCTCCGAGCCAATGGCTATTCAGGAGATGGACAGCAGTAATGGAGTTCTACTTCCTTTCTATGACCCAGACACAAACATGGTCTATCTTTGTGGAAAGGTAAACCTATCCAGATGTACAGTTTCACTTTTAACCAACATTTAAATTGTGAGATTTTACTTGTCACTCGAGTAACTTGTTTTATTACTAATAATATTTCCTAAAGCATGTTGATGACAATACCATCCTAGTTAGGATTTAGTGTGTGTGTGCAGATCATTTTAGAAGGCAGGCCATAGATCTACAGCATTTCCAGGAGATTGCTGAGTGTCAAACTCATGGGCCACATCACACTCACTCCAATGTGAAGTTGGCCAGAAAAAAAAAAGACAATTACTAATTCCATGTCGTAAAATTCTTAAAATTTGTAAATTATGACAGTATTTGGTATTATCTAAATGGGACATTCTGAATGGAACAAAAACCCATGTGTAGCATTGTCACCTCACACCACTAGAGGGCTGGGTTCGATTGTATGATGCGGTTGTGGTCTGTGCAGCATTTCACATTCTCGTGGGTTTCATCCTAGGGTATTGGTTTCCTCTGTCCTTGCTGGTTGATGAATTGGCTACATTAAATAGTTATAGATATGAGTCTGTGTGTATATGTTCATAGTGTCCTGAATTCACTAGACCTCTGAAGGTGTGCTGTAGTGTCTGGCACTAAGCCGTCAGTAGCAGACCATTTAAGTACTCTATTTAAGTTACTGTGAGGCCTTCATGGACCTGACTTGTTTTTCTTGATTGGGTTGAGATCTGGAGAATTTGGATCCCCAGTCAACACATCAAACTTATTGTTGTGTTCCTCCAACCATTCTTGAGACATTTTAGCAGTGAGGTAGGGCTAAAACAGGCCACTGCCATCAGGCAGCACCCTTTCCATGAAGGGGAATACTTACTCAACAATGTTTAGGTTGGTACTGTAGTCCATTTCAAAGTAACATCCACCAGTATTTTCCAGCTGAACACTCCCAAAGAAGCCCACTGTCTCTGCCTGCTTGCTTTCTTCCCATAGTGCATCCTGGTGCCATTTCATTCCCAGAGAAACACTCCAACACACACACAGGAACATCCCACAAGAGCTGCAGAATTGCCCTGAACACGTCTTCTAGGCATCACAATTTGGCCTTGAGTCAGAATCACTCAAATCCTAACACACTTCATCTGTCAGTGATCATAATGTTATGGTTGATCAGTGTACGTCCGATTTTTGCCTCTAATTTGTTTACAAACCTTTCAGTTCCCTTATGGTCCATTTTAATTTATGATGTAGAATCATTGTACATTCACTTGGTGGGTGAGATTACAACTTTTATTAGAATGTTATCACACCTAATCTATATGAATGTTGTGCTCTGTTTAAATGAGACACAACCTCTCAAAAATTATGTAGTTTCATTAATCTTCCATAATCTTTCCCGCAGGGTGACTGCACTATTCGCTACTTTGAGATAACCAATGAATCTCCTTATCTCCACTTCCTGAGTCTCTATAGTAGCAAGGAGCCTCAGAGAGGAGCTGGCTTCCTCAGCAAGAGAGGGGTGGATGTTAACAAGTGTGAGATTGCAAGGTAAAAATATCGAAGAGAACAAAATAACTGGTGAATTGTAAGTGTAGAATAAAATCTGTGTAATAAATAAAACAAGGTCAACATCTTATCTGACACATTTGTGGGCTTGTTTTGTGCTTTTCCTTTTATTTCATCCAGGTTTTATAAACTCCATGAGAGGAAAGTTGAGCCCATTTCTATGACTGTGCCAAGAAAGGCAAGCTATGTTTATTGTTTTTCATGCAAATGCAGTGTTGGTAATATTAGCAAGAGATATACTACATTTTTTGCTTTCATAAGCACATTGGATAGTATTAACATTTGCATACTAATGTTAGGGAAAGATACTGAAAATACTATGATTGAGTTTAAAAATGCTGTTGTGTAAATGCTTTCCAGTCAGACATGTTCCAGGGGGACCTGTATCCAGATACAGCTGGATTAGAGCCCTCTCTACTGGCTGATCAGTGGATTGCAGGACAAGACGCTCCTCCAGTCTTAGTCTCTATGAGTGGAGGCTACAACGTTCCTGCCTCCAAATATAACACACTCCGAGGAAGACCTAAACTACTACCTCAGAGCATCAATACCAGCACTACAGCTCTGAGCACGAACACGGCTGGCAGATGGTCAGAGACATTGGTTAAGAAAGGGGATGAAGGAGGGACAGAAAGGACAAGGAAAGAGGTAAAAACAATAACTAAGTCACAAGATATCATCAACTCATTTTCTTATGGTTTCAATTAACAATATTTCTTTTATCAATTTCTTGATGAATATTTCTTCATTCATGTCTTCACAGGATGATCAGCTGGCTGATATTTTGAGAGAAGTTCGTGCTCTTCGTGCTCTTGTGTTAGCTCAGGGTCACAGAATTGACGTACTAGAGAAGCAACTAGGGCGATTGAACGAAGGAGAAGTGTGACCTACGGAGACCCATAGCCTTAACCTAAATCTATTATAGCTTTACATTACAGTAAAGGGTCCTGAGAAATGCAGAATACCTTATGTGTAACATGATAAACACTAAGCACTGACATTTTATGCTTGTTTTAGATAGAAAAAAATCTTTTACATCAGGTTCTGCTGCTAATTATAAACTGGTTTAGGAAAAAAATGCAATATGGGCTGATGTACTTTTATTTTGGTGGTGCTTGCATTTGAATTTGTAATGTAAAAAAATGTCAAAGAGAGAGCAATATGGAACCTAAAATCCCATATGCTGTACTCTTCAGTAGCCTTTGCTATTATCTAGCCTTGGTGATCTTAATGCATATTCGCATCTACAGGCCAGAACTGTTAAAATCATCTTTTATACTTGCGTTAGAATGGGTTTAATCTTAAAAACAATGTAGCTGTTGTGATTTTTGTGGTGTGGGTCAGTAAGTACACTTCAGTTTATACCGATAGAGACTGTGTTTTGCGTAGCAACTCCGTGGGATGTGTGTATTCCTAAAACCGGTGTAGCACACTGTTTCAGACGTTCTGCCACATTTCAATTTATATTGAAGTACAGCAGAGCTATGATTTTCTTTTTTTTAACTTTTTTTTTTCATTCCCACAAACTGTCTACTAGTGCACTACAATCAGGGATGTCTATTTGCTCATCCTTGTTCCTTAATCATATTGTTTACACTTTATTTGTTTTATGAGTTGAAATGTAAAATAAATGTTTTCTTGCAAATCTGTTTAAAAATAAAATCATAAGCGTGTTCGGCATTGACTGTATCCTTATGATTATATATTACTGAGTAGACACGTTCTACATGCAGTACATGCATTTAAGAATTACTTGAAAAACTGATAAACACAGGTTAATGAAGGCAAACTATAGTCTGTGGAGGGGATTTCAACATACCGCAAAATGAGAACTTACTCTGCAAGCGTTCTGCACATGCATCAATGTGACACTTCATATTAAGAGGTGGTCTATATTTAGAATTAAAAACTAGAAAACTAAGCAGTCCCTATTTAGTACACTACTACACCCTAATAGATTTACAGTACATTACAGATTTACATATGACATGACACATACGTACAGGCACCGTTTATTAAATGTTTGAAATCATTATTTAACTTTGATCTACTTCTATCCGTATTCATTTGAATTTTTTTCTTCTTCCTTTTTATTCCAACTAATTCCTTTGTTCAACTAATCAGTATTGGTGAGGCAGTGCATGTTG
The DNA here is from genome assembly GCA_030068275.1 of Clarias platycephalus. NCBI lineage: Eukaryota > Metazoa > Chordata > Actinopteri > Siluriformes > Clariidae > Clarias > Clarias platycephalus. Next base: position 21,269,021 of record JAQQZT010000001.1, read on the forward strand.
TCGCCTCAGATTCCTGTTCTTAGCTGAGTGAAACCCAATGTAGTCTTCTGCTGTTGTAGACCATCTGCTTCATGTTCAACGTACGTCTGCTTGTCACAGCTGTAAAGAATGGTTATTTGACTTACAGTCATTTTGCTGTCAGCTTAAACCATTCTTCTCTGACCTCTCTAGTCAGCAAAAAGTTGCGCCCTGGGGAACCGCCGCTCACTGGAATTTTTTATTTGTTTGTTTTTCGCTCTTCACACCATTCTGTGTAAACTCTAGAGACTGTTGAATGTGACCCTCTGAAATACTCAAACCAGCCTATCGGACACCATTATGTTCCCTGATTCTGATATCTGATCAGTACATTTTCTAAAGCTCCTGACCTGTAGCTGGGTCATTCTACAAAAAGTGTGTTGTCACTAATCATTTAGATTACCATATCAGACACATTATTGTATATATTTAGAAAATATAGTATGTACTTTCAATTATAAAAAACATGTTAATCACTGAAATCACGAATCAATAATTGATTATAATTAATATTATGAAATAAATATCAATCACCCCAAAGTATGTAATTGGTGTTACAGTTACACCTTTTTTTTTTTTTTTTTTTTTTTTTAAATATATGTGACAATTTGAAATTGTTCCTGTATTACAGGTCACTGGATGAACAGCATAGGACAAATGTAAAAGATATGTCAGTTTTCATTTGTTTAGAAATGTCATCATTTATTTTGCAATTTTACGCAAAGCTTTTAAGCTCGTCATTGGTGTTACACATTTTATAATTATAACTATAAAAACATCCGACATAAGCACTGATTACATCTAATATAATGATATAATATAAAACCAGGTGGTCTCACACATGGACGCATCAAGCTCTATGTTTCGTGTATTTATAAAGATTAAAAGTAGGTTATTGCTATTAAATAAGTTCAGGAGATTTTATTAACCTAATTCCACCTTTTTTGTATAATGACCCAGCTGCATGATTATTTTGCATTGTATTGGTGCTACTTAATTGAATAGCAGCATGATTATACAAGTTTCTAATGAAGTGGTTAGTCATTGTGTATAGCCATATAAAGCTTAGGTACTTCTGAACTTTACACAAGAACAATTAATTAATAAAATAATGGGGGGAAACATGGGGTGTTTATAATTATGACTTATGGCGTTGGTTGAATAATTATATAAATGAGTGTTCCTGACCTTACAGAAGTGTATGAACATTCTGTCCTACATTCAGTGATTACAAATAGGAAATGAAGAAACAATTTTGATCTAAGCACAGAAAACATTTTCCATGTATGATGCACAGGAAGTAACCAAATGTTCAAAATGTTCTGCACAATGTTGTTAAATGATTTTTATCTGTATTCTTCCATGGTGTTAAACAAAATCATTACTGGTAAAACAGTTAACTGATTATCTCACACATTATGATCATACTCTCAAAATCTTACACCATGACAGCCCTAGAACAAGCAAATAACGGTCAAACCTCATCCACGTCCTACTCTTGCCTTTAGATAAATTGTTGAAGAGGTCTTGTGAAGCCATGCCCTGTGGGGGCATAGCCTCCCTAGTGGCCCAAGGGGAACCTACACAATATTGGGCTTAATTTTTTGCATTTTAATGGTCTGGCTGATTGATGTAAACAAATAAAATATTTACCATATTAACTAATACCACGTATTGTCTTTTTAAGAATGCTAGAAAAAGCAACGAATTTCCATAGACTACATTTTAATTTCTAGTTTAAAGTTATATACTGTGAATAAAATAGGCTGAAAATGACTTCGCTTACTGTCATCATCTACACCACTTTATCCTGTATACAGGGTCGTGGGGGGCCTGGAGCCTATCCCAGGGTCTTAGAGCACAAGTACGCTCTGGACAGGGTGCCAATCCATCGCAAAGCACACACTCACACTCATTCACATTTGTGAATGCCAATTAGCCTAATCTGCATGTCTTTGGACCGCGGAAGAAAACCAGAGTACCTAAAGCAAACTCTATGCACACAGACCTGAGGCAGGAATCAAACCGGTACCCTGGAGTTGCAAAATTTATGAAAGTTTTGCTAATTTGAAAGAATTATGTATTATTTAATTGGATACAGTTAGTATTTGTGAAAAACATATAGAAAGAAAAAATAAAAAGTCATAATTCTTTAATATCTTACATTTACCACTAACCTCGAATACATACCCACACATACTAAAGAAATAGCCCCATGGCAAGGTAACCCTTTGCTCGTAGGCTCTACTTAAAAATAGATGAAAGGAAGACATATCACATATGCTCACTGAACATGCTACATTTCTTAATGGCGTATAGTAAAAGGTTTGTTATATACTTAAAAAATCTATACTATAAATCTATAAATATACTTAAAAATCTATACATTTAATGATATATTAACAAATTTTATTCACCACTGTCCTCTCTGCATGTTAGAGGCATTGGTTAGGTTTCTCGCCTACCATGCGGTTCAATTCCCACCCAGTGCCCAAACCCCAGCCACTGGATGCAGTGCTGGTCCCAAGACTGGATTAAATGGGAGGGTTGTGTCAGGAAGGGCATCCGGCATAAAACCTGTGCCAAGTTGTTGTGCAGATTGGATGGTCTGCTGTGGCGACCCCTCAACAGGAGCAGCTGAAAGCCCAAGAACAACAACTGTCCTCTTTTCATGTACCAGTGTTTGATTGTCTTTACCTTTATTAGTTAAAAATACTTCCTGACCATTGCCCATGTAAAACTATGTTTCCTTATTTCGTCCACTTTGGCACAATCGCATTAATGATTTCACAAGATTTAACTTGTATCCAAGATATTATAAATTTACTCTTGTTTTTCTTTGCAGCTGTTTTTTGGAGGCAACTAATATCCTGAAGAAACCCAGCCTAGATCCAGCAGACATCAGTAACTATCGGCCATATCACTTCTCTCTTTTTCTAAAATTCTCAAACATGATGCAGCTCATTAAATGAAAACTTAATCTTAGCAAAACCAAACTACTGTATTGTTGATCCCGGGTGATTCATCCTCATCAGTGTCTTATCACATCCCTGGACAACATTGAAATCACTGCCCACTATCTGACCTTGGGTAACCCAGGACCATCAACTGTTCATTTCCTCATGCTCATGTCATTTAGTTCTTTATGTCATCAGAAGGATTGGTTCATTCCTCTCCAGAGAGTGTTCCTTCAATCCCTTGTTATTTTGAGAATGGACAACATTGAGGTCTGCCTCTTTATGCTACTCAACCTCAGCAGCTGATTCTGAATGCAGCTGCACAATTTGTTTACGACCTTTCTAAGTTCTCTTACACCAACCCACTACTCCGCTCCCTCAACTGGCTTCCTGTAGCTGCCTGTATAAGATTTTAAACCCTGACACTTGCTTTGCAAAGTCAAAAACATGAAACAAAGTGGCATTAATGTTACATGATAAGTATATGTAAACTTTACCCAGTTCTTATTGCATTCTTCCACCAGTACTTGGTGAATATAAGCTGTAAAATAGATAGTTGAAGGTGTGAATGTGTTGACTATAACACACCCTTCTCACATTATATTACTTAAACAGCATAAAAACTTTAAGCCTCCACAGAGTAAATTTCGGTAACTTAACAGTTTCACATGAAAGAAAAAAACATGTGAGTAATAATTAGCTGTCAAAGCCTTTGGACGTGTAACTCTGCTCCCCAAATAACCCTCATACACTTTCTTTTCACAGCACATTTCACTTTATCTGTTTCTTGTACACTTCATTATATTAGCCACTTCAAATCATGTTTACAGACAAACTACATGTATAACAATGAGGTATATGTACTGTATAAAAACAGACTGATTATCTTTCCATTAAACTAATGTCTCACTGGTCCTTTGGTCATGCGATATCATTTGATTTATACTCTTAGCTCTATCAATGTAACTGCTTTTTATTTATTTATTTATTTATTTATTTATTTATCTTTTTTATTTTAACTTTTCAACTTCTTTGTCACCTTTTAATCAATTTTTATTACACATTATACATAATGGTACAAGGACTTGTTGTAGTGATTAAAAATGTGTGCTTGAAGTTGCCTTGCTTGACAGTGCACATATGAGCATACATATGCTCTCTGAGAAACAATTTGCATGTTAGATGGTGCTCATACAGAGTTTGGGTTTTTATTTTATGTATCAAGTTTTGAGTGTTCAAATGCTCGCAACAGGATGTGGTATCTGAGCAACTAGTAGTCAGGCGTGCTATCTCTTCTTAAAGTGTTCTGGGCAATCCTTCCTGTGCGAAGAAAAAATAACTTTACCACAAGACCTGTATTTAGCTTTAATTCCTTAAAGAAAAGTACTGTATCAATATAAAATATTTTATACAGAATATACATGCTATGGGCCTAATGAAAATAAGTCAGTTATAAACTCCTTCGGGTCAAAATGTCCTTTGATTCTAAATTTCCACAGATAATGTGGAAAAGTGGAAAATGATACTAAAACATATTTATTTGTTCCTTTGCTTATAGATTTACGGATTAAGATGTTTTTGTTATGTTTAGTCTAAAATAAAGATGTAAGCAGTGTCTATGTATCATATCTCATCCTATATTAATATGTTGAATTAAGAGCCAGTTCAAGGCAATGCTTTTTCCCCACCCTCTTTTTCTACTTTTTCTTGCAACACTGCACGCCTCCACTTTCTCTTGCCAGCTCATATAACCTAAAGACCAAACAAGTAACGGTAAGTTACTAATGGCAAATTTTAATATTAACACTAATGTGGCATCAAAGATATAAAAAGAAATTAATATAGATGCCTGATATTTAATATTTTTGTGTCCTTAACTTTGTTTTTTTACATATATATTTGTTAGTTAGTTTCATGAATATAATAGTTTGTACTTACAACATTTGTATGTACCATTGTTGTAATACCATTATAGCCATGTATATGAGCTGTGATTCTTTAGATATATAGATTTACTGTCAAATTTCCTTTAACATTAGTGTATGTGGGCTTCACTTTAGACAAATACTTCTTGAGACAACTGTCCTCTTTACGAACAAATGTTATTTATACCAGCAACCAACATTGCTTATCAGGACAAAAAATGTAGATTATTATATTTATATAAATATATATATTATATTTGATTATGATGTAAAGTTTGTGTTTTATACATATATATATAATTTGCCAAATGAAATAGATGCCAAAGTTCCAAAGTTCAACAATTATATATATAAAAAAAATTTCTCACATCAGCCAAACTTCTTTTGTACATTTATTCATCATTTCCTTAACATGCTTACTGTAAGTGTGAATATGAATATGCTAGAAGAATATGATGGTAAAAAAAGACAACAGGTGCTTCCTGTTTGAGAGTTTTGCGGAAGATATGCTTCTGCTCTAAAGCAGGCAACATTTTGCTAGATCTCCTAATTGCTAAAAAAAGAATGAAAGGACGGAAGAAACACTTAAGCTTATGTTATTTTTCCCTTACAGACTCTATGGTACAGATGTGGTGGGATTTTCTCAGATGAAATAATTCACCTTTATTAAAAGGTATAACAGACTGCACTGTTACTCCATGGATTGCAGCATGTTAGAAGGCTTAAGCTAAGTACTCTGTACTCAGTTTAGTTTACTTGCTTACAATCTTCCTCCTCTCTCTCGTTTTCCCAGTGATGATGTCAGACACTCATGACAACACTCCATTAATCTTGATTCTCTTGTTCGTCCTGGTCCTCCTCGTTATCCTCCTGTTTTACCTCTACAAGCGACTTAACCATGAAACAAAGAATAAATATACCATCCAGAAGCTTGTCCTGGGTGAAGGTGGCCTTCGTGATCGCGTGAGGCAAGGCGTTGCTGTGGTGGAGGCCAGGGTAGGTGACCGTCTGCGGTCTAAAAACCAGGATGAGGAGGAAGCTTTAAGCAGAGCTGAAGATGAGAAAAGTGACGAAGAAGGAGAAGAAGAAGACGCAGTACAGGGCAAATGTGAAAATGAGAACAAGACAGAAGAGAAGGAAGAGGAACACGATTCATCAGATGATTACTCGAGCATTGACCTTAAAGAGAGGGTAAAGCAGAATACTGTCAAGGAAGAGGAAAAAAAGGAGGAAGAACAAGACCAAGAAGAGGTGGGAAAAGATGAAGCAAAAGGGGATGACAGTAAACAAGCCGAAGAGGTGAAGAATGTAGAAAGAGTGAGCTTGCTTGTAGACTTGAAGCCATTTTCTGGCAGTGCCATTTGGTCCGGGGAGAAAAAGGAAGAGTCCAATGTGACAGCTTTGTGAAATACAGCAGGGTTTAGCCCAAATCTAAAGTTTGTCATAAACAAAGTTAAACTTGATGATGTTTATTTTGCAGTTATTGAGTGATTTAGCTACATTATGTTGTTCTTAAAAAACAAACAAACTGATGTGTCTATAATATTCAAATGATGATATTCAAATTATCTGACTTTTCAATACCTTATTTCTTTAGCATATTTTATGTAAAGATTGACTGTGATTAGATTTTTTTTTTATATAAAGACTGTACATGTGTGTTTCTGTTTTTTCTTTCTTTCTTTTATTTTTTTTTTATAAATAAATTCCATTTAATCATTAATTTTGGGTTGTCTTTCATGCTGTATCAAGGTTTTCAATAACACATCAGACTAAAATAAAGTCTGCCATTTTAGGCACATTATTTAGACACAATATTTTTTTCCTCAGTAGAAACTGGGAGCAAGATCTCTTCTGGTTAGTTCTGTTAATTTTATTTATTTATATTTATTTTTTGTGGTGCCATACAACTTTTTACTAAATATTTGTTAGAGTAAGAGTAAAAAAGTAGGATAATAACATACATATGTGAGAAAGCTATGAGGGCGAGTCACATGAAAACAAAAAATGAATTGTGTTGCAAACGTGTCAAAAGTTTTTCTTAATCTATATTTAGTTTAGTGCAAAGTAATTCAGCATGTAACATGCGTCCACTATTTAGTTTTTTAATCTGTTAAGTTCGTTTCGCTCTTTTAATTATTTCATTGAATTATATAGAACCTCGTAGATAGCTAGATTTAAAAAAAATTATAATAATAAAAAAAAAATCAATGAACCAAGTTATCAAATCTGCAAAGGCCTTTCTAGTTAATATGGAGTTAAGTAAAACCTCAAAACGCACACGGGGATGTAGCTCAGTGGTAGAGCGCATGCTTCGCATGTATGAGGTCCCGGGTTCAATCCCCGGCATCTCCACGTAGCTTTTATAAATAATTGTAGAAAAATAAATCAAAAAGAAATGCCAATAGTAAAAAAAAAAATTGCATAGCACAATTCTTTGAATATATGTTAAAAAATCTATTAAATATTACCCAATGGTGTAATAATTTAAACAATAATTTTGAAACTGGAGGGCGGAGTCTGGTAAAGCAGGAAGTAGTGATTGTAAATGCGATTGGCCAGTGGACGGTGGTGGGCGTGGAAACGGACCAGCGCACGCAAAACATATCGGATCCTACCATCACCATTTTCAATACAGCGTGTTTTTAAAGCGAAGAATTCTTCTAATAATGCACAGGATACTGTTAGTGTCATTATCACAGAATCCATCATGCGAGTCATTATTTTTGTCGTCATCGGTTTATTATTTGAAGGAATAACTCAGGAGTAGCCAGGGCTGCTGGAAAACTGGACACACACACACACACACACATAGATACACAGTCGCGCGCAGATGCACACACGCAAGCTTTTGCCAAATGGCCAAATAAATATGTGTCCGCTAAAGGAACATGACTCGTCTTCGTGTAATTGAATGAACACGCAGTTGAACACACAAGCTCGTTTTTAGGTAAGTGTCTCTATTTGCTCGCTGTGTCGTTGTTGATGTGTTCAAACGGTTCCCCATCCTTAATAGTAATGATCAAAGACGACAGCTAGCTAGCTGCACGTTTCACGCAGCAGATGATGCGTGATGATAAAACATCGTTTGTATTCGGTGCATGGTTGCACTTACATATGCTCTTTGTGCATTATTATACAGTAGAGCGAAGAAATGATTTGCTTGCAACAAGCAAAGCGGACTCCCTGAGCTAGGCTGTGTCGTTAGCTCTATATTATATAGCCATCTGAAAGCCTGGCGAGTTAAAGAGACCGATGTATGTAACGGTGTTGAAGTTCAGACATGATGCTGAGTAAGGTGTACAAATATGCGAAACGTCCATTGTTGTCAGCTGTCGAGAGACTGCAGGAGAGCAGATGAAGATGTAACTGTGACGCGGTTGCTTCCCTTCTCGGCAGGTGTGTGTGTGTGAGAGAGAGAGAGAGAGAGATGTTGCTGGCCTCGGCGGTGGTGGTGTGGGAATGGCTGAACGAGCACGGCCGCTGGAGGCCCTACAGCCCGGCTGTGTCGCATCACATCGAGGCGGTGATCCGCGGAGAGACCCGCGGCGCAGGCAGCGTAGCGCTCGGCCAGGTCGACTCCAGACTCTCGCCCTACATCATAGACCTGCACTCCATGCACCAGTTCCGCCAAGACACCGGTGAGACCCTTCTCTATTTTCAACCTGTTCACAACACACTGTTGATGTGCACTATATGAATGAAAGTGTTTGGCCAAACCTGTTAATTATTTAATTCAGGTGTTTCTATCAGGTCCCTTATCCTCATTGAAGGGCAATCTTAATGCTTCAGCATACCAAGACATCTTGGACAATGCTATGCTTCCAACCTTGGTGGCAACAGTTTGGGGAAGCCCACTTTTTCTATTCCAACATGACTGTGCTCCAGTGCACAAAGCAACATGGTTTGAGGAGTTTGGTGTGGAAGAACGTGACTGGCCCTAACACAGAGCCCTGACCTCAACTCCATTTAGTACCTTTGGGATGAACTGGAGATTGTGAGCCAAACCTTCTCATCCAACATCAGTGCCTGACCTTCTAAATGCTCTACAGAATGAATGGGCACGAATTCCCACAGAAACACTCCAAAATCTTGTGGACAGCCTTCCAAGAAGAGTGGAAGCTGTTATACAGTAGCTGTAAAAGTAGGACCTACTCCATATTGAAGTGTATGTATTTAGATACAGGTTAGGCCAAGTACTTTTGCCCATATACTGTATAAGCTTCATCATGCTGCTCTACTTTTTTATAAATCCTGTGGTTTTTAATATTATTACCATCATATAATGCGCAGGCAGTCCAAAAAAAAAAAAAGAAGACGCAAAATACAATTTTCCAGATCATTTAAACCATGAAATGGAACGCAATGAAATGTTTGTTTTTTTGTATTGCCCTGGGAAAACCCATTTACAGGGAAACTACAGGTTCCCTTGAACGGAAACGTTTCTCTTTGACATCTGCCACAACCACAAGTTGACCTCAAAAGTGAGAAGTAAAAAAAAAAAAAAAAAAATCTTTTAAAGCTTCACAGATTCATTTACACATTTTTTAAACATAAGAAGAACTGAGTAAATATTTAGATTATCTTTAGCCATCACAAGAGTTAAGAGTCACCCATGGCTTTTAAACACAGCCATCATGCTCAACAGTAGACACAGTAAGGAAATAAGTACTGAATGATTTAGTCAGTCCTGTTTGGCAGTTTTAGCACTTAAGTTAACGTTTGCAGTTGTCTCTACAGTGTGTGTGGATCACTCTCTTTAGTGGTGATGATGACATGTAAATGCCTAAAAACCTGTTCAAATTATGAGAAGCAGCTTTGCAGGCAGACAAAAGCAAGCTAATGAATTCACCTTAAAAATGGCTTTTCCAAATTCACAATTTAGCCTTAGTGACATGGAGCAGCGTTTTTTCAGACTACTGTACATTTAATATGACATCATAAATAGAATAGCAGTGGTACAAGGATTAATCTTGTTCCCTAACTTAATCCATTCATACAGTAAATAATGCACAAATCTGATCTTGATCTTAAGAATAAAAAGTTCACTCATGAAGGGGGCGGGTGAATACTGAGACGTATCTTGTTGTGGGGGGCATTCTTGGCTGGGGCTGGATTAGGGTCATGGGGAGGGGGGGAGCTGAGTGGAACTGTCTGCTCAGGGCAACCGGGTAGAGACGGCTCTCAGGGGGTCTTAGTGGGTAAATAGTTTGCATACTCAAGACACAGCAGGTTTACAGGGCCTCAAAACCTGCGAAATGCATGTGTAATTAACCAGGTTTTAGATTTTGTGTAGGTGAGTTACATGAATGCAGATTTATTAAATACCAGCCTGGAAACACTTATGGGAAAGGTTGTCTAAATAAAAAGCGATGAACTAGATTTAGCTGAATGTGTGAAATAATAGCTTAAACAACTTTCTCGTACCGTGTTACAAATAAGAATTATTTTTCATATAAGGATTGATCAAAGTGACAAAACATTTACGTTTAGGCATTTGGCAGACGCTCTTATCCAGAGCGACTTACAAAATTCATAGTGCTTATTGGCCGAAGTCAGGTAGAACGTTGCGTCTGTAACATGGAGTGAAACTAAGACAAAGAGGTGGATTGTTGGCTGCTAGCAGTTTTGGGAGACTCAATCACCCTCCTCAAACTGACAAAGGCCATTGTGCAAGGCTGACTTGAGTGCTTCACATGGGGACATGGAGGGATTGAGAGAAGCGAAGGGCAACAGCCCATTACTCCAAAAACCAAGAGGGAGGAGGAAAGAGACTAATAGCTGACGAGTGAGGTCATCATTGGGGGTGGGGGTCAAATGAATACCCATTCTGTCTCATTTTATGTTCTGTAAAATTCTTTACGTACTAATTTCATGTGTTTTGTCATTGTCATCCTTGCTACAGTATGTCTGTTAAATCTGTGTTTCTGTTATGTCTGTCCCAGATTAATTTACAGATCACACATGAATTCCAAATGCATGTGGAATTTGTTTGGTTTTCTTTATTACTGTTTCTTTCAGCAGATTCTTTCATGTGATTCTCATTTTTTTCCTCAACCAAAAATTTATTGCATTCAAGGAAAAAACAAGACCTTCAACATTCTTGTAACAACAACAAAAGTCACTTCTCCTTATTTGAACAACTTAAAGTGAACGTTGATCATCACTGTGTTTTTTGGACACTTCGCCAACTTCATTACCTCATCATTGTATGCGCTAGTTTATATCATTCTTATTTTTTTAGCATAAGGAAAATTTCATGGAGTGTGTTAAGTAGTTTAAAATTAAGTACAAAGTTTATCAAATGTATTGTTGTCAAAATTTTTATTGCTCAATTAACATACTTTTAGTATAATTAGAGACATATTTCCTATTCTGGTACAAATAACAATTTAAACTAGCGTATGTAATGATAAAGTATATACTAGCTGCTAAACGCACCAACAGGAGAAAATGTAATGGGTTGACGCAATCGCGTTGAGGAGACACAGACGCCACTAGCAGGATCCAATCAGAAACTTCTTGACAGAATGGAACCCTAGTGCAGCTTCTGATTGGCTGGTACTGTCCCTCCACTAGCCTCTGATTAACTGGAATTGAAAGAATTGAATTGGACTTGACTGAATCACTTCATAATATCTGGACTGATTGGTGAATTAATAGTGTTTTTTTTTATTTAGCATCTTTGATTTTTGTCAAGTAAATTAGTGAACATGTGAATGCTGTGTGATCTGAATACAGGAAATATTTGCAAGTGAATCACTGTCATTCAGAAATGAGATGTAGTGTGCATGAATTGAGATTTCTTGTTTTCTGATTAATTGTACAGCCCTAGTGCTTTAACATATTTTTTATTATCCACATAGAGGGCTGTCTAATATCGTTATCTGAAGAATTTGCATTTTTTTTTTTCCTGCAGGTACATTGCGACCAGTGCGGCGGAGCTTCTATGACCCGCGCTCAGCTCCAGGGCAGGGCTGGGTGTGGGAATGGGAGAATGACTCCGGCACATGGACGCCATACGACACAGAAGTGGGAATTGCCATCCAGGCAGCACGTGAGCGGCAGCAACCGTGGCTGGACCTGACGCCACTTGGCTTTTGCTATCTTATCGATCTGCAGGGAATGACACAGATAAACAGGCAGACGCAGCGACGCCGGCGCATTCAAAGACGCTGTGACTTGGCTTACCCACTTGTCTCAGGCCCTCTGCCCAAGCCTCATGCCTGGACATCCAATGGAAGTGCAGCACACTCAGGGATGAGTGTGTCTGGAATTGGAGGAGGAAACGGTAGTGCGTACCCAAGCGGAGCCCTTCCTGCTTCAGCAATCACTTCTCTGGGTCAGCCTTGCTCATGTCAGCAGTGCATGTTGGTCTTGGGTGTCAAAACCACAAGCATGGCGCAGACTCTTGGTCGTAAATCCATGCCTCTACCCAGACCGAGGAGCCCAAAAACTGCCCAGCGTTCTCACACATACTCGCTCACTCTCCCACACAGGAACTCCACAGCAGCTGGAGGTTTTGCACACACGCTCTCTGTGCTGGATTCTGCCACAGCCGCCCTGTCACTTTCCTCCACTCGTCCTCCTCCCCCTACTGTACCTCCACCTCCTCCACCTTCCTCTACTCCTCATGCTACCTCTCCACCAAATCAAACATCCTCCAGTGCCCTCATCTCTACAACTGCCACCTGTGCCCCGACCCCTTCAGCCCGAGTCCTGGGCCCTGTGTCTTCAGCAGCCTGCGCTGCCCCAGTGCCACCCCGCGCCAGCCTGGCAGGCCTCAGCCGTCCTGCGCTTCAGAGGATCGCCATGGCACAGTCACGGGCACTTATTGCCTCTGGGTGAGTATCCACAGCAACAGCTGCCCTGCACTTTGTCACCATTGTTTATCTAACCCCATTAGTGAAAGATTTCAAACAAAAATTACAAATTGACAAACTCCGCATGCTAGTCAAGTTCTCAGGCTTTTCTTCTTTTAAATGGCATTGAGCATATTTCTAAAAGTGAGACCAGTAACTGTATTGACACAGGCTGTGTGCCTTAGAGACCTGACCTAACCTGAAGCATTAATGCTATCAAGTTGAAGTCAACTAAAGTACTTTCTAATTTGCCTTTAATACCTTCTAATATGATCCTCATGTGAGACGGTTAAGTGTAATTCTTTTGCCAAACATCTTCCTTTTTGAAGATATTGACCAAGTTCATAGTTATCAAGTGCTAATAAAGAGAAACCGTGAGGAGAAATTTTTGATGATTGGGGCCGTGACCAAAAAGGGGATATAATCAGAACCATTGCATCTTAATGACAACAGAGCTAGAATAAGTGTAGTAATCTACTGTAGATCTGTTCTTGCTTACATGTCTTATACGTTTCTCTTCCTTGTTGTCGTCATTTATTCTGTGCTTGAAAAGTCTTTTTTTCCCCCCTTCTTTTTATTGTAATCTTGGGGGTAAGGATGGGGGGGGTCAATTCAGTTATGATTCGCAATTTTTTGTGTGCCGATTTACCACATTGACTCAAATCATTTTTTTAAATATATATTTTAAAACTATTTTTACATCCATAATAGAGATGCACCGGCCAAACAGGCCGCAGTGCTAAACACTATGCTATTGTGCTGCCCTACACTTTATTACTCATATTAAATTAAGATGTGAAGCTGGTAAATTAAGTTTAAGGTATAAAACTTTCGAGTTAGGACAACTCTTTTTTTGTTTCAAGCTCTTAATTTTAACAATTTTTTAAATAAAAGAGATGAAAAAGTTCTCTAATTAGCGCATTTATAAAATTGCGATACTAACAGAATCGCCATAATCATCAAATTGGAACCTAGGTATCATGATAATATCTTAGCAGGTGCTCACTGGTGATTCCCATCTCTGGTATTCCTAGTAAATAGTGCTCTAGCTGAAGTACTCAAAAAAAAAAAGAGTTTATAGAAATAGTTTAAAGATTAAAGCTATAATAATTTGATCAGTTTTAATGTAATCAGTGATACTATTATTTCAGGTTGAAACCCACGTACCCACTGCCTGCAAAAAAAGAAAAAAAGAACCACTTAATTTTTTTTTTTTTGAACTGTAATTTCCGTAACATTATAAGGTATTGGTTTCCACTGAATTGGTGCCTAAATATTAGGAAATTTTAGAAAATTTACCTAGTTCACAGCAAAAATTTGAATACAGTCATTTCATCTTACAATCAATGGGAAAGAGATAATATAGAAAAGTTAATTTTTACGCCTCAAAAGTTGTACGTCTTTTGTCATCAGCCAAATACACTCCCTGTTCGGTAATCTGAGATAAATCACAGAAAAAGAGAAATCGAAAAAGTAGATCGGATAAAGATTAGGTTTTGTCATAAAAAGGAAAATTTACTTATACCACATCAGCACTGGTATTTCAGCAGTGAAAATATGAAGAGATCCCAGTAAAATATTTAGTTTAGCTTTTATAATTAATATCTATTAGTGCAGGTGTTTGTTTACATTGAGCAAGTAGCACATTAGTAGCTTATTTTAAAGTAGATTATTAAATCCAGCACATAACTGTTCATAACATCACTTTTACTCAAAATTTAATTTCGGGCAGATATCTACAGTAACTTGTGCAAAAGTTTTATAAAATTCTGTCAAGCCAGTTTTGTGTGATGCTGTGACAAAATCTGGCTAAACAGACATACAGATAAACATGCAGAAAAGTTTGGGATCCTTCAATATATGAAATGTAAGGATATCATTGAAAGAGCAAGTTCTGACAAATGTACAGACAAATCCTTTTTCTTATTTGCAGTGGGGCAAAAAAGTATTTAGTCAGCCACCAATTGTGCAAGTTCTCCCACTTAAAAAGATGAGAGAGGCCTGTAA
>JAQQZT010000001.1:21287222-21308290 GCA_030068275.1 Clarias platycephalus
GTGTGTGTGTGTGTGTGTGTGTGTGTGTGTGTGTGTGTGTGTGTGTGTACAGTATGTGTGTGTGTGTGTGTGTGTGTATGTGAATATTAGAGACATGTATGACATTGACATCACAGTATGCATCACCTCACTTTTGGGTCTAAACAAAAAAAAAAGAACAAAGTGAAGGTTACAGCGGTTACATACAGTATAGAACATATTGTTCAATATGTTCATTGAAAGTATGGTGTAGGGTCTCCTTTTGCGGCCAATACAGCATCAGTTTCGTCTTGGGAATGACCGATCCAAGTCCTGCACAGTTGCCAGAGGGATTTTGAGCCGTTCTTCTTGCAGAATAGTGGCCAGGTCACTATTTGATTCTGGTGGAGGAAAATTTTCCTAACTCTCTGCTCCAAAACACCCCAAAGTGGCTCAATAATATTTAGATCTGGTGACTGTGCAGGCCATCCTGATACATTTCTTTGGGGCTTCTCCACACCGTAACTCTCCCAGATGTGGGAAAGACAGTAAAGGTGGACTCATCAGAGAACAATACATGTTTCACACTGTCCACAGACCAAGATTTTGGCTGCTGGCACCATTGAAACTGACATTTGGCATTGGCATGAGTGACCAAAGGTTTGGCTATAGCTGTAAAGTTAAATACCGGTAAGTGAAATGGTGGAGCTGAAGTCACTTGATAAGGAACAACTGTGATACGATCAGAGTATGACATCACAGTGTGCATCACCTTACAGTCACTAATGGAGCGAAGGTACAGACTCAACGTACAAGCAACATCTGTGACATAGAATCGCCATCTCATAGTATCTTCTATGATGTAACTATGATGTAACAGTATAGGGTCTGTGTATAAAAACTTGCGTGTAAGAGACTGCAGTCAGTAACACGTGAGATAGGGAAGCGCATCGGCTGTTGGTCATCTCAGGGACACTGATGGTATGATAATACCCGCTCTTTACTTATACGAAGGCCCAAACCGCCCAGCCACTGGATGCAGTGTCGGTCCCAAGCCCGGATAAAATGGGAGGGTTGCGTCAGGAAGGGCATCCGGCGTAAAACCTGTGCCAGGTTGTTGTGCGGACTGGATATTCCGCTGTGGCGACCCCTTGCCGGGAGCAACCGAAAGACCAACAATAACTTATACGAAGGACTGGTCACTTGAATCTTGATTGAGTTACAAGTCTTTTAAAGGATTAATAGAACAGTATGTGTACCTGATACTGTTAGTTGTGTTAGAAGCTTAGTTAAATAATTCTGTTGTATTTGTTTAAATTTTATTTAACTGTTGTTTTTTAGAAGTAGTGATTTAACTGTTATTTATCAGGAATAGTGATGTACCCTTTTTCTGGTTTTTCATTTAAGCTTATCGACCTCTCTCTCTCTCACTTAGTTGAATCCACTTTGAATGATTATTGTGTAACCTGCAAAGCTGTCAGACACAAACAAGAATTAAAAGTGATTCCAGAGTTGATCCCCATGTCCCCTGTAGTTGGCTTTGGTTTTTTTCTAAGTTCGAAGCGGAGGCTGATGTGCAAATTCCCAGATAACTCGACAATAGCAGCCCGGCCATGTACATTGACCCTGTGGGATGGTTGTCAGTTTTGGTGGGAAAGGGAGAGTTGAAGTGCACATTTAATTCTGCAGTGAGTTGAACATAAGAGCCGTGCTTTTATGTTTTTTGGATACAATCCGGATTAGCACCCGGACATCCCTTTCAGACAGCTTCCTCTTGCGTCCACAGTTACTTTTGTTGGATGTGATTCATCCTTCTTGGTGGTATGCTGACATTACCCTGGGTACCATGGCTCTTCTACATCACAAAGACTTGCTGTCTTGATCACAGATGCGTCAGCGAGACACGCACCAACAATTTGTCCTCTTTTGATATGTCACCCATAATGTTGTGTGCATTGCAATATTTTAAGCAAAACTGTGTGTTTAATAAATTATACCTTCACACTCTGCTCTTACTGGTGGAATGTGCAATCAATGAAGATTGGCCACCAGGCTGATCAAATTTAGCGATGTAACCTCCAACACTAAATTTGCTAGTGTTTCAGTTTCATTGTCCAATGTATTGTCCAATGTATGTGTGTGTGTGTATATATATAAATATAAAATATGTGTGTGTGCGTGCGTGTGGCTCTGCACGGTGTGCACAGTGTTTTTCTGCTTGGTGGTTAAAGCTGCTGTTGCTTGTCCTTCAACCTGGCTGAGAGCAATGGGTTTTTCGCTTTCTTTGATGGTTGTTAGTTGTCGCTTCGACACGTTATACAGGAAAAGCAGAAAAACCACAGTACTTATGAGATACGTGGGAAAGGCAAAACCTTAGCACAATCAGTCTTTTACTGATTACTTTTTGATGGTGAAGCAGATCCAGCATGGTGTTTGGTTAAGTTGAGAAACGAGTCCCATGCAGTTTTAACAATGTATTAATAATAGTGGAAATGAGTAAAAAAAAACGCTGCTATTGTTTTCTGTGTTCTGGCATTTTAGGAGAAAACAAATGCCAGCCCTATGTTACTTAATTCAGCAGATTTTTGTGGAACAAAATTTTGCTAGTTGTTGAGTTCCTTACAAAAACTGAAACAAAAAAAAATTATATATATATATATAATTTTTTAAAATTTTTTTTTTTTTTTTTTTGTTAACTACAGTTGAAATTCTAATATATTACCATGGTCTGTAACTATCAGAGAGAGAGAGAGTAGTTTATTAATCCCAAAGGGAAACGTTACCAGCTCAACAACATATAAGCAACAAGATGAAGAAGAATATTGAGGCTAGGCTAAAATAAAAAATCACAATGAGAAAAGTTATTTAAAAAATCCTATGATACACCGTTTACAATAGTGCAGTCAGATGGAAACCTAAAAAAAACTGCATTTTAAGGTGCATTAATGAGGTTAAAAACCTTGTAAAAGAAGAAGAATATACTTCGTCTATGTACTTGATGATTGTATATACTGGTGGGAACTCGAGTAACTGTACATACGGTGCATCAGCAAGTTGTAATAATAATAAAAGAGAGAATGAAAGGGCACGATAATATCACGAAAAGACATAATCAAACTGAAGAAGGCTGAGATTTGGACACATTCCTTCACAGGCCTTATGTACCCCAGATCAATATTCAGAAAGTTTTATTTTACATCTCCATTTGTGTCCAGTGTCCTCGCTAACCCGGTCTTTTTAGCATGGAGAATAGGAAGTGAAGGACATTAAGGGGAGCCATCTAGACTGGATTTGGGAGTCTTCCATCAATGTCAAACAGGTCACTGCTGTTCATTAGGTTCCCCACTTGTCTCACTCCGCTGTGCTTCTCTCCTTCCCCAGTTCCCAGGCTCTGTCCTTTCTTCGGGGGCCCTGCAGCCCCATTGTGTAAGTGTGTGAGAGTATGCATGTGTGTGCACAGAGCGTATCCACAGCAACCTTTTGTCGGCAGGCAGCAGCTTGGTTTGTATTTGCAACACAATGCAGCCGTTTGTGTGTATGTCTGTGTTTTACGCATGCACATCTCGAAGGTGATGTTGCTGGCGAAGTTGTGCATGTTTGGTAAGTGTGTGTGTGTGTATGCGCGAGCATCACAGACGCTGTCCTTTAAATACAAAAGCCTGTCTCAGACACTGGAACGCTTCAGGCTGGAGCTGAGAAGAAATAGGAACGAGGCATACAGACAAGCCAACAGACGAGCACACACTGACTGTAGCATACTGATAAGTCACACTGGGAGGAAACTTTACCGTTAGGAAATGTCACTTTCAGTTTGGCCTATGTACACACACGCACACATTTCAGTTTTTCTACGTAGTGGAAACGTTAGCATTCTCTACAAAGGTGATGGAAAGATTCAAACCTAATGCACAACTTTGTATGATATTGTGTGTAGTTTAGTAAAATGAGAACCTTGTAGAAAAACTTTTAAAAAAATAAATAAATAAATTCACCCGGCTGGCTAGACAGCACTTCCTCCTGTCCTCTACCTCTATGTGGAAACCTCCCCACTCCACCCCGGCCAACCCAAACAAACATAATGGAGTAACTTGTTTAAAGATATTAGACGGCTATATGGCTGTGCCTAAAACACTGTTAGTAATAGTTCTTTATTTAATTCAATCACAAAGTTCCCCGAGAAGCCATAGGAAGCTTCCATGATGACTTTCTACTTGCTTTTGCTGCTTTTCTTTTTGTTTTGTTTTTTTTGTCTCTAGGCACACTAGAATGTGAAAAACAATATGGACCCTAGACAGCACATGTCACATTTGAAGAAGAGCAGTGAGTTTCCAAACCTTCTGGCAATAGCATCTCAGAACACTTTACTCCCATCGTTTTCATGTCGTACACTGTGTACAAACAAAAAAAACATCTCCTGATTTGTTTTTTCTTTTTTCACTTTTGCATTGGCCAGGGCTTAAACAAGACAATTATAATTTCCCCCATGTTGTGACCTCATAGAAGAAGATACCCTCCCCTGGCTTTTTGGTCAGATATTCTACTTCTTTAACGGCGGTTGGAATGGTTGCATTACTGCCAACTGTAGGTCTCATTTTCCCCCTCATCTTCAAGGCCTCTTCGAGCTGATTTTTCAGTCCAGGCCTTTTTAAAAAGTCAAATGGCAACCTTCCCGGTCCTTTTAAGGCCAACTTTCCTAACCAGTTTTTCTAAAAATAAAAAAATAAAAAGCTTCCTTTCCTGATCAGTGACTCCCCGTTCTAAAAGACTTTTAACGTTGCCTTCTACGCTCCCTAGTTCTTAGAGCTCTAACATCATGTCTAGCTCCTCCTCCCAGCTGTAGGGGTGTGGCGTGCCAAAACCTGACTTACATAGACACTGAAACAGCATGCTCAGTAGCGATCACGAATGAAGAAAATACCTTTTCTAAGGCCTATTTCAGCTGGATTATTAACAGATACACTTTTGGGGACCATTGAGACCTGTGTTAACTTATTCAAGACATAGTAACATAATATAGGAGGACCTTTAAAGTTAGAAAACCCAATATACCATTTTATATATTTATCTAGGATAACAGTAAATAAAGTAAATAAATAAGTAAATAAAGGCACACATGATCCAATTGAGGGGATGTATGACAATATTTATTTATCACCTTAAAATAAAAAAATACAAATGATTGACAAGCTCTATAAAAATTCCAGACTATGCATATATTAGCTGTAATAAATTGCAGCCTTGTGAGATTAAATAATTTCCCAGGTCCATATTGCGATTTCGAATTTTATGCAATTAATTGTGCAGTATTAATGATAACCAGACGCTTTGAGGATATTCTACAACATTGCACATAAGTCTAAACAGATTCTTAAGGAACTTCCATCAAAAAAAAAAAGGAAAAGCATATTTTAATACTCACGCCTACCAGACTGTATGTTTATAAAATCACACACTGGGTATGCATGTCTTCTCTCTGATCTTATGCTAAAAAATATAGCACTTTTTTTTTTTTCACTAATCGCATTGAAGTCCTATTTACTGAAAGACTAGGGAGCATGGTGGCATAGTGGTGGTCACCATGGGCCCAGGTTTGATTCTCGCCTCGGGTCTGTGTGTGGAGTTTGCATGTTCTCCCCTTGCCTGGTGGGTTTTCTCCGGTCCCACAGTCCAAAGACATGCATAGTATATAGTATACAGTGTGATACAAGATGAAAGACATTTCAAACCATTTACCATTACAAAAATTGGTGATTTGATATGCTGCAGTTCACGTTGTAACACTGTTATGAAGGAATTCAGGTCTGTTCCCATTAGATAAATGACATCTGGTAATGTACCAAGTTTGACTCTGCATGGAACAACAATTACCAATGTGTTTTTTTTTTTTTTCTTTTTTTTTTTTCTTTTCACTCTCTTTTTATTTTGTCTGAGAATTAATGCTGCATTAATTATCTGTCCTGCTTTGAATCTCTCCCATAATCTTCTGCATAGAAGAGCAAACATTAAAAGAACCTGCTATCTCTGGACTCGTCTGTCGAATCTTTAGCTGCCGCCTTGATTATCATAACCCTGTGCCAACTTTGTAGGTGTGTAGTAAGGTTTGTCATGCTGCCAATGTATATTGTAAACTGAAGCTTGTTCTTGGCACACTGGTGTTTAAACATATGAAAAATCATATCGGCTATGGCAGCGATCCATATTTATCCGTTAGTATTAGAAGTCTTGAAATAAAGCATGAGAAATCAGCATCAATAATAACAGCTTTATTCCTAATTAGTTAATCTGACTACATTATATATATAAAATTTTAATTAGTATGTCTGCTACGTCACAACAAAAAGTAACACCTGTTTGTGTGTGTGTGTGTTGCTCAATCAGCTGACTGTTACTCAAGGTTTTGACCTTTTGTGGAATTATGCATGAATCATAACCTGCCAGTCAAATTAAGCCATGCGTTATTGTTGATAAAGCTCCTGTTTAAGCCGAAAGTATTTGTGCAAACGCTTACCAACAGGACACGCTTCCTTGAATCGTCACATGACTCGTTCCTCAGTGAATCACTCTGTGAATCACCTGTCCACTAACTGACATTTAAGAAGGTGTCAGAAAGTAAACAGGATTATGGGTTTCGTCACGAGACTCGTGAGCAGGCTGAGCGCGATTTGGGATTGTCATCAGTTCAGCAAGCCACTGATGCTCATATCCCTTCTGCTGCCTCCACCTGGTGTTTTTTATTTACCTGCGTTGCCGCGTAGCAGCGAGACATGCTGTTAGCGTTCGGCACGCTAGGGGACTTTGTGCTTATGTCTGCTCGCCATACGGGTTTCGTGTTAATGCGGCTGAGATTAGCCTACAGCAAACGTGACTGAGGGTTTACAGTCTGTCTCTTGCCCTTTCACCGCTTCTTTTTTCGTCTTCTGCAGTTTCTTTAAAAACCATCATACCGAATCATGTTCCCGGCACACATTGAGCTTCTGGGTTTATCACAGTGTACATGCAATGTACATTAGACACACAATGTGTAATACATGTGCTGCGCTACACTATATGTAAAATCTTGTTTTTCGGATTTTGAAAGTGTGTATTGTGCTTGTTTAATAGCTTTCTACGTTTTCTCAATTCGTATCACGATTTATATACAAGACTCAGTATTGTTGCATATTATTTTCTCCATTTGAAATCAATAAATGAGATGACTAATATGAAACAAAATGACAAACATCCAGTAATTAAAAAAAAAGCTAACAAATATTGTGTATTTGCATTTTTGAGAGATGTTTTGTATACATTTTTTTTCTTTTTTTCTTTTAATTTTGGCTGTAAAGATTGGCTGTTAGTACCTGTTAGTATGTACCTGTACTGTATAAGAACATGTTAATGTTCTAGAAGCTGGACAAATGGCAAGCATAAGGATCTGAGAAACTTTAACATTGTGGCGGTTTAGAAGATGGATTAGAGCATCGTCAAAACAGCAGGTCTTCTGGGGTGCTTCTGTTATGTGGTAGCTCTTAGTACCTACCGAATGTAGTCCAAGGAAGGATAACCGGTGAACTGGTGACAGAGTCATAGGTGTTAAAGGCTTTTTAATCTGCATGGGAAGCAAGGCTGGCCTGTTTAGGCCAATCCCACACAAGAGGTACAATTTGCTGAAAAACGTATTTCTGGCTGTGATACAGTAGGAAGGACTGCAAGAACTTACGATGTATTGCGGCATGCTGTGTATGGTGCTGTGTAGCCACAACCTGGTTAGAGTGCCCATGCTGACCCCGTCCACTAAAAACCCCTACAATTGGTATCGACGTCAGAAATGGACCATGAAGCAATGGAAAACGTTGGCCTGGTTTGATGGATCACATTTTCTTTTACATCATGTGGATGGATGGCTGGTGCACTATATGCCAGTGAAGATAGTGTAATGCTGAAAAACCCTAGTCCTAGCCATCATGTGGATGCTACTTTGACATGTAACATGTACCAAAAAATTGTTGCAGTCCAAGTATTCCCTGATGGCAGTGGCCTCGTTCAGCAGTTTAATGCGCCCTGTCACAGCACAAAATCATTTAAGAATGCTTTGAGGAACATGACAAAGAGTTCAAGGGGGTTGACGTAGCTTCTGAATTCCCCAGATCTCAATCTGATTGAGCATCCGTGGGAAGCGTTAGACTGAAGTTTGATCCATGAATGCCCCCACCTTGCAACTTACAGGACTTAAAGGATCTGTTGCTAACACCTTGCTGCCACAGGAAACCTCCAGAGGAAACCTCCATGATGCTTCAGAGGTGTTTTGGTGACACAAGTGGCACAGTATTCGGGAGGTGATTTTATTTTCATGGCTGATCAGCATATCTGTACATTTAATTTGTAAATCCCTCTGACACATATGGCACCCCGGTCATGGGATCACCCCATTTATCTTCAGTAGCCACTTTATATACTGGTCAGGGTTGCTGTGGATCTGGAAAATACTTGACACATTTTCATTCAGAGCTACGGGTAATTTAATTAAGCTAATCCACTGGCATGTTTTTTGGAAGGTTGAACGAAACTAGGGAACAAGGATTTTGTTTTTACTTCCCAGTTACTGTCTTCTGCCCTAGAATAATAGATGAAATAGTAATAATAATAATAATAATAATAATAATAATAATAATTGTTGTTGTTATTATTGTTATTGTTGTTGTTATTATTATGTTTATTTTTGTGTGCATATACATACGTGTCTTTGCAATTCTGCAGTTGGGCCTCATTAATAACATCACCATGTTATTAAAATGTTAGTACCTTTTACTTGAGCTGCTATGGGACAGCAGATTTGTCGAGGATGCGTACGTGTGCCGTCGCGATGGAACCTTATGGCGGATCGTTAGTGTGACGTTGAGAGGTAATCCCAAGGTCTGTGACGTGACTCTGTCCCAGCTGCTTGTCAACAGATGGAAACTGGTGGATTAGCTCTATAAGAGACGACACCGGAGGCAAAGGAGACACTCGTTTACGGGACGAGGGAAGGGCCTAGGTTTTTGTACTGAATGGTGTTTTCCTGAAGGCTGCTTTAAAAACAGCACGGAAAGTACTTACTGGGGAAAGTTAGAAGGTGCTTAGTTTCAAAGAAAGCAAAGAGTGTTTCCGCTTTGATCAGACATTTGAAAACATGACTGTAATCAAGGTGAACTCGTAAGTATATTCTAATGCCATCGTCTTTTGTGTCACCATTGTCCTTGATAGACATGCTCGTCTTGATGTTGTTATAATAATAATAATAATAATAATAATAAGGAATGCAATATTTATTCAGTGTGGACAAATGGTGTATTATGACTTGTTTAGTTGTGTAGTAGGAAACTGAGCAGCATCGACTTCCGACCTAGTTTTTATTTGGTAGTGCAACTTGAGTCTTAATCAGGGCAAGACGGGTAAAGTTCTTGGTTAAAGATGTCCACAAGATAACCGTGTTATTCTGATCTGCAAGTCTAAACAGTTTATGTTTGGTATGTTTCAGAGTCCCAACAGTACCAGTGAAGAACCTAAATGGATCTAGTCCTGTTCACCCAGCCTTGGCTGGTGAGTAAAGCAAACTAATAAGATGCGTAATAAGCAATTTAACGTGCTGATATCTGTGAAGAAAAAGATAACTGTAATATGCAAATATTAACATTCTTTTCTCTTTCTTTTTTGTCCATCCTTTGCTTGCCAGGCATAACCGGTATCTTGATGAGTGCTGCAGGACTTCCTGTTTGCTTGACCCGCCCTCCCAAATTGGTTCTCCACCCTCCACCCGTGAGCAAGAGTGACATCAAGCCTGTGCCAGGGCTCGGCCACTGCTGCCGCAAAACCACCAAGAAGCAAGCCCGCAAAGGTCAGAACACACACATCCGGTCTGATTATACACCACTTCCATATTAAATGGGCTGCCTAAAACTTTACCAAGCGTTAAACCAGTGTAACTTCAAAGCCTTGGCATTGATGCCACATGAATACCATGATGGCGGTGCTGCAATGATAGTACACCAGGAAAAATGAAACTTTTATATTGGAAATTTTACTCATTTAAATAACAATTTTATAACAATTTTTAATGAGTAAAATAGTTGTCCTGGATGTCGCTCCTTGTTCTTCTAAGTGAACGAAACGAATTCACAACATTGACCCAGTTCTAGTTTCCAGTAATTATTATGATGCTTTAATGTAGGTTCAGATCTCTTGATTGACAACAGGCCATTTTGATAACTCTGAATGACTTGTAAACAACTCACAAATTTTTTACCGTTTTGAAATTGTTTCTATATTTTCATTCATGCTAACAGGCAGGACTCCTGAGGAAGTCGTGCGGAGGTACTTGCAGAAGGTCCGCAACCCTCCAGAGGAGGTACGTTTCTGATTCTTTCATTTATCTCATTATTGTTCTTCACACTGCTATTAGTATATTACTGACTGCATCCTGTTCATGTTTTTTCATAGGACTGCACTATTTGTATGGAGGCTCTAGCAGGTCCCTCTGGCTACAAAGGCCCTGGCGTGGGTGGCATTTCCCGGGCAGAGTCGGTCGGCCGTCTGTCTCAGTGTGGGCACCAGTACCACCTGCAGTGCCTAGTGGCCATGTATAACAATGGTAACAAAGACGGCAGCCTGCAGTGCCCCACCTGCAAGACCATTTACGGAGTAAAGACTGGCAACCAACCACCAGGCAAGATGGAGTATCATGTCATCCCGCACTCACTGCCCGGGCACCCTGACTGCAAAACCATCCGGATTATCTACAACATACCCCCTGGCATTCAGGTACTTATTTGGTAACAGGCTTTGCCTAAAGCAATAAAAAGGTATAGATGAATTACAATGGAGAAAAACTGGTGGCTTGGTTATGTTATGTGAGCATTTTGCTGGCATCCTTTGAGTTCACTTATCCCCTTATCCTATGAGGAAGCATTTGTGCGGCGATAGGACTGGTCCTCTTCCTGGTTGGAGTTCCCCATTCACAGGGCTACCTAAATGGATTAATAAGGATAAACCTAACTGAACAGCTTTGGGACATTGGCAAGTCATATGGTAGTCTGCACCATCAGTAAACCAGGTCAGGTTTATCTTTTGGAGGAGTGGTGTATATCCCTCCAGTATGGTCCCAGAGATTTGTAGAATCTCGTGGCTTGGCCAACACCTTACTAAAACACTTTCTTGTGTACCTGTGTTTATCTTTCGTGGCCTCCAGTGTGTACAGAAGCCGAGACCTGGTATAGTGCTATATACAAATCTGATAAATAATTTTTAAAAATCTTTCTATATTAGATAGATTCAGAGTTAGGCAAATTACATAAATCCTTTAATTGAGATTCCCTAGGGCGAATATTACTCAAGTAGAAGTAAACAGTAAACGTCCTCCATTTACTTGTGTACTTGGAGTATAAGTACAAAAATACTCACCATCAAGTATCAAAAGGACCGGGCTTGTATTAGCTCAGAGTAGCCCTTTTTAATAGTAGGAATATCTCCTTTCCAATTGTGAATGTGCTGTTTTTATTGCTGTCTGCACCTGGCTTCTGATTTCGAACATCTTTCATTAGGCTTGTCTCAATGCAAAAGCAAGTCACGCAATTGTGCATAATAGTCAGCAGGGGGCGAAATTCCAACTTTAAATACTCCTACACAATGTGGTTACGCAGCATCATGCAGAAATGTACTTAAGTAGGAGTACAGACATTTGCTGTATAGTTAAGCAGAGTAAAAGTGAACAGTATCCACTAATAAAAATATTAAAGTAAACTGCAAATACTGTATGTGAAAATATGTACAGCAATGACGTCCATGCACTCAATTACCTCCCACTACTGGGTAGATGTCATAAAATATCATTTCCACATTCAGCACAGCCCTTTAATATCAGTTTATGAACCACTTAAAAAGAAAAGAAAAAAGATCTTGCAGTTTTCCTGTCTAAATAATGAAATACTGATGCGACTGTAAAGCTGCCACTATAAAATTTCAACTATTTCAAAGTTTTAAATTAGATTGCGCACTTAGTCAGGCTGTAAATTGTTTGAGCATTCCTTTTCAGTGTTAAAATGACATGTTTTAAAAAAAAAAAAAAAGTTAACTCTCTCTGTTTCTACCACAGGGTCCTGAGCACCCAAACCCTGGCAAGCCGTTCACAGCACGTGGATTTCCCAGACACTGCTACCTCCCTGACAGTGAGAAAGGCCGCCTAGTAAGTTCACATTAACATGCAGTAATCTAGTGACAGCCTGCTTATTGAGCTCCAGTCAGAAAGTACAGCAGATTATTTTCTACCGTTTTTCATGTCTTGACAAATTACCTTTCAAACGCACTCTGTCAGGTGTTGAAGCTGTTGTTGGTGGCATGGGACCGCAGGCTGATCTTCTCCGTGGGAACCTCCAGCACGACTGGAGAGACCGACACGGTCATTTGGAATGAAGTCCACCACAAGACGGAGTTCGGCTCCAACCTGACGGGCCACGGCTACCCTGACTCAGGCCACCTGGACAACGTCCTGGAGGAGCTGAGGGCACAAGGTATAACTGAGGAAGACTGTCTGAGGGACTGAAAGAACGAAAGGGACAAGATGTTGTGCCAAGTTAGCGATCTAGAGATCAAATTTCAGAAGCAACTGGAACTTTAATGCTGGAAATGGAAAATCCAGTGTTAAGGAAGCTGGAGGAGCTAGGAATCCTTACAGACTCCTTCCATTCTGTGATACTATCTTTGTAATGATGAAGAAAGCTTTGAAATCAGACTGTGACCTACTTTCGCTTCAGAGCTAGTTTAACAGACTTGGAGTATAGGGGAAAATGAGTACAAACTAATTTACTATTGCTGGTGTCTGTTTAACAATTTCTTGTATTGTAGTTCTGTGAAGGTTACTCCAAGCTGAGGTACTTCTGTGCATGTAATTATAACACTTGGTG
The DNA here is from genome assembly GCA_030068275.1 of Clarias platycephalus. Taxonomy (NCBI): domain Eukaryota; kingdom Metazoa; phylum Chordata; class Actinopteri; order Siluriformes; family Clariidae; genus Clarias; species Clarias platycephalus. The sequence goes on from JAQQZT010000001.1 coordinate 21,300,095, forward strand.
GAATAAGTCCTTTTTTTGTATGATGGAGGCCCTCACTTTTTTTGCTATGAAGCTCCAGTGGCAGTTTCAGATGGAATGTGAATGTTTACTGCCCTCTAGTGGCACTTGATTATACATTCCATCCATATTTATGATATAGTCACTTGGTTTTATCATCGGTTTCATTATTATTTTTATCTACACTACATTAACTGATTGTTTTTTTTTACTCATTTTAATTTTGTTGTACCTTATTTTATGTTATAGGTATATAGTTCATAACTCAGAAACCAATGATTTGGTATGACTTTAGATAACTAAGCTAACATGTCTTTGTCATGGGCTGATGAACTTGTCCTTGGACATTAGCTCAACCCATTTAAAGTATTTATCAGTATTAAAGCCAGCTAGCATGTGGAAATTAGGGGTAAAGACAAACGCACAAAACAGCCAGTTTTGTCCTAACCCTTTAATTCACAAAACCACACGCAAAGCGCGAGTAAACGAAAATAAAGTTTTAGGGATTAGACGTGCAGCAAGAGATTAAATGTACGACATATGAACCAGTGCTAAATGTACCCACTTTTAGGATAAATGTGATCTACGACATGTCAGACTTGTGTATTGGTTTGACATTAAGTCAAGTAACTCAAGACACCATATTGGTCATTGGGGATCGGCGTTAACTACCAGGCTGGAGAAAGCTTGCTCGCTTTGGAACATCTGGTCCTACTTTGTGGGTAGATCTGTGCTGTGGTCTCCAGTTACTTTTCTAGTCAGTCATTGGTAGGTCCAAGATGGACATGTTTACAAAAAAAAAGAAAAAGAAAAAAAGAAGTATTGTTGTCAAGACATTTGAGCATGTGTGTACATGCAAATATAAGCTTACATTTATAGTTGAAGTATTACTGTGTGCTGTACGTGTTTTTGTACACATGTTCTGACTCAATACCATGTTTTTGCATCAACTGTTGCAGCAACTCAGTAAGGCAAGCACTTCTAATTCTTTTTTTCATTTGTGTGTTTTTTTTCATTATTATTATTTCTAATTTGTTATATGTTTTGATTTTTAGTAATGTTTCTTATAAGCTGTGTTGGTTTCTTCTCTTTTTTTTTCTTTTCTTTTTTGTACTGTGACGTTTGACTCACTGATTGCACTTGTATTTTTTTCATGATAGTTGTTCTGGTTATTACAGTAAAATTTCAGCCAAGAGAAAGCTACAAAGAAACAGTGTGTGGAGCTAGAACTATTGTTGCTGTATAATATAAAACTGTACAGAATAATGTGCATATTAAATAGCTGCTGGAATCCTGAATGAATATTAAAAAAGAAGATACACATAGGGTTTTCTCTCTTCAAATGCTGTTATTTTTCATTCATCAAACAACATAAATTCATTTATTCACAGACAATATGGGTGACGAATTTCCTCTGTCTAAACCAAATATTTTTGAAACCACTCCCATGTGACTAACTAATTATAAGAGTACCTCTATTGGTATATTTTCACTTTGTTTCATGATATTTTTTCATTATTCTGAAAGCACTTGAGGACTTGGTGACAGTGGAAATTTTCCCTAACTCAATGTATGGCTAAAGAGACCGATTCAGCTGCTGTTATTTAATGCCTTTTAGTCTTCTGTACACTCTGCTCACATTCATAAGGTTCTGAAACTTTACGCTAAAGCTGCTGCCATTATTTTTGTCATTTCATAGATCACAAACTACATGTACGGAGTCCCTGCAGTAATTCAATACAAGTGTGCCATAAATCTGCCTTGCATTCTGGCATTGTGTGTCCAGTATGTTCTATGTTGGATTTCCCATTCATTTGACCTTGTATATAACTAGAATATGTTTCTACTTTCTTTTTTAGGCATTTCAAGAAAAACTTAAGCATTATGCTTCCCCCCCCCCCCCTTCTTCTTCTTTCTATTTTTCGCCTGAGCAGAAACGACCCAATGTGATGATGTCAGTGCAGCAGACAGGCTATGGGAGAAATAAAAATACCATGTCAACCTACATATTAGCACCAGAATCATTATACACATCAAAAATATTGCAATGCAAATATATTTAATGTGGTTCTGGGTGGAGAATTCCTTTTGAAAGTTTTTCACACTATTATTGAAAATTTTCTAATGAAAAATTCCCTTTTTGTTGTTCACGCTTACACGTTTACTCTTGTACATACTGTAGATATGCAGATACATTTATGATGTCTGTTCTCCTGCTGATACTGCTTCTTAGAACCAAATCTACCAAAATACCAGAATCAGCTAGTCTGTATTAAACCCAGGTTATTTACTATATATTTCGGAACTATTTTTTTATTTTTTATTGCTGTGACTCCTATAATATTTTCCTCATCTCTCCTTAAACAGCTCCTAATGTGCTGGTAGCATGTGTTTCAGTTAGGTAATATAATATTAAAATCATATTATACTAATGCTTAGAGGTGTCTCAATCATCATTTAAGCTCTCTAGTTTACAAACTGACAAGTGTTCCCCAAATCCTAAAAATTTCAGTCTGAGAGTTCATGCATCACCGTCATTAGTACTGAAGGCCGTGATCAGCAAAACACAACAGATGGACCAATGGATATAATGTGTTTAATTGTGTTAGCAAAAACATCCCCAATCTGTGCTTGTAGGTGTCTCGGGACTTCATTGTCTCTATCCAGACGCTGCTGTGATCCTTAGTAAATGTAATCTGAAACGGGACAAAAGGGGGGCTGATCCTACAAGTATGTGGGGAGGGGATAAGGGTTAAGAAGAGGGAGGTGAGATACGCTTGGACAATGCTCATTCTGTCTGCATGCTCACCATTCCAACTAGTATGAAATGCAAACTCACGAAAGCTAAACAGAAAAAAATATGGATCTATTTTGCTGAGACTTCATGTATATTTGCCAAAAATGAGCATTACATTCTTTTAAATACAACTGCGGAGCGCGAACTGGAAGTGCACTGTGGAATTGACGGCAGGGAAAAAAAAATCATGCTCTAACTACCATTTAAAAGCTTTTAAACATATTATGGGCTTGGATTGCACAACACGCAGCAAGGCCCGTTGTCAAGGCAACAGCTCATCTTCTGCCGACCCCACCACCACGGAGTCATATTTCACGTGTAGACCTTCCCCTTCACTGGCTTTCTGCTAAAAGCTTTTTGTTACAGATCCGAGAGCGAGTGTGAGATAGAAAGAGGGGCGGAGGTGGAGCGAGAGGAAGGGCTTGGGCTGGCTGTTGCCAGGGCAACTTGACATCACAGTGACGAACTTCCCTCTTTAAAAGCTTTTAAATCTGATTGCTCCAGCCCTCCAGGCCCCATTCTGATGCCTCTTAACTGAGTTAGAGGGGGGAAGGGCAGAACGGGTGGCCTCTCTCACACATAATCACAAGCCTGGGGAAAGAACAGAAGGGAAAGAGAAAAGCTGGCTTTCTAAAAGCTCGCTACAGTGAAACAAAACCTTCCAGGATTCTGTTTGTACAAGAATCTGAAAGAGAGATAGGTGCTTCACAAAATGTCTGCTGAGGATTGCTTCAGTTATATAGTGCCAAATGAGAAGCACAGAAGAGCACGCAATTGGACTGATTCCGAAATGAAAGGGCTCCTGTACATCTGGGAAGAGTACGTCACTGAGCTCAAGAAGGCCAAACGCAATGCTAAGATCTACGAAATGATGGCTAAGCAACTGTATGACCTGACCGGCGAACACCGTCACCGGGAGGAGATAAAGATGAAAATCACCAACATGACATTCCAGTACAGGCAAGTGTAAGGGTAACATTTTAAAACATTTCTACACCCCATACTATTTTAAGTGCCTTGACTACATTTGATTCAATTCTTGTCTCCCAAGACTAAGCAAAGAAATCTTTTGTCCGATAACACTGAAGATATTCTAGACAAAATATACCTTTCTCAACCTCCTAGACAAAACAGGCATTTTGTTTTAGCCCAATCTGGACAAAACAACCTAGACAAATGAGACATTCTCTCTAGGTCAAATCCAGTGGGTGATAATAAAATGCTAGACAGAAGATTGTCCCAAGGTCTAAGGCAAACTTGGACAACATGAAATCTACCTATTGGTGATGATTTTACTAACTTAAGCTTCATATTTTACAAGTATAGTTCTAACCTTTATAAGTGGTGAACTTGCACATGATTCACTACGCCACATACTGTACATCCCACTCTCATTAACAGGAAGCTCAAGCACACAGCCAATGGTGGTGGAGGAACACCTGACTGGCCATATTACAAGTCCATTGAGAGGATTTTGTCGAAGATACCTGAGCAGACCCATATGAGCCCATTGGACTCTCAAATCACTGGAGCATCCACTTCGCAACCTGAACCCTCTGTACCTCAAGCCGGGACACCAGGTATAGGCTTTCTACCTGAGTACACTGGATCCTCAGAGGAAAGAGAGGTCAAAGAGGAGGACGATGATGGGACTGAGGTCTCTGTGAGTTCTTTCGAATCCAGGTAATTAGGACACATTACTTTAAGTATAATATACAAACTTATATAATAAAGTTATAGGAGAAAGCCATGCCCAAGACTGTGTACTATTTTTGGGGGTATTATTGTCAACAGGTTCATGATCTTAGTAGCTGAAAAACCTCCAGAGCTTTGGACTTGTTACTTGCTTCCTTACCTACACAATCCTACCAACAGTATGTGGATAGCTGGCATTTACTGTACAATCACGGGTGGTTCTTCCCAAAACCATTGCCCGAAATGTTGGAAGCAGGCAATTGTTTAGAATGTCTTTGAATGCTAGAGCATTACAATTTCCATTCACTAGAACTAAAAAGCCTAAACCTGTTCCAGCATGACAGTAACTCTGTACTCAAATGTAAGGTTTGATGGCTGGTGTTGAAGAATTTGCATGCCTTGCACAGAGCCTTGGCCTCAACTACAATGATTGCTTTTGGGATACTTTTTCAGGCCAATTCCTAACCTCACTCTTGCGGCTAAAAAGTCAATTCCCCACATCCACTTTCCAAAATCTGGTGGAAAGCCTTAGGAGAAGAACAGCGATTATGACAAAAACAAATGGGAAACTAAATCTGAAATATGATGTTCATGAAGCACATGCTGTGTGGGTGTAATGGATACGTGTTGGCCATACAGTGAGCCGTATATAGATTATAACACTGCCTTACACTGACGCACCCATGGCACTGGAATAGTGTCGATTTGAACTCATTAGACCACATGACCTTTTTCCATTGCTCCAAAGTCCAATCTTTATGCTTCCCATCAAATTGAAGCCTTTGCCTCTAATTTGTCTCACTAACAACTGGTTTTCTTATAGCCAAACAGCTGTTCAATCCCAGTCCTCTGAGTTTTCATTACATTGGGTGTGTGGAAATGATCTTGTTGGTGTAACTTCACCAAGCACTTATTTGTTTCTGAATTATTCTTGGTTATAACAATGTCCAGGAGAGCTTTTAACCAAATTCCCATAATTTCAAGTCTATCCAAGTCTTAGTTATTTTATTTGCTTGATGCAGGCCATTGAAACAGTCACTTTTTACGCCAACCAGTGTATATGTACAGTATATAAACATTTTTATTTTAAATCTATAAAGGCTATGTTGTATAGATCAGAGTGATTTTAGACATACCTTTGTCCAACAGGGTTGGAAAGACATGAAGTTGGAAAAAAAGGAAGCCTTCATGGTCATCTTTTGTCATCAATAAGACTGGGAACTGATGAGTGATTTGCATTCCGGTCCTCAAACAATGAACTGTACATACAGTATTTCGTCAAGAAAATTTGTCTGTATGATAATTGAGCAAAAGCTGATAACATTTAAGTTGAAGGAGCCTTTTTTTGCCTTTTACTAGTTTGAGAATTACAAAGTTAGTGGACGCTACATGCACAATATCTAAAGTGAGCAAATCAGTGAATAATTTGCTTAAACTGTGAAACCACACAGCAGCTTAATGGTTAGCACTATTGCCTAGCACCTCCAGGGTCCAGGTTCAATTCCCATCCCTGTGTGCATGGAGTTTGCATGTTCTCCCTGTGCTAGGTGGGTTTCCTCCAGGTACTCAGGTTTACTCCAATATGCAGAATAGCCTAATTGGCGTTTTCAAAATTGTCCATATTGTGTAAGTGTGTATGTGTGTGTACCCTCGTCTCGTGCCCTAAGTGTCCTGGGATTGGCTCCAGGCCCCCCACGAACCTCTATATAGGATTAAGCGCTATAGATGATGAGTGATGAGTGAAATCACACACTTTTTTTGTAAATTGTAAAGGTGTAGTCAGTATTTCAGCAGAATTTAAAATTCAAGATGACAGTGTAAATGAAGACTTGAGTGGTTGATACAGTATATGGCGGACTCTGCCAATCCTGCCCCTATGGGGGAACCCCCACTCCATATAATATTAATCCTATTTGAATAGTTTCAAATATATATTCTGAAGTGATTTCTCTGAAACACAATCGTCTTTGGATTTTAATTGCACAGCTGTGTCTTCAGGTCTCAACCTATGAAGAGGCACCGGTTGTCGCACAGTACCTCGCTCCGCCGCAGGAAGTTGCACGTGATGGAAGCTATGCTGAAAGAGCAGAGGAAGATGAGCCGTGCTGTGGAGGACACATGCAGAGAGGTGCGCCGTGTAATGCACCAGCAAAACTTCCTACAAGTACAAAGTCTGCAGCTCCAGGAGCGGATGATGAACTTGCTGGAGAAAATGATCCCATCCACAACCCACCTTACAAGCACACATACCTAAGTCTGACCTAGCCAGGATTTATGTGCCCCTCATAAACTGATATTCAACTCTTCCACTTCACAATGCATTTTTCGTGCTTCAGCAGCAAAGCTATTTAAATTCACAATCCACAATTTCATCTCTTACTATCTTGATGACTAAGAAATCTATTGAATTTGCAGTGGTACAAAACCCAGAATCACAATATCCAGTAAAGGAACGCAGAACTAATTAAAAAAAGACACATGAAACTTGTTTACTGTTGCATCTTTGGAACATTGTTGAAGTATTGTTTAAGGATTTCAAATGCTACACTATGATTAATTATTCAGTGTGTGTGTGTGTGCGTGTGTGTATGTGTACAGTATGTGTATGTGTGTGGTTTTAAAGCTGTGATTTTATTTTGAAAGTTCTGTAAACCCTTATATAAACTGTTATACTTGTCTGTCTGGTTTGTGTTTTATCATTTAAAGTATTAAATACCTGAATTTCATGTGATAGATTAAAATGAGTGGTTCTCAAAATGGGCGTCTGGTGACTCCCAAAGGGTTCATGAAGCTTAGCCAGGGTTCTAAGTTACAATAATGAAGAATGACATCACTTTTCCCGTTCATGTGTATGGAGTTTCCCATTACAGATATGTTAGCGCTGTGGCCTCGCAGGGTCTTCTTACAGACACCCTTCTATCACAACTAGCATTAACCTTTTCATCAATTTGATCTACGCTAGTGGTTCTACTGGATTGGATTAAACAGGCCACTCTTCGCTCCCCATGTACATCAGTAAGCCCTGGCCAGCCTTGCTTTCCTTGGATTACTTTTGCTAGGTCCCTGACCACTGCAGACCAGGAGCATCCCACAAGACCTGCAGTTTTTAAGTTGCAAAAGTTCACTATCCATCACAAATTGGCCCTTGTCAAAGACACTCAAATCTGTATTTTTGCCCATTTTTTCTACTTCGAACACATCACCGTCAGGAAAAAAGATTCACTTGCTTCCTAATATATCCCACCCACTTCCAGTTGCCACTGTAAGAAGATATTGAAAATGTAGCCACTGTGAGAAGGACCAAATTGTAATGGCTCGACAACTTGGTCAGAGCAACTCCAAAACTGCAGCTCTTTTGTGGATGTTCCCAGGGTGCAGTGGTCAGGACATACCAAAAGTGATCCAGGGAAAAAAAAAACGTTAGACTGGGAACCGATCATGGGTGGCCAAGGCTCACTGATTTACATGGGAAGTAAAGGCTGGACCGATATTAAGTGGGTGGTCTTGTATGTTATGGCAGTGTGCAAAGTATATATCATCATTCCAGTTCAAGATATCTAATCATTTTGATTCATACACATTCACATTTCATACTTCTTCTTTGACTTTCGGCTGTTCTCTTTCAGGGGCCGCCACAGCGAATCATCTGCCTCCATCTAACCCTATCCTCTGCATCCTCTTCTCTCACACCAACTAACTTCATGTCC
>JAQQZT010000001.1:21317066-21328153 GCA_030068275.1 Clarias platycephalus
CCTCCCCCCCTGAGAGAGCTCGGCCAATCGGCTCTCTCTGTGCCTCCGGCTGTGAGAGGAAAACAGCATCACCCGGGATTCGAACCAGCGATCTCCGGATACAGTTATGTTTAATAGTGAAAGTTAAACATGCACAGTGTGATGAGAACTCACAGTATTGGGACTAAACAGCTGTGTGGCCTTAAGAAATCCACTTGTTAGTAAGACTTATCAGAAATAAAGCTTCAGTGTTCTAAGGAACATAAAAAATTGGGCTTTAAAACAATGGGAAAAACGTCATGAGAGTCCCGACTGACCCTATTCCAGAGCAATGATCCGTCAGGGTAAGAATGGAAGCGAAGCGCACATCATGCTGGTATGGTATGATCTGGGGTTGTTTCATGTGATCAGGTTTAGGCTCATAAATGTTATGTAACAAAAACTGACGTAAGTTGACTTCCTGAATGTATTGAACAATCAGATCAGTAGATTTATTCTATTGTTCTTCCTTAATGGCTTGGACATATGCCAGGACTCAAATTGTGAAACAGTAGTTCTGGGAGCATGAGGAATTCTTATCACACATGAATTAGCCATCATATTGTGATGTAATCAAAGCAGCTGAACTGAATATTCAGGTGTGTGACGTTTTTTAGCCAGGAAGTGTAATTGAACACACCCTGAATAATCAAGCATGGGAGTTCTTAACCAGTATTGACATGTGTGTCATTACAAGGGCTTTTGGGGAAATCAACTTTCCAAGTGGTACAGCTTCAGAGGGCTCTGGAAATGGCTTGTTGACTTCTGCCGTTGTGTTCTGAGCAAATATTTGGTGACTTGCCACATTTAGGTACATGGTAAAGAAGTGCTGTGAACCGTAGAGGAGATTTCACATACATGAGCAAGAGGGTAAAACACGACAGAACAAATATGTTCGTGGTTGCAATGCCAAAGTCATTTCTCCGGTTTCCTCCTAAATCAGCGTGACATACACTTTTGCACTGGCCTGAAGGAAAGAGAGGCTTTTCTTACAGTGGGAGGAGAAAGTACTCTGAAGTAGAGCGAGTGACTGAAAAGAATGAAAAGAGGGAGCACGGAAAGAGGGAGGGAGCGTTAGGGAGAGCAAGAGGGCAAGAGAGAGTGAGAGTTGCAAGAGTTTTTAGATGCAGGGAAAAAACACTTCAACTTCATTTTCTGAGCATGTAGCCGTGTGGACATGTTTATTTATGCTGGGTGTCTAAGGAAGCACTGACGACACACACACACACACACACATGGAGCCACCTTTAACTCTTCATGCTCCAACAGTAAGTGCTATTTATTTCTTTGCTGTCTCTGTGCATCTGTTTCACTTGAAATGTTCTCTTTTGGCATCATTATGTCCCTTTAAAAGTATGTTTTGGGGAACTTTTACTGCCGTGCATTGGAATCCTAGTGTGTAAGTCAGTTAGTGAGCTGTGTGTACTTGATGTGACTGCACTACACACTGAAATGTTAGAGCTGTACTTCTGAGCGGCTTTGCTAGATGCATTCAGCTCTGTAATGAGATGGTGGAGTAAGCCACAACCAAAGCTGAATTTTCTATGAGCCTGTCTACAATAATTGCAGTTTGAGGGAAATGTAAATGCACAGTCATTTGGGTTTTGAATCAGGTGTCTGATTAGGCATCAGTCTGCTCTCACATATAATGAACGAAAGAAACGTTTAAGAATGTTCAATGTCTTCACTCCATAAACCTTTTACTTACAAACGTTTGGGTTGAGTTGATAGTGAATGTTTTGTGTGTGTGTAAAAACACACACTGAATAGTAGCAGTTGGCTTCTGGATGATTGGACTTCCTGGTGTATTCTAGTTGACTCTGAGCTGGTAACCCTAAACCACAATGTTGTGTGAGGAGTGACTAACTATCAGTAAAAATGGCTTGATGAGGCCCAGCTGTTATTTTGATAGGAAGTTCTGGATTTAAAAAAATTAATATTTATGATATTTATCTTCATTGTCATAATTAAAGTGTATATATTCGTCAGATGTAAAATTTAAGCACACAACGTACATAATAATAAGCAGCAGGTTCCAAAAGACCAATAATAAAATTTGTGTGTGTTTTTTTTTTTTTTTAATAGAAACGAAATTGTATTATAAATTATAATTTAATTAATTAATTAGAGATTATATTATTAAAAACAACCACATTTAAAAACAGAATCTTTGAAATATTTACTCGATTTTTAGACATTCTTTGTATTTTGTGCTTTTATGAAAATGTACAGTGTAAGTTGGCATGAACTCCTTCTGATCTGGTTTAAATCATATCAGTCGGAAGGTCATCCAGACACATGTTTCAACAGAAGCGATTAATTATGTGAAAAATCTGACCTTTTTTTCACATAATTAATATAACAGATTTGACCTACTGCAGTATCTTCACTTCATTTGTTTTACATATTTAAAAGTCACAGAGTTCTAATGTTTTTACCACACTGTAAAATGATTTTTTTTTTTTATTATAAATATGTCGACATTACATCATTATATTTAAATTAAGGTCAAAATTCCGACTTAAGTAAAATATGTACCTTAAAGAAAAATAAATAATTATAAAACTAGGTTAGGTTAAACAAATTCAACAGAAATACATACATTATAAACTTTATAATAGTTTTAGTAAATCATGCCTGATATCAATTTTTCCCCCAGTTTTTTTTTCCTCTTAGTAAATGCAGAAACATTTAATTTAATAAAGTTCTGTTAAACTTTTCGTCACAGTAAAGAACCACAATTTATAATACTGTAATGAAAAACGCAAAAATTAACTCCATTATAATATCATCAGTTGCACGCACAGCATTGTAGTGCAGAAGAGTCTGGTTTTCATTTCATGTGGTATCCAGAGATTATTTATTACATTTCAAAAATTTCTTCACTAGTTAAAGAAGAGATTTCTAAGACAGCAAAGAAAAAAATTTCCTCTGTATGTGTAAGTATGATAGTTGGCTCATGTACTGCTATCGCTTTGTAAGCATTTGCATGTTTTTAGTCTTTGAACTGCTGCAACCGGGGAATAGGAAGCTATTAGCGACGTATTTTTTCCCAGAAGACCTACTTATTGCCTTCCTTTTACAGCCAGAGCAGGCATGACGGACTAGCTGTATTTGTACCAGCCACTCTAAAAAGATGCTTCAGTTAACGTTTAGAAGAGTTACAATATGAAGTAGTTGTATTGAAGAGTTACATTAGATGTATAGAATAGAGCGAGCAAAACAGAAGAAACTCTTTTTATGTTGCAGAGAAGATCTTTTCTTTATTTTTACACATAGACTTCATTGAAACATTTAAACCAGTTGGTTTAGTGCTCAAAGGGAGTTATTTTTGTCAAGAAAGAACTCTGCTCTTGTGTAATTATGAGCATCAGGTTTCAGTTAGAAAGACCACTGGTTCAGTACAAAGCGGAGAGAAAACTTTTGAAAGTGTGGTTGGGTGGGGTCATGGCTAAAGCTCAGATAATGACTGATGCACTGCCTGCAGGGGTAAGGAGAGCTGTACTCATCCCTTCACTCATCCTGCAATGGAGAAATAGTGGGTTGTTTACTGCGTATGATTCCTAAATACAAATGCTTTGCTTTTAAAATATTTCCAGGAGGTAAAAGCCATAGATTTATAACCCCTGAAAATATCAAAGTGGTGTTTTTCTATCTAAAATTCCAATTTTTATTGTAAACAAGTGATATTTTGTTCTAATATAGACTTTCTATAAAATAAATGATTAATAATTCAATTGGAACATTTTTAATCATATAAGATAGTGCTTACACAGTGGAATCCTCAGTTCTGTCACTTTCCTCTTCTGCTTTTTACAGTGTAGCCTTGAACTAGGCTGTCATAAAATGAGCTATGAAATACACATTGTCACCAAATGAGCCGAAGCCCTACAAAACTTTAAGGGCACAGCTGTAATGCCTCAGCTGAGAGAAGGTGTGTGTGTATATATTATACATGTTAAATCTCGTAAAAGAAAGCTTCACAGTAGCAAGTTTATGCGTTTACATTTTTCTGCTATATAACAGCAACGATAAAATAGAATAAGTACTTTAATATAAATCTGATGTTTAAATTTAAACTGGAACTATTGTCAGAGCTAAAGTTCTAGAAATTGAATACAAAACTTACATGTGCTGTATCTTTAATACATCTTAGATATATCTTTAATTACATTATACATTTGAGGGTTATGGGTATTTCTCAAGGGCCCAACAGAGGCAGCTTAATGGTGGTGGGTTTTGAACCTAGGACCTTCTGGACCTGTAGAAGTATGATTAGTATGAAAAGCAGGTTTCATAAAAACATCAACATGATGATAATAGTGTATATTAGAAATGGGTGGAAGTCGATTCAATTATGGATGGTGACTCTTTACTGTGGCAATTTATGTATCACCACACTGATACACTATTTTTAAATGCAATTTTTATTTATTCATGCGTACATACTGTATGAAGTGACAAAACATCACCATGCATCTATAATCTCTACAGGAATCATGCACTAAACTATTCACACATTGGCAGGCAGGAATCCTTTGTGGTAGGAGCAAGTTATTTGTAAATTTTGTCAGCAAAATCAGAAACAAAATGTATATTGAATTGGGATATTTGTAAAATTATGATATTTCCAAAATCACAATACTGTACAAATTGAATTGGCACCTAGGTTTTGTGATAATATCGTATCGTTGGTCCCTGGTGTTTCTTATCTCTGGTGTATACAGTATATGTACGACTTGAATTTGGGGTAGATGTAAAAACTATCATTAGTGCCAGAGTCTTCACATTATTTACGGATATGCCATTATGATCAATCGTTAGATACGTTTAACTAAAACATGGTCATTTCATAAATCGTACTTTACAAGCCTACTCTCTATCTTGTACAGTTTCCCTGTGGATTGTGATACAATGCACTGTCAATGCTGAAAAATAAATATGATCAAGCCTCACCTTTATGTGACTCCAGTTTGCAAACTTCTATTGAAAACCCAGTGTCAGTTCTAGACATAGATCTGTTTTAGCTATGTACCATGACGTGACCACAATCAATGATTCCTGAAACCCTAGTTTCGCAAGGTGATGAGTACAGGGTTAATTTTTTTCTCTTCTTTTTTTCTTTTTTAACAGCATCTATTTTAACCAACTCTTCCAGCAATTATGGGATGATAGATGCTTTGAAACTTTGAAAATTTTAGTTGCTGTGGATTACATCACCTAAATACTGTCTTTATGGGAGACCGGAGAAAGAAGGGAAAAAGTAAACCAATACATAAAATCCCACAAGCTGGTATAAAGTTGCCTAATTTTAATTTTGCATATGCTGTATTTTCCTTCTTAAAAACTCAGATAAACTGACACTGAAAAAAGCTTCAAAGTCATATTGGTTTTTAATTAGTTTATGTAGTACTGTATACTATGTACAATTTACTAAATTGAGCTCTAAAAGATAGCATAACGTATCCAGAGTGTTCAGTTGAGATATTTATGCCCAATCATTAAATTACTACTTTTTTCATTTATCTTCTCTACAGTATATGTGAAGAAAACTTGTACATGTGGCTGCATTCCTAAACTGTGAACGAGGCCAAGGTCGTACGCCTTGCTATAGTCATACCACTGTTTCAGGAGGGACTCTCTATGTCATTTTTCTCTTATCAGTCTGTCCCTTCCCTCTGCAGCTTGTCCAAAGGAAGTCTCCTCTGAGGTCTCTGATGTTATTTTCAGGCAGTTTGTTGTCTGCTAGAGATAGGAAGGATAGATTTGTTTACCTCTCTTGTAAAGGACTGTTTTTTTCAGCCTCTTGCTCTTCTGCTTCTTCGCCGTAAGAAGTTCAAGGTTTCTTGGATCTTGTGTCACACCCCAGACACAAACATTCATGCAAACACAGTAGCCCAAATAAAACTATATGCACTGTATATGACAGGGGTTTGCTAACGTGGACTTCCTTTGGTTAGTGAGCAAAGTGTTTTCGCTCCCAGCTGGAACTACTCTGAAAATTGAGAGACAACCACATTCACAGCTTAGTTTATCATATACAAATCATATGCATGTGCACATAGAGCCGTTAGAGAGAATTAACACCAAAAACCATGCATGATCGCACGTACACAAACAAGTTGTCATAATGTAGAGAGGACATGGTGCTATAGCAACAGATGGAAACACATTTCCCACCATGAAATCTACAAATACAGCTGAGCCCAAGTTTGGATTTTGTCTAAAACAGAGAAAACACGCTAATGTAATCTATGTCTCCTGGATCAGCCTGGGAACGGCCCACCCAAATGGAACCATACTAACACAAATACAATGAAACGAAATTTAACCTTCATCATGCACAATTTCACACACTTCCTTGTAAGACCAGTACGGAATTGAGTTGGAATAGGCTGTCTGCGCAAAAACTCAGTTTGGCATATCATTTGCTCAATGTGATACAATCCGGGAAATATCCGTCTCATATCACAGCGTAGCAATGACTACGGAGAATCCTTTCTCTGCTCTACGGTGACGTCATATTTTTGGGGGCTGAGAAAACTTGTTTAGACATGGCTCATCATGTCTGTCTGTGTGTATGTGTGTGTGTGTGTGTGTGTGTGTGTGTCTGCTGTCCCATCCTGGGCAGGGAATCTTAAGGAGTGCTCACACAGGCACATGTGTATACACAATCTGTCTGTTGAAAAATCTTAATAAATAATGACTGACGCCAAGAAACGTTTTAAAAAGCGACTTTTTTCCTTCCGAAGAGCACGTCGCCACATAGTGGTAAGTTGGGTTCCGTATTTCACTCTTTTATACTTGGCTTGGGTTTGTTAGATCAGCTGTTTTGCTCATTAGATGTCTCACTCGTTCTCTCCCACATGGAGCAGCTGTGGTGGAGAGCTTTGCCTCGGCTCAGCAGGATTTCAGAAGGAGAAGTATTTCACGCTTCCACTGCTGTGTTCTTGGAAGTTTGTCTCCTCACCTTACACAGTTTTCTCATGGCTATAGCTCCGTGCGATCCATCCAGGTTAAACATGCTAAGACATGCCAAGAAATTTTGTTTAGGTCTGGTACTCGTCTCCTGTAACATTGTTTTAAAGTTTAGACGGAACAAATGGCTTTCTATGTTTTCTATGGGCGTTTTTGTCTTTTGTTGACAACAACTGTCAGAATGATTATTGCTAGATCTTATAACTGAAGTGCGAGAAAGATTTGTTTTTGATTGTAAAGCACTAACAGATTACAACTGACAGTAACTCAAGCATATCCAACTATATCAGTCAAAAATACTATATTGTCACCTGCTGTTATTAAAAGAAATCCACATATCCAGTGTAAGTAATGCCACACATATAGCCTAGGTGTGGTGAAATCTGTTTGCAGAGTGTTGAACAAAGGTGTGAGCAGTCTCTTGAAAAGGAAATTGCTCTGACAGGTGTGTGTAGGCATCACTAAAGGGGGAATGGGATTGCTTGAGGCTTCAGATAGGAGGCAGTAATACTTTATATTAGTAAGCGGAGAGTGTGTAGTACTCGGTGCAAATGTGACATTCATATGTGGATGGGAAGGACGAGCAGCTTTGGGCTGAATTGGGTACAAAGGAATAGTCACGCTTTCATGTGGGTTTTATGGAGCAGGAGGAACAACAGAATCATTCTGTCTAAAAGCTTTTGTTGTGGCAATTTTCAGTAGACCAGTTCAAATTATGTCTCTTTTAAGTCTGAAAATAATAACGATCCAAAGCCAGATATGCGCCATGTTTGTCTTTGATTTTTTTTTTTTTCTCCTTTCCTCCTGTCTGAGTCAGATTTGTTGGTTATTCATTGTGGGTTGTCTGAAACGCATCTGCTCAAACATCCCAAACTGAACACGGACCCACTTTTAAACCCTGCCATTGAGTCTGGTAACCATCTTCTGCTCCTGCTAAAACTAAAGCCTTTTTCCTGTGTAATAACAAACTTCCTCGTGGTACTCCAGGATATATTTAACCTGCATAGACTGGATTGTGCATCATTAGTGGCTGCAATGTCTGTGGTATAAAATATGATTCTTCCATTCGAGGATTCTTGGGTGGTGGCACCAATTGCCGAGCTACTTCTCCTGTAAGTCATGGCAATGTTTTTCTCCTGCATGCTGCCTCTTTTCCTACCTCTGTTTCCCATTACCAGGGTCCTGTCTCACTCACTCCCTCCCTCTCAGCCTCCAACTGAACCGCAAAGCGGCTGCCTTGGAGCCGAGTATGGTTCCCTATGGTACTGGAGTGGCTTGGCCGGGACTATACCATTTGTTTGACCAGGGAGCTTAGCTTTGAATAAGAACTTAAACTTTGAATAAGAAACAACTGCTTGATGTATCTCTTGGAAGACATGAATACATCATTTAAAACTTTTCTTCTACCTGAAGCATAAATCTTGTTATTAAAGTTTAATAAATTTAACCTGAGCTGTACTTCCCAAGTCTCGAGTTGCTTTGTAACTCTATGTGGACATCTTTGAGTGGAGCAAGGGTACTGGCTTAGCCTGCAACCTAAAGCTTATTCATGCTTTTGGTGCCATAAAACCTTGTGGGATTTGGAGTCTGTCTTCCTGTCTGCTCTGTAGGATTTCCTCAAAAGTGTTCTTGGACTAGGCTGTGGTTATAAACAGCGATTGTACCAAGGTCTGTAAATGTATTTTTCCGATGCAGTTATAGTCTTTTTCTTCTAGAATTATTACTACTATGTGAAGCTCCAGACAATATTTTTTGATTATGGTGGTTTTCTTGACCAGACTTACTCGCTTAATAAAATGGTTGTAGACCTTTCTTTAACAAAGCATCTCATGTGGACACTTTTAAAATCAGTTACATGCATCCTGCTATTCTAACAGTAACTAATTCATGTAAACTATGTAAATCATGTAAACAGTGATATCCTAAATCACATTGAAGCAATTTTATGACTTTAGCACAATAATCAGATTATACAGTATACAGTATGTTGTTCTTTTATCTGATAACTGTTGTCTGCATTCATGCATCTGCGCAAACCGCTAGATAGTGAGTAAAACTGTAAAAAAGAAGAAGAAAAAAAGGAACAGTATCTACTGTTAAACAAGAGTTTGTCTTATTACAAGTTTATTTGAGCTAAAGGTTTGTTAGTTGTGATTGTTGCTACTAAAGATTTCTCATTATTTATTCATGTAGTAATTTAGTAAATCAGGCAAAGATGTTGCAGGGCTCCACATAAACATGCCTTTGGCTCCTAAATCCAAATTTTTTTGCAGACAAAATTCATCCATTTGGATAACCAGTCGACCTCATGCCGCTACACTGATATAAACACGGTCCCTGGATACAAGAAACTTAAGTTAGCTGAGCATTACTAGCTTTATCAGATACGGATGAGTAAACAAGTTACTGACTCTGGTTGACTCTTTGTCAGAGTCTTCGTATCGATGGCATCAGGTTTAGAGGATGAAGGGTTTGGATTAGCAGGGAATGAGAAAAAAGTCAGATATTTGTTTTAGTCCATCAGTTGTTGATGATTCCATGGCAAACATTAGCTAAGTTTGGCGAGCTAGCCAGCTAAGCTATGTCACACATGCTACTTAGCTTGCCATTGGGAGAGTTTCAAAGGCTGCTAAGATTATAAATTTACATGAGAAAAACAAGTAATCTGTTCTGTTGTTTTGTAATTCACTTCACCAACTGCTTGTCTGCATCCAAGTACAGTCACTGTGGACAGATCACAAGAGTGATGCATGTGATAGTACGACAGGGCTGTGTTCAATAACAAGAGCACTTGTAAATGTTTGCAAATACATGACAGTTGAATGGACTAATGAACTGTCCTGTCCATGTTCGTGAGCTGTACTCCGGTGCCAGTAAGGCAGACGCAGGAGAGGAGAGAGAACTAAAAGATTAAAGATAGCTGCATGCTTGTTGCTTTATTTGCGGGAAGATCGCCACTGGCAACTGTCTGGATAAAAACTACGCGCAAATTAAAAACATTAGGCGCATTGGCGACTATTTCGGGTTGCCATCTGGAGCACTGAGCACATTTCAGCAGTATCACATTGTATTGGAGTAAGATACAGTATAATTTTACTGCATCTTCTTAATAAATGCAGTGTTACTGTTATAGGCCCCAGATTCACTGATCAGGATAGAGTGATTACTGGAGATTAATTTTCTCGAGCAAGTGATGTCTGTTTCAGGTTGATTTAGACACAAAGTGGCACCTTCAGTCTTGAATACTTCTTTAAAACCTTTTAAATTTACCATTCAACACAAGACCATGTTTTTATGATTTTAAATAACATTAACAAGCTTTTGTTTTTAAGACGTGTTAACACAGAGACCCAAGTGTATGTTTCCTTTCCTTTTCAAATGGCATCCACATCATCTGCTTATACCGTATATCATATAAAATGCAGCTGTTGTTGTTGGTCATTATTAAATTGTCCTGTGGACGGAATGCACTAAATGAGAACCGGCATACATTTTGTCACCTGAGCGGCTGTGATGTGATGCCAAGGCTCCAGTTAAATCTTTCATTACCATATGAAAACCCCCACACTATCTTAAGTATGCTTAATGATCTCAGCTCTGCAAAAGGCACCCAGCTGGGGTAAGAATGTAGCCTTCGGACTGGTGATGAGCTGATGTTGACACGCCAACAAACAGTGGGAAAGAAAGTCAGAGGAATGGGACTTGAGTTGTGGGACTTAGTAAAAATGTTTGTTTGCCTTATATAAATGTTACACCACACACTGCCAGACAACAGACACCTATGTGGAACGCCATAAAAATATATGCAACATCGGCGGTTTGCTAAGCTCGCTTAACATGTCTGCCGGGTTGTTGTTTAGACCACGCTGCTCTTTAGTTTCTGAATTTCTCCTAGTTATTCGTCCCGCTACATTTAAGTCTTCTGTCTTTGAAGATTTTAAGCCGAGCCTCACCACTTCACTTCCTCCCACTGAATAAACAGTGTGTGTGCTGTCTCTCCCATTTGTGTGGTAACACCCATACACACACACACACACACACACACACACACACACACACACACACACACACACACACACACACACACACAC
>JAQQZT010000001.1:21328253-21346553 GCA_030068275.1 Clarias platycephalus
CACACACACACACACACACACACACACACACACACACACACACACACACACACACACACACACACACACACCTATTTGCAATAATGTAGGTCTAAAAAAAGCAAAAACAGAGGGTCCAGCATGAGACCATGCAGCCTTATTTAGGTCACTTAGTATATATTTTAGACACGGATATTTATTTTACCCGGCTTTGCTGTCCCTCTCTCTCTTTCATATTAATTTCTGATACCATAACCTTGTTAGGAAAAATCACAAATATATACCCATTGTTAATACTTTGCCTGCAAAACATAACACTTTATTGCTTTTGATATGTGTGTGTGTTTGCCTGGCCTGGGTCAGGTCATTTGGTGCCGCTTGTATATGCGTGTGTGGGTGGTTCCAAGACCAGAGGTGTGAACAGCTGTGTGTATAGCCACCCATCCAGAGCTACTCTTAACAGGCCTGTGTGTGAAGGTCTTTGTAAAACACGGCTCTCAGACACGTTCACACACACATTCATTCAGGATGAGGAGGGTTGCCGAGATATCAGAAGGAAGTCCCTCCAGTGCTGTGCTTTCCAGTCTCTCCCTTCTTTCTTCTTCTCAACTGGAGCTTTCTTGTCCTCCTTCCTCAGAGAGTTACGATGACTGTTTCTCATTCATGTCTTTTTTCATTTTCTTTCAGACAGCAGCATCAGATGGTGGTGAGTGTGTTTTTTTGTTTGATTTCTACACACAGTTGTGAACTAATGTTAACTTTTTCATAACCTTACAGCCAAAACATGCTATTGGTGCTAAATCATGTCTCACCTAGGTGAAAAAGTGAATTTTCAGATAGATTCATAACTATTTTTCATATGTAATGCTTCTTATCTTCTGATCCATGCTGTATTTTTTTTTGTTGTAAATATGCATACACATTTATATTTTATCAGATAAAAAGAAACACATTTGTTAAATACAATTTCATGCCCTTTTATGTAGTGTCCGTAACTTTTTAAAATTCAAATCTTTCAATCTTTTTAAATTGTCATGTAGATGAAACGTGCCCCATTTAGATTTCACATGAAAAATCATGAACCTAAAAAAGTGCATTATTCTAAAATTCTAAATTGTAAATGAGAAGTTTAGAAAATTGCAAAATGAATTTGACATGGTTACAGACACTACAGACTTTTTGCTTTTTAGGCTTTACCAAAAAAAAGGAATGCTTTATCGTAAACAACAATTTTACAGGTCATATGCTTCTAGAAGCTTACACCAATTTTAATATCAATACTCATAAAAAAGGTATTTTTATGCTTGGGGGTTTATATATTATTAATACTACAATTTCCCTTTGTTTACATTTTTCAGAGATGTTTGCTCTTTCAGGTTGCTCCCATGTCAGATTTGCTCTTCCTATTCGTTGACTGTTAGCTTGTGGCTTGTTTAGTTTACAAATTATGTAGTTTACAAAGTACTGTAATATTCTCTCTCCAGCAAACACCCTGTACATGTTTATTGAAGTTATTTATATTAATCTACAGTTGTAAAGACCTTTAAGGAGCAAGCCAAAATGCTAAAAATGGAGCGGATGAGAAGTGTGTTTGTGTTTACTAGGTGCTCTTTCAGAAATGCTCTGTCTGGGCTTGTCCATAGTAGAGTAAAAAACACTGATACAACTGATACACATGCCTAGAATATGTGAATAAAACACACATGGAGTGAACAGATTTGTGCAATTATATGAGTACATTAATAAATGCTAAACGTAATGTTTACACATTGCCTTGTTGTTATTATCATATATCATTGTAATATACATTGTTCAGAATTACAGTCTTCAAAATCTTACAAAGAAAATACACTTGAAAGCTATATTTAAGAGTTTGCTCAGCTGCATGGTTGCAACTGTTTATTGTGTGAAGCACATGTAGTAGAATCAGTGTAATAATGTAATTATCAGTCAGATGTACATTACAGCACAGTGAAAATTTTTGTTAACATATCCCAACTTGTTAGGGAGCAGGGGTCAGAGTGCAGGGTTAGACATAAAAAAATACCCCGGAGCAGAGAGAGGTAAGGGCCTTGTTCAGGGCAGATAAGTGCTAGGGCTTGAACCCTCAACATTCTGATCATTAACCCAAAGCCTGAAATGTTGAGCCACCAATGCCCTATAGTGAAAAAAACTCTTGATTTTTACCTTCTTTGTCTATAAACAAGGCCTTTTTACCTTCTTTGTCTATAAACAAGATTTTTTTCCCTCTTTGCTGTGTATAGAGCGAGGTGGTATGGCGCGGCATGGCTTTGGAAGCATTAACAGTTTGGAAAGTAACAGCAGCCTGCCCAGTGTCACCAACCATCACACTCTCTCTGACCGCCGTGTAGCAGCATGGGCTGTCTCCTTTGAGCGTTTGCTCCAGGACCCCATTGGTGTGCGCTACTTTTCCGTAAGTAGCACCACTTATGAACAAGCATTAACATTAGACAGGTTGTCTTCTCTTTATATATATATAAAGAGAAGATATCTTTTCAGAAGATATTTAACTGTGTGTTGTGGGAGTGATATTATCTGATCTTTCTTTCTTTTTTTTTTTTTTTTACTGCTACAGGAGTTTCTGAAGAAGGAGTTTAGTGAAGAAAATATTTTATTCTGGCAGGCCTGTGAATTCTTCAGCCAGGTTCCTGAACATGATAAAAAACAGGTGAATTATATATCAGCATTTAAGGAATAACAACTTATTTCTATTTTTTTTTGCTCTCCATATTGAAAACAAGCAAGGCCTGACAGGATTTTCTACTTTTAAAACATTTCCTGTAAAGCGAGTGATCTTGTGAAGACAGGTCTTGGAGTCAGAGCTGTCGATTAGGCCCTGTGCGAACTCATTTACAGGGGGTAGGGGCTAAAGAGAAAATAAAGAAATTTACATAACACCACACCCACCCCATCCCACAGACATACACACATTTCCTATGCTGATGTTATCACACTGCCATTCATAACCTTTTCAAACTGGATTGCATGATTAACACATGATTAAGGACAGATGTAACGTTTAGGCAAAACTTGGCTAGGTCACATATTTCTTCTGCAACAAGTTATTCAAAAAACAACACTTTCTGCTCATTATATTTGATGAGCTTAAAATGTAGAAACAAATTATAGATGTGATATGTGCACATTAGTCCGTTCAAGAATTATCAATAGAAATAATAATTTCAAAGCATAATTAATTCCCTGACTTTCCAGTCTCTCAACAACATTGGCCTCCTCTAAGTAGCTGACTGAGGATAAGAGAATGACTGTAAATTGGTGCCTACAGAGCAAAGCAAGACTATATATAGATATCAAAGCTCTCCCAGCTTACAATTTCTACTTTTTTTCCTTAAGTAATGTCAGCTACGGGAAGTTGTGTAGGTCATGGCAAGATCTAGAAGACTAAGTAGTCTTCCTTTACGGTGCCCCAATGACTCTAAGGACCTGCAAGAAGGTTTAGCAGACACAGGATTGTTGGTGCAAGCAGTGCATCTGCATAGAAGAGTTCAGATAAAAAACTTCCCCGCAACCTCGACACAAAAGTGTGATGTATGCAATACAATATCTAGATACGACAGATGTATTTTGGAAAATAGTGCTGTGGGCCAATAAAAGTAGGTTTGAAAAGAAAAAAAGAGCAGTATTTGTTGAAAAGGACACCTTGCCAGATGTTAAGTATGAAAGTGGATCTGTTATGCTTTGGAGTGGCAGCTACTGGCACATGAAACTAAACACGGAGATATATCTGTAAAGATTCTAAATCATCCAGGTAAGGTTATCTGGAAGTTGAGATATGTCAGCTGGACTTCTTTCTAGAAGTTCTTTTCTTTAGTTGTCTTCCAGTTGACATGACTGAACTTCCAGATGTACACAGAAGGAATTTGAATTTGGGAGCAAAGGTGACACAGCCAGTCAAGAAACTGACACTGAAATGACATTGATTTCTACAACAACACAGTGAGCTGAAACTTATCTTGAAATACACTTTTATTTACATGAAGAAATGCAATCTGAAGCTTTTGGCAAGGCCTTGAAACTATGACACTGAACTTTAACAGGGTTTGCATGGGGAAAACCCAAGAATATGTCAGAACAAGAAGTATTTTCAAATGAGAGTGAGGGGGTTTACATTCACTGTACAAGAAATTAATGACTTCTACCTGTTTGCAAAAATGTTTGGAAGCCGAGATATCAAGACAATTGGTTATTTTTTAAACCATGTTCCTGGAATAAAGAAACAACTGATTTTTTTTCATATTTTGATCTCCATGTTGTTGATTCATCTTTGCCACCAGCTTTCCCAGAAAGCCAGAGAGATCTACAATAGTTTCCTCTCTAGTAAGGCCACTACTCCAGTAAACATTGACAGCCAGGCACAACTTGCTGATGATGTCCTCACGGCACCAAGACCTGATATGTTCAAGCAACCACAGTTACAGGTGAGCTTTTATGTATATGGACTAGGGCTGCACAATTCGATAAAATAAATGTGTCAAAATAATGCGATTATTTTGACAAATATTTCACTTGCAATTTATATAATATTATAGTGTTATAATAATTTTGTATTTCTATACTGTTACATTTGAATACAAAACTGTACATTTAATAGTTAAATATATTTATCTAGGCTAACACAAATGATCCTGTTAAGAGTATGTTTGACAATATTTATTTATCAACTCAAAATTATATAAAACAAATATTGAAACACATACGTAAGTTATTTAGCCTGTAATATATTATTTGTAATAAATTGCAGCCTAAAGTCTTGTACAAGTCCATATTGCGATTTGGAATTTTATGCGACTCATTATGCAGCATTAATATGGACATGTAACATGCATGCCAACAGAGCTAAAATCTCTTTATCGGTCTTAAAAGTTAACTCCTTAATAAAAAATCCAACTTTCTGTCCTCCCTCTATATATCTCTGTAGATCTTTAACCTGATGAAGTTTGACAGTTATGCTCGATTTCTGAAGTCGTCGCTGTATCAGGAGTGTATGCTGGCTGAAGTGGAAGGTCGACCTCTTCCTGACCCCTACCATGTGCCCTGTAGCCCTGCCCCCTCTAAACACAGCATTATCTCTGAGCGTTCCACTTTCTCCACACCAAAAAAGGTAATGAGAATCTTTGCATGGAATTAACCTGTTGTTTTTTGTCTGACAGCTTGGAATACTTAACTTTTCATATTTCTACAAACAATTTAATACTTGTTGCTTAAAGCTGAAGGATGCAGGATTTGGGGAATGCATGTTGAAGAACATTTTATCATGCATCATGTATTTGCACAATGTGGATTAAACTGACTGTTGACATTCGATGTCATTGACATTCGGTTAAATTTTAGGACTGTTTCTCACACTGCAGTTGAGACCTTCTGTAAATATGATGACTAAACAGCATAAGTGTATTAGCATACTATTAAAAAAGGTATATTGTGGTTTAGTAGCTGCCCCAAGTATTTGTGGCTCTCAATATATACTGTAATTATCTGAGGTTATCATCATCTTCTTGGGTTTACTGAAATGTTTTGAGAATCATAGTGTTATTGTTTTATTAAATTGACTCAAATAACAAAGTAGATACCTTGACCTACCAACTAGCTAGCATTAACATAGTACCTTAAACAGAGCAACAAATGAAAAGACAGAAAAAAACAAATAAATTATAAAAATGTACAGATCATTATCACTCTCACCACGTTGTAAATGGATAAAGAAAAGCTAGCTAAAAAATTAGCCACTTTAGCCACTAGCCAGCTAGCTCTATTAGCTTTTACATTCGATAATGCCTCAGAAAAATAAATTGTCTCCCATTCACTAATGTCCAAATTAGACAATAAATAAAAGTTAATTTTCCTAATATACTGGCTGTGGCTCTCCTAGTCCTAGAACTAGCTGTAGCCTAGGGCTGTATGGTTTAATTGGCTTTGTAGTTTAATTAATTAAATCGTTGGATCAGGTTTTGATTCAGGATTGATTCACAATTCATAAATTATTTATGTAATGTTACAAATATTAAGTGTTCTAAAATCGAGAAATTCAATTAAAAAAAGCAGCTTTCATAGAAAATTGTATATCTTACATATTCCCGAAATACTCTCATTTTGCAAGAATATCGCTTCTTCTTTTGAGTTAATGTGCGGTTGGTGAAATACTTACACCTACTGGACTAGAGTATGGCACAGAAGATTACAAGACATGGCATTTAAACATCAACAACATTTACCTGCTTATAGATACTTTTAGTAGTTAAAACCTGCAAGAAATATAGCTGCAGATATATAAATATAGCTGAAACAGATAAAACAGTAAACATTAGTGCTATTGCATTGAATGAAATTGAAAATCGCATACAAATTAACCACCAAACTCACCGAACACTCCTGGCAAATCACTAATTACTAACCAGTGTTGTTTGGGTGGTTCACTGTAAGTCAGGAACCCTAATATTATAGAGTACTTTTCTTCTGTTTTTGTATATCTGCAAAATATAAACATCCTACACACTGTAGCTCTAATTAACTTTAATTACATTTAATTCTATTCTCTAGGTTACTATATTCATTTCCTCTGTTTTCTGTATTACAGGACACTCGGAAGCCTAGGACAGGCAGGTCGAGTGACGACCTAAGAGATGACCCTGACAGGAAAAACGGCATTTTCTCCTGGTACAGAAACAGGAGCTTTGGTAAAGGTCCGAAGAAAAGAGAAATAACAGATTTCAATTACAGTAAGTGAACATCTAACTTCCAAATATTCTTGATCTTTCTGTGACCATAATAAAGTTTAAGTTGTGGACATTGGTTGTGTGCTATGTTCACAACATGGTCCCAAAGTTGGCTGTGAGACGTGAAGTGTTGTGCTACATAAATTTGCTGAAATAAGTTATAAAATAAAAATTACAATAAGTGATATAAAAATATTGTAGTAATACAAATATTGTGCTTTGTTTATGTGCAGCTAGTAATGGCCGAAGGGAATCTCAAGGGTCTTTGTCTTCTGGTGCCAGTCAGGAGTTCAACACACCCAGCGCCACATTGAGAAACGAGGTAAACTTGACCAGGGAGGAAATCAACAGCTTTTTTTTTTCTTTCTATTTTCTAAAAATAAACTTTAGAATGTTAATGGTTATGTTGCATACTCTTATGAATGATGCTGTTGTAAGGGCCTTGTATAGCGGCATTTATTATCATTACCATTTAAAAACGTTCCAAATCTTAGGGTAACTAATCAGACGCCAAAATTGTAATATAAATAACTATTAATTGTCAATACCACTATGTCTTTATGTAAGAACAATGCACATGTAAAACAGAAATTTTTGGCTGTTATTCATGTACTCATTAAGATATTAAATACTAATAGGAACTAAAAAGTTCCTATATTCATTCTTAAATTATGTTAAAATCTACCAGGTTTACCCTAGAGTTTTGCGTAATGTGCTTAACCCAGTGATAATAACGCTCTCTTCAGATCAGTTCTGTTCTCTATCTGACACCATTTCTGGTCCTCTTTTTCTAACCAAAGGTTGTAGTGTATGTGTATGTCGTCCACATTGTGGCTTTATTTTGGTAATCAACTTAAGCTAATGAAATTATGTTCCTTATGTGTGTTGATTCATACAGAGGAGCTCCACATGGGAGAGAGACAAAACAGGGGCAAGCAGGTCATGCACAGTGTCACTTCCTGATGGCTCCAGCTGCTGTGTGTGTCTGAAGCAGGGTGCTTCCATCAGACAAGTGTTGCTGGAGCTCTGCCAGAAACAAAGCATCAACATGGCTGCCGTCGATCTCTTTCTTGTCGGGGGAGAGAAGGTAGTTGGTTAGAACTTCTTTTTTAGCCTTCTAGATATCTTCACTCACTCAGTATTTACTTAGGTTATGATTGGCCATGCACAGTTGTGCTTTTCTTCCTCTCTTATTTTTCCTTTTCTTTCCAGCCCCTAGTATTGGATCAAGACAGCATGACGCTCAGCTCAAGGGACCTACGAATAGAGAAGCGTACTCTTTTCAGGTAAATTCTATACTTCTGAAACTGGCTGTTGCCACAGTCAGTGAGTGTCTTCATAACCTACATCCTCACTAAGCAGATAAATGAGCACAAACGAACGCATACATGCCATCATCATATGATCACAAGTTAAAATCATTGCGATCATGTGTGTCTGGGAGTCTGGTGAGCAAAATTGGCCCTGCTGTCTAGATTCTTTCTCCCTTGCCCATCACAGTGACACTAGCCAATCATGGCAAACTGTGGGATATGTGGAGGAGGGTTGTTAGTGTGTTCTTCTGAGTGAGCTTGAGAAGAAGTTAAAAAAATGCAGAGGTTCTTTTCACATGTCTTGGAGGAAACGCTAACTGGTTGGGAGCTGTCATGTGATAGGGGAGAGTTAGCTAGTAGGTGGGAATTGGCAAGACCAAATGTAAAGCTAAAAACCTTCACTTGTACTGTATCTTTTTTTGTACCAACTCATTGTACTAACTCCTTTCTAACAACATTGTTGTCACTGGATATTATTCTTAGACTGGGACTTATTTGTTATTTGAACTAGCAGGAATATGCCTTTGATGGAGACTACAAAGGATTTTCTTACATACAGATGTGTGCTGTAAATGTAAATGAATGAAAGGGTATTCAGTAAAGATCTCTAACGTTGCCATATTATTATATATAATATAAACACAGAGGTCAGTTATTACAGCTGGCTGTAACCCTGCCTTCTAAAAAGAGAGCCAGCCGGGTCACTTTCCCTACAGTTTAATTGAAGTGCATAACGCATAAGAAACAGTATCAAACAAGTTCATGTCTACACAGGATGTAGACTATAAATATTTCCATTCTGTCTTCTATTTTTAGGTTGGATATGGTGCCTATTAACAGATCTGTGGGCCTTAAAGCCAAGCCTACCAAACCAGTAGCAGAGGTGCTGCGGCCTGTGGTTGCCAAGTACGGCCTGCGCCTTAACGACCTGGTGGCCAGAATAGTAAGTCACTTTGCCATGGCAACATGCATTTGTGGCACAACATCTGTGGAGAAGCAAGGGTGGAGCTCACTGGTTTCCAACTACATAAAAGTGCTTGTCTGGAATCAGTATTGCCACATAAAGCATCAAAAATGGTGTCAGATAGAGGGCAGAACTTATCTGATCTCCACCATGATCTGACTTGAATGTTAATACACCACACAAAGTGATATCATAGAAAATCTGCAAAATGTTTTTGTAATGTTAAGACTACTTTTTCTGCATAATTTTGTCAAGTGCTACATAAAATCATGTAAGATCTTTATGTGAAATATTTTTCTCAATGGTGTGGTGTCACGGGGGAGCTACATGCTAACATTTCTTCATGTTGTTTTTCTAGAGCGGAGAGATTGAGCCTCTTGATTTAGGGCTGCCCATATCAAACCTTGACGGCTTACGAGTTGTCCTCGAGCGCTCCGATCCATGCTCTTCAAATGGTATGCATAGAAACACACCTGCTTGCACACTTACACATTTTTATTCTGCTACAAGGCTCTTTGCCTGAGTATGTCAGTGTGTCTGGAGTGCATGTCCTTCATATGTGATAGGAGAGAGGCCACAGGCACACTTATGACCACACACAAAGCCTTGTACGTTCCTAACAGATTTCCTCGTATTGAATAGACATCATATTGTTTTTACTGATAAAGTGGTGTGTCAGTCTGGTCAGGGTCATCACTAAAAGCGGTTGTATAACCCTTGTTTTGTTTCGATCTGAAAACAGACAAGTCCAAGACACTTCCCAAAACACAGACACCCTCATCGACCAGCAGGGGGCAGTCAACACAGGTAAGACTGAGCATACTTCATAATGATTATTTTATTTTATGTATTTTTTGCCATTAATTATTTATTTTAAATGACACAAAATGTGTGTGCAGCCTCAACGTGTCTGTCTGAATAAATGGGTTTTGAGAAAGTTTGTAACAGAGATGACTGTCTCCAAGGAGAGTCATTAGGAAGCCACAGACAGGGTTGCAGATAAATCGTATGTAATTTCAGTAAAGAATAGAAATAATGAAAGACATGGTAGTAAAATCTTTTTTAAATCAAGTTTTTTTTAACATGTATGTTGTGTTATTTGCATGAAAGCAGAGTTATTCAATGCAGTCATTTTCTTAAACGGGCAGCACAGTGATATTTGTCAAATTCCACCAAGAGCACATTTGACTTAGCGGATCATTAAGTTTTTTAGTCGATTCAAATGAGTTGGTGCTGCAAATGAACAAAATAGGATTAGTTTTAAAAAAAACATGTCTGTTTTATACACCCTAATTTTTTATATTAATTCTGTCCTTTAGAGTGACATTATATAATAGATGGCCTTTCAGACGAAATTGCTGACTGTCTTGGGTTAACTACAAAACAGAAGCAAGTATGATAGTCAAAATAGAGTAGACTAGCTCTGGTGATTTGTGGAAAGGATTCGCAAGGTAACGCCAAAGTCTCAAGAACAACTATGGCTGCTCCTCCAAGGTGCTTAGAAAAACTTACCAGACAAATGTTCACCTTACTTCTGATGTGTTATTAAAGGCAAAGGGGGGTCTAGCCAGCTGTTGACTTTGTTTCGATTAGCTCTGTTTACATCAGTTTATTAAAAATTTTGTGAGTTTTTAAAAATAGTTTAATTCTTTGTTTTTAAAGGCAGCTTTACAGCATCTTGTGCCAAAGACTGTTGTGCACCAATAATTATTTTGTTTTAATATTAATGTTGTCGTTGTCACACCATCAGGGAGATCACAAACCAGCTGAAATACCTGTTAAAGGAGAGGAAGGAGATAAAACCGCAATCAATGAAACACCCCAGAAAAAGAAAGGCAACAAGTTTCATCTGGATGATGCTGAAGGTGAGGTTGGAATCCTGAGTCAAGTGGTGGCATTTATTGTCATTTGAAACATATACAGCTGGCACAGTGACTAAACAAACTATTATAGACTTCACATAACTATAATTATACTATAATACTGTAGGACTGGCAAAGTTTCATTAAATTCTGTCGAGCCATATACAGACAGAGTGGGTTCTGGTCCTCCAATGTATGAAATGTTAAGATATTTTTGAAAGAGCAAGTTCTGATCAATGTACAAAACCTTTCTTTTACTTATGTAGATTATGTATTATCATTATATAAACCCAGCCCTTCTACTGTTTTAAAGGTCTTGTAGCATCGTTCTTTAGATGTCTTTGTGACATTTCAGATTTTCTTCCACCTCTGTGCTGGTTATCATGCTTTCTCCAGTTCTCTTACAGTGATTTTCTCTTGATTCACATTTGCTTTCTGTCTGTTTCTCTGCTTGTTGTTAAACACAGAGTTCTTTGAGTTGCTGAGTCGTGCTCAGAGCAGCCGTGCTGATGATCAAAGAGGTCTGCTGAGAAAAGAGGACCTGGTACTCCCTGACTTTCTGCGTCTGAAGCCTGAGCCCAGTACACCTCCGTCCTGTTCCACTCCCACCTCCCAGAAACATGGTCACGACTCATTGCAGGCCCCAACCGTCACCTCCAATGGACACAACCCCAAAGCTGGAGACGAAACAGACCGGCTCGCCCCACCCCTCTCCCCCATCCTCCGTCCACAAGGGCCCCCGGGGCCGGACGGTGAGGGACTGTGTGACCTCACTTTGGTGGGTGAGGGAGAAATCAGCAGTCCCAACTCTACCCTGCTGCCCCCTGTGCCAACCTGCTCACCCCCTCACGATGCCAACAGCACCTCTCCATCGCCGCCTTCCGCCCACAGAAACCCCAGCTCAGGTATTTCTCCTGGATGACTAGGCGTATGTGCTCTAGTGTTTATAGTGAGCGTATGTTTGTGGTGGCTGACATTTGTAAATGAATAAACATTATGCCTCATATTGTAAATACATTAATGAGGTCAGATAGAACTGACACTTGCCAGCTTTAGATGCACTTTATGGTGTTAAAGAACACCTCTCAGCTCTCCTCTGGGTTTCTCTACAATTCCCCACTCACAGGACTTATCAGAACAAATTCATGTGGGAAAAAAGAATTGATTTCCTTGCTTTCCTCTGTTAATACCAGTGTTGTTACCTATTGTGTTACAAAGATGCTGAGGTTTCTAGTTTTCTACGCATCTCTTGTTATGTGGTGTTGAATCTTAGTGTTTTTAATCATGTTACTTCTTTAATCATTTTGTAGAGAGTAACTAATGATTCATTACGAAGCGTGTCACTTCATATTCCATCTTCCTAACCTGCAATTCAACAGTTTCAAAAGTTGCATTTGACCAACGAAGGCTTAATAGACAATTCTAGAATTATTGGTACCCTTCATGTGAACGAGCAAAAATCACCATATTGATTAATTAGTGAAATTTTGAGCTTAAGCATCCTTATTTAAAGCGGTATTCGAGCCATATTTATTTCTCTTAATGTAGCCATGAACGTTTCATTTTAAGTTTTATTTTAGATCTTTATTTTAGATCTCTCTTCATTTTCAAAAACAGAGAGTGACTCAGTCATTGCAAAATTTTGATTAATTGATACGATGTTTAACGCATGGCCAAGTATATTTCTTGGCATAGACAACCAACCGTTACTGATTAGAAATTGTGCTGTAAATCTGCATAGAAATTCCTGAAAGTAAAATTTATTTTTTTTAGTAATTATTTTTACATTTACTATTAAACAGTAGAAGACATTTGTCTATGTAATGAATAAAACACAATGGGACGTGATACTATGGGAATGTAATCAAATGCTAGGATATTTGACATTACCTGATTATTAATAACTGATTATTTTTATTTATCAGCATGTCCCAATAGATTTTATGCCTTTTCCATTTTTATTTAGTAAAATCGATGTGGTACTTTTAATCTGTTTATAGCTACATATATGATTGTG
Source organism: Clarias platycephalus (assembly GCA_030068275.1). NCBI lineage: Eukaryota > Metazoa > Chordata > Actinopteri > Siluriformes > Clariidae > Clarias > Clarias platycephalus. The sequence goes on from JAQQZT010000001.1 coordinate 21,341,144, forward strand.
AAACATCCACAAAATAATACTTTTTCAGAAGACATTAACTCTAAATCAGTTATATTGTGCTTCATTTTGAGATATCCATATGTAAATGAAGTGAATTATGATGATGTTCTATTTGAAATTTTATTTACATTGGCTGCAGATTATAATATATTTGTGTACTCAGTATGGACACAATCTGTAGCCAATGTGAATAAAATTTCAAATAGAAAATTGTCATAATTCCCTTCCTTTGCATATGGATATCTCGTGTAAAAGTCCATTCTTTTACATATAACCGAAGATAATTCACATATAACCAGCAACCAAATGTTTTGAAACCAAATTTTCCAAAGAGTAAATACAAAATTTAAAATACAAAATCAACAACTATGTTTACTAGCGCTGCAAGTTGTTTGCATAATTCACATGAAAGATGCCAATAATTCTGGAGTTCACTGTATGTAACTACTGTTTACGGACCCTCTTACAGTGTAAGACGGCTGAGTAAAGACTAAGTTTTAAGTACATTTTTACACATCAGCTGCATCACAGCATTTTTAAGCACAACATTGTTAAATTGCAGGTCATTCTACCTCTGCTGTAGATCATGTTGATTTTGTGTGTGTCTAATAAACACTAGAGGTGAAATCACACTAGACTTGCTTGTGATCTTGTGTAGTATCACTCTTTCTAAATCATTTTCTTCCATATTGATTTTTCCATATTTCCCCACTCTTTTTATGTTTCATTTTTATTTTTATTCCAGAAAGACACATCACAATACAACAATAACATATTTTTTCAATAGGACAAAAGGAAAGAGCTGTTTCTAAGAAGAGTTGCATCTTTGTTCCTAAGATTTAATTCAGGATCAACAGAAACTAAGCAAACGATAATTAAAGAGAATTACATAAATTAAATATGTAAAGGGTTGACAAAAACAACCTCATGGCATTTAATAGTTACTAGTTCAAACATGCTTATTGCAGACCAAACAGACAGACAAACATAAATATAAAAAAGTTAATCTACTGTAATTAAAATGACTTTAGACTGTGTACAGCAGAGGAATTATACTGCCACCTTGAGATTTAAACATTTAAGACACAATGAAGTGAAACACTTGTGTTCAGCAAGAAGTTATCATTATTATCGTAACATAACACGTGGTGTTCAGGCGCACAATTAAGTTCAATACAATCTCTAGAGTAAATTTGTATTAATGAAAGAACTAATTTTTGTTTTTCGGATTAAAGCAGATAGTCGTCACAAATACCAGACAATTATACATTAAGTACATTTGTGATCTGCCCAAGATCAAGAAATGTGCAAACTGCGTTAGAGCAAGTAAATTATAAGAATGTATTGAATATGGGTTCTTCAGTGCTGGGATTAGGGATCACTGTGTCATCAATGACAAACCCAGCTCTTTCTTCATCTACCCAAAATCATAATTGAAGCATTCCTACTTATCTTAACCAAGTTGCTCCACATACGCTTGAACATGTTTCTTTCTCAGGTGCAGCGGATGAAAGCAAATCTGCAGTGAGCGACCAGCAACCGACAGAAACACCAAAGCAGAAAGATACACCAGTATTTTTGCCAAGGACTGGTGTAGATGGTGTCTCTCAGGATGATAGCTTTGAAGGGTACGCAGCTGAGCTCCGTCAGTGCCAGAGCAAAATGAGGAATGGACCTTACTCCTCTGTCCATCCTCCACGTCCTCTCAGCAATGTTTCACATGGCAGCCAAAATAACACGACACAGTACAAAGCTACATTTGTATAAATGATATTGTGTAGAGATTTCTGTGCTAGAGCATGAAGGATAAATCAATGTAATTGTGTACAAGTGTATTTTGTAATGATAAACATTAACTTATTGAATGATAAAATGAAAGCTGTGATTTTAAAACTTCAATCAAATAAAAAGAAACATGATACACCTTTAGGCTCACTGATGAAGTTACAGATAACCAGTGAACCTGCTTCAAATGTTGAAAGTGACTGATAAATGAATAGTTGGGGAATGGTAAATAAAAGTGACCATGATCAAACATTTTGAAACGTATTTTGTTTGTGTACTTGTATTTTAAAAACTGAGGTGGACTGCTGTCCTTATACTATATGACCAAAAGTATGTGGACCCCTGGCCATCACATCCATACAATATGTGCTTGTTGAACCTCTCACTTCAGATTTAGCCCCTGTGGCCGAGGAGAACTAGATTTTGAACTGTGGCTTGGGGATTTGTCTTCCTTCAGCCATAAGAGCGTTAGTAAGGTTAGGCCCTGATGTCAGGAAAAGGAGCATGGGGTACAGTCAGTGTTCTGGTTCTTCCATTTCATTCCAAATGGATCTCACTTTGTATACAGTTGCACTGTCATGGTGGAACAGGCTTAGGGCCCACTAGTTCAACTGGAGAAAAATCTTAATGTGACAGCATTAAAGACTGTCAAGAAGACTGTGTGCGCTTCCATTTTTGAAACCACAGTTACACATATTTTTCCAAATACTACACTAAGTGTAGTTTCAGTGGTCATCAGTTGCAGTGTTGTTTCTTAAAATGCATCAGTCAGCCATAACATTAACACATTAACATAGATCTCTAATTATATACCAGTAAACTGGTGACAGGATCATGTGCACTGAAGTCTCACACAGAGAACACTTTCTACCTTGATGGTATCCAAGTAAGTGTGCAATGTTTCACTAGTGCTTGGATTCCAAGGATCAGGTGTTCCACTTCATGTTCATAGGAATGACTACAGTGGGTTCTGAGCCACCTTGGGATTGTAATTCACAGACATACAAACTTCTTCAAAACATTTGCATCATTTAAATGTTTTACTGCGGCTAAGAGCCCTATCACTGTGCTTGATGTCTTCTGTAAATTTGTTTTACACCTTGGTTAATAAGAAATTTCATCACAGTCCCAGTTTGACTTGAACATTCTTAGTATTATGAAAATATTTTGTGTAAACTATTAAATATTTTACCAAGAATTTCATATTTAGAAAGTAAGTACCTATTACCTACTAAGTACTTAGTATACCTAAGTACCTATACTACTTACATATTATTTATCTATTATTTAGATGATGTATATTCAAACAGATATTACTGAAATCTTTGGTGATTAATTCTAATTGTGAATAATCACAATTATCATGGAAATATGTGGTTAATTTTTTGTAGCTTCACAGCCCTACTATACAGTATATATTTATACTTAAAAAAATATATATATTTATACTACTTTTTGATAACACAAACAAAAATGTCATTATTTCAGGTTAAAAAAAAATGCACCAAGGACATAGGTGAAGATGCAACAAGAGAAAGAAGACAAGATTAAAAAGTAGTATGTGGTGATTTTTAGTTAGCGTATTCATGCAGTATAATTTTAAAGATATTTATGTTTAAAACATTGGTATCATTTCAAGTGCTTATAATTTGCTTATAATTATAATTTGATCAAGTCTTAGTTCTTGATGTTCTAATGTCTTACCACGAATTCTGCCCCAGTGAAGTATAAGGGACAAACAGAGTTCAGTGCATGGTGCCAGTGATGCACAAACAAATGTGCGCAAATGTAAGACCTATCTACTTAACAAATGAAGAAATGTTTTTTTTAGTCTTCAGGCACTTCAAACTTTTTTATTCTAGTTTGTTTTAAATAAACCTGTGATATATGTCATTAGCTACTATCTAGTACTTCTATAAGCATCTTATACTGTTCATTTCTACTCATATCTGTAATATTTTTATGCTTTATTTTTATGAAATATTTTACAGAGTTTGGAAAACATTACTAAAAGATTTAATTATATTGTTTTATAAATTTGTTTTCTTTATCCCTTTATCTGTTGACCTGTTTAAATAACATTTATTTTGTGACTGTTTTGGGTAATAGGGGTACTGCTCTTATTTTACTGTTTAGTTGTGTTAATTTGTAACTATTTTTGATTATTTTGGTTTTATATGGGAACATAGCAAATATAATTTCTCAATGTAGAATGTCTCAATATACTTTTAGAAAAAAGGCTTTATCATGAATAAACCTGAATGTGGGTAGTGATGCATGTTCATCCATCACATTTTAATTTAAAATAACTTTCCTTTGCAAATGGGAGGCGTGACTATGGAAATTCATTGTAATGCACAACAGCTTAAAGGCATTTTGTAAATAGAATAGCACTTTTGGTTACACCTTAAGAGCACCACAAAATATTCTATGAAATATTTAATTTAGAAAGTAAATCTTCTTTAGTTTAGAAAATAATACAATAAAAATAAATCTTCAATTTAGAAAATAATACATTTAAGGTTGTTAAGAATGCAAAAACAGGAGGATATTTAAAAGACAAGTAGGCACCTCTGTTTGTTCCAGTAGACAGGTATGTGTCCATGTCTTTATTTAATCTGATGCGTCTTTAATCAGAAACACTATCTGACTTGAAGGATAAATGTGTTGGGGTTTCTTTTGGTGCTTTTAAAGATCACTGGACCTGCTTTTGACAAACTTGTATGTTTTTTTCTTTTCTTTTTTCCCCCCACTTTTATGGCGCGCTCTGTGAAAAGCTTTGCCCTTCTGACCTGTCGATTTTTCCAGCTTCTTCTTTGCATCTTGTTCATTTCTCTCTCTAATTTCTCTTCTCTAACCTTCTACTGACTTTTTTGGATTGTTTTCAAATCAGTTACTGTTGTGTCATCTTCCTTAATTAGGAAAATAATAAATTTAATGGTGCTCTTTGGGAAGTTCAATGTTTGAAATTTTTATAGCCAAACCCTGCTTTTCACTTTTCTGGGACTTGATCTGGTTTGATAGTATCTTTGACATTTTTGTGTTTCTGTTGGTAGCATTCTTTTTATATAGTGATCATAAGACACTTATTTCCACAGGCCATCACAGTTAAACATATGTTATATATATGGAACAAATATAGGGATTGTATAAATGTATAAATAGCTTTAAAACGTGCATAGAATAACATATTATGGTCTTTTTTGTATTCATGTCATATAATCCCAATTAAGTCTATTTTTATTCCTGGTTAGGACACTATAAATTTGGATGGTGAATAATTGTCCAAGCCACTGTATATTCTCTATGTTTCAGCTATATCTTCAAAAATGTTGCTTATTCGGCTATTTTGGGGTATGTATCTTCACCATTCGATTTGCTATATCATGACTAATTCAGCGGATCTGCAGAACATATTTTTTTATCTCTATAAATGTCAAATGACATAGCGTTTAATTGGAATGATAAATTCTATCTGCATTCTGAGTGGTTTTGAGATATTAAGCTTTAAAGTACAACTCCAGATAGCAAAAATGTACTGTACTGTACCTACTCACAATAAGTTAGGGATATTGTTATTTACATGAGTGCTTTTCCTATTTGCTCTGAATTTGAATGAAATAAG
>JAQQZT010000001.1:21414648-21424879 GCA_030068275.1 Clarias platycephalus
TATTTACACATTAAGTTTACTGAAAGTAAAAACAGTTGAAAGTCAGAGGACGTTTCTTTTTTTGCTGAGTATATTTTATAAAATAAAATAGAATTACATGCAGCATAGAAATCATTTTTATATGCCAAAACATCTGATTGTAATGTAGTGATGAAATATTATTGAACAATAATTATCTACTAAAATCAAATGCAGCAATAAAATATGAAAGCACCTTTTCCAAAGTGTCCTCATGAAGCTCGTTTAAGTTAAGTGTGTAGACCCCCTCCTCTGCTCCCAATATCAGGTACTGATCTAGAACAAATTGATAAAATATAGATTGGTCAGTGTGAAATTTAACAGACTTAGAGATAATGCAGATCCTCAACAACCTTATAAAAATTCCACCATTAACATTACATAGGTAAGCAATACAACTAACAAATATTGTTCTTATTCTACATGGATTTACAACCAGATTTTATGAATTGAAAAGTGTCATCCTTTTTATCTATTTCGAATTGCATTTAATGTTGTAAAATGTCTCCGTTAAACAACTTAGTTTCTGTTATCACCTCAAAGCAAGTCAAGTATTCCTCAGTTTTAAGGAATAGTTCTCCAAGCTTCCTGAATTACTGTTTTTTTTTGGCTCTCATGTTTGTAAAGTTTTTGGGCTCTCATTTTCAGTTCAGTCCCTGTACCTGAGCAGTTTCAGAGGAATGTTTTTGCTTGTTAAGCCACATAGTGACATCTGAATCATTCAAGCATAAATATACAACTAACATAAGGCATGAACCAGTGAGAAACAGGTGCAGATGAAGACAGATGATTAGGCCGGTGATTAGTATACTGTTGATGCTGAACGGTAGGCGGTTAGAATAAACTGGATGGGAAATGAGGTTGCTGCTGAGGTTGTTATATAAACTACCAATTTTTAAACTGCATTTTTAGGCACTTTGCAGGCTGTCGCAGTAAATAAATGTATTTTTTATAAAAATTAAATGTAATTTAATTTAATTAATATGAAGAAGTGGCGGCACGGTGGTGTAGTGTTGCCTTGCACCTCCAGGGTCCGGGTTCGATTCCCAGCCAGGCTCGATTCCCGTCTCTGTGTGTATGGAGTTTGCATGTTCTCCCCGTGCTTGGTGGGTTTCCTCCGGGTACTCCGGTTTCCTCCCACAGTCCAAAGATATGCAGGTTAGGCTAATTGGAGTTCCCAAATTGCCTATAGTGTGTGAATGAGTGTGTGAGTGTGTAAGTATTTGTGTGCCCTGCGATAGATTGGCACCCTATCCAGGGTGTATCCCGCCTCGTGCCCTAAACCTCCTGGGATAGGCTCTAGATCCCCGCGACCCTGAATACAGGATAAAGCGGTATAGAAGATGAGTGAGTGAGTAATATGAAGAATTGAGGGGGTTACTCGAGAATTTTCCACAGTACTATAGGTCCTGTGTAAATCATCAGTCACCTTAATCACATTTGTATTTGTCAGCCAATAGTATAGCATGGAATGGGAAAAGCTGTGATTTGACTTCAAAACATTTGGGACTGAATCATCATTGTGCTACATATAAATAATGAACATTATTCAACACATTCCTACCTCTGGTTTTTGGAAAAACCCATGTCACAGCACAGTGGATTCTTAATGGGCAGCCATTAAAAACCTTAGAGAAACAGGCCCCCATCTATGCAAGAGAACATAGAAATAAACATCATTTTTATTATGTTAAACTCTCATACAGTATTTGAAAATAATGCAGACTGTAATTTTGAAATTTATACAGTTCACTTTGTTATTGTTGTTGTTAAGTTAAAATTTTACAAGCATGCAGGGTGTAACTTGGTCGAGCTGAAAAACGTATGCTTTAAATTTAAATTTATGCTTTAACATACTGTATTATACTTCTAAAAAGTCATGTAGGTTTATTTGTAGTACTGTATATTAATTATTAGGAAACATAAGTAGGTAAAGCTCTTTAGTAACCCCTCTTACTACATATGATGTAAAACGGAAAGCAGTAGACCTCAACAAAGCACATGTAAGTAAATGCAGAAACACTTACATGGACTTGGGGGGTGGGAGGGAGTCCATGAGAATCAGCTCTCTACAGATTAATGGTTAAAACACAACAATCAAACAAACACAAAAAAGAAAGAAAAAACATATGAGGTTTGTGTTAGTCACACTGGTCAGTACTATTTTTATTAATTGAAAATTTTAAGCACATTTTGAACAGTCAAAACCATTTTAGTGGTTTAACATTGATTTCACTGTCAGTGATGATTAAAACATGCTGCAGTATTTAAAAAAAAAAAAACTTTCCAAATATGAACTGCACTGCAAAAGTAAAAATGTAAATCTTTAAAGTTATTCAATATGATATAATGACCATTTACAAACTTTACAAAACTTCTGTGTCTAACCGAATCTTCCGCTTTCTTTCTCATTGTGCTCCACTCAGGAGAGAGAGCTGTGTCTTTGCTGGTATTAAGACTTTGCCGCTTGTCTTGATTATTGTCCTCGCCAGGAACAAAAGGGTCACTGGACCACTGCCGCACATCATGACTGGCCGAGCATCTTATCAGAGCTGTGGAGTGAAAATTTGTTTTTTTTTTTATTAAAAAAGACCAGGTCTGAACATTTGCATTTGCTACATTGTAATTCACTTTAGGAAGCAATTGAGACAAGTAGGGATCAAAACAATAACAACAATATATATATTTTTTTATTGAAAAATGACTATGTTTGAGCACTTCTGTAATACCTGATTTAGGCCGAAGCGTTGAATCAGACTTTAGGGTAGCACTGGGCCTCAGGGTTAGATCTGTTCCCTCCTGAGCTGTACTGAAATTGCTCATGGGAGGAAGTGATGCAGTGGCGGATACTGGTGGAGGACTGAATAATGCACTTTTCCTTTTTCCCCACTATGTAACATCAAAAACATCTCACATCAGTACAGATACAGTATTTGCAAATAGATAAAGAATTACAAATAGAGTCAAATTAAAACCGTTTTGTGCATTTATTGCGTTTTCTTTTCCTTTTTTTTCTGTTGCACATTTAAGATTATGATTTGTCTCACTTTTTTTTTTTCAATTACACTCAAACTGTTTTAAAGTTGTTTGTATTTCAGTTCATACCTCAAAGGACGATTGTTCTTTTATTGTCAGGCTCCTGAAATGGGTAAGAACATGAACTTTTACAGATATTACAGAAAAGGAATTTTATAATGAAATATTGAAGAATTTACTTCAATCCGGTTATCTTCACCCCATCCTTAATACTGTTATTAATATTTTAGAGCATAACATGGGACGAATCTCTATACTGAATGAGGATGACACTGATTTCTATGGTTGCACTACGTTTTAGATGCACAAGATGGCGACTTTGAGCTGCTTCATACCTTTGCTGCAGCTCCTCTTCCACACAGTCCAACAGACTCCTGCAAAATCACCATTTATTCTACTTATATTTAGGATTTTGGAATGATATATTTTACTTTTAATGTTCTGCTTAGGTTATAGCTATCAATTAGGACAATTCGGTTCAGAACCAAATACTGTAGTTTTAATGAAAAAATAATAAGACAAAATATGCTGATTGAGAGGCAACAGAGCCGTAAACTTATAACAATTCACACAATATTATTTGCATGTAAACATTTTTTAAAAATTTTAAATAATTTTTACAGCATTCTAAGATTAAAGTCAGAATTAAAAAAAAAAAATTTAACATCAGAATTATTAGATTAAAGTAACAATTCTGAGGCAAAAAATGTCAGATTTCAGAGAATAAAGTCTAAAAAAAAAAAGTATTTTATGTTGGCCCTAATCCAACATAATTCAACATAACGGTGATAAGGTAATCAAGTGTGTGGTCTTCTGACTGTCACACCATGAAATCAGTTTATGCTACGTATTTAAATTAAAATATTCTTACGGAGACTCAGTTTCATCACCCGAAATGCTCCAGTCATCACATGAGTCCTAAGAAAAATATATTCGAATTGTGTTGAAATCATTGCTATATCTTCTTTAAGCCAAATGAAAATTATATTAAGAACGTATTACGGCCAACAGACATGTAACAAGCACATACTTACACTGTTTCAGAATGCAAAATACAAAACCCTTGCAAAATAGCAAGAATATTTACACTGCCTTAATATAGACATCGTTGTATCATATTAAAATAGAAATATATTCAATATTTCAGGGCTTTAATTTAAATAAAATTCAAACTCACCAGATCTGGATAAGGATCAGTCTCTTTCCTCCTCAGAGGTGCAAATTTGACCTGATCAACTAGAATTAAAAGAAATGCCAGAAAAGATTTGTTTGGGGTAGTTGTTTTTCGTCTGTGTGTAATAGTAATCTTTGTACAGTGTCTTGCTTAAGTGTTCATGTAACACCTGCCACTTGTGGTTTATTATGTTTGTGGGCTGTTAATATGTGTACGACATGTTACAATTCACCTCTTTAAGCATTTCTGTGTGTAAAATGTTTGTTACAAGCTGTAACTAAAGTCCATAATATGATGAGACCAAATTTTTTGGCCGAGGTACAAAGTGCTAAGTTTGGTGGTTCTCACCACAGTGAACCATGGTGATGGTAGCATCATGTTGAGAGGCCTCTTGGTTGCTTTCCCGACTAATGCGGTCCGTGCCTTTTGATGAATAGCTTTTCGAGAAAGGTTTCACCTGTGCCATTTTTGTATTTTTTTATAAGGCTTAATTTTATTTATTTATTTTTTATCTGCTGGATTTAGTAATGCCTCTTGGGATATACTAAGTTTGGTATCTTTTTCATTTAACTGATTTGTACTTTTTCAGAACTGCATCTTGGGCTTGTTTTGGAAAGCTTTTGGTTTTATGATAATAATTTTTCCTGAAAAATTTTCCTGAAATTTTCCTGAAATTCCTAATATATATATATATGAAATTTAATCCTATTTAAATTCCATTTCTCTCCTTCTTGAAATGTGATTCCAACCATTTTGTTGCACTGTTATCGTGAGTCATTCCCACTTATATATACTACAGAACAGTTTCATTGTGTGCAACATTGTTTGAATGTTGTAATCTTACTGATAGGACATGTGACAACAATGCCTCAGTGCCTATGCTAGCCAAAAAAGTCACCCACCCACCCCTAGCACACACAAAGTTCAACCTTGGAGCTGTTGACTCTGTCCCATTTCACATAGTTCTGCTCAAGTGTGGTTGTGTGTATGTGTCTGATTCTGAGTACGTCACCAGCAGACAACATGCCAAAGGGGTACGCAAAACAGTACCAGCTCTATGGATTCTGTGCCCACTGAAATCATCATTGCCTGCTTGCCTGAATGGAGCCTTTATGTCGCATCCATACATTAAAGTATGTGTGTGAATATGTGTCTGTAACTGTTTTGGTGTGTGGATGCACACATAGCAATGACTAACTGCCTGTGCATTGAAGCATTGAATGAAGCAAGCCATAATAATATTACATTACCACCCTAAAAACAGTAAATTATATAGTTATTGGTCTTAGAACTAGGTTTGGACTTCTCCTGTTCTCCTCCACAAATCTAATCTCTATCTAACACATCTGTAGCATGGTGTGCACCCGTGTGTACATGTGTCTGGGGTATGAAATTAAGTAAAAACTGTGGGAATCTATAAATTTCACAGCACCCTCACTGAAAAGCAACCACAGCAGCATATCCCTGGCACTGCGCCTGGTTTGCATTTTCTCCCTGTGCATAACGGTCTTCCTCCAGGTACTCTGGTTTCAATCAAAACACAGTCAAGACATGTGGTCTAGGTTGATTGGCTTTTCCACAATGCCCATAGTGTCTCATTGGGTGTGTAAGTGTGAGCTTGTGCCATGCAATGGGTTGGCACCCCATCTAGAGTGTACTCTGTCTTATCCCCTAAGTTCCCTCGGATAGGCGCAACCAGTTACTGTGCTTAGGGGGCAATTACTTTTTCACATAGGGCCAGGTAATTTTGGACAGTATTTTCCCTTAATAAATGAAAACATAATTTTAAAAACTGTGTTTCGTATTTACTCGGGTTGTCTTTATGTAATATTTACATTTGTTTGGTGATCGATTTTTTTACGCAATTTAAGTGTGACAAATATGCAAAAAAAAAATTATCAGAAAGGTCTTTTCATGCAGTACATTTGTTAAATTTTTAAATAGCTTTCTGGCTTTTATGTTGACTTTTTCTACCTTTTTATTAATTAATGTCCCTAATTATTAAGTGCATGATTTCTCAGTATTAAGTTCAGTTAACTTTTCACCCAAATGCAAACAATTTTGCCAGTGACTTTTTACATCACCCTGCATATTTAAGCAGGGGGGGAATTCAGATGCATATAATACAATTAGCATACTCATACTCACACTGTTCCTCAGAAAGACTTCTCTCTACTGGTAAACATTTTGCCTTCGACTGGATCTTATCTGGGGTAGCATCATTAGCCTGTGATCACATTCCCACCATGTACATTCACATGTAATAAACAATCATTATCAATGATTTCTTCACAAATCAGATCTTAAATCTAAAGATAAAATAGATTTTAAAAAATGCCTAACTTACATCATGATCATTGTCCTCTATGCTCAGTGCCTGGTGGAGATCTGGATTGTTAGCCATGTCCAGTAGCTCAATGACTAGGTTTCTTGTCAGTAGCTGTGTAACAAAGGAATGCTAGGAGAGAAGACATATGTACACATAAAAGCTTTATTATTATGGTTTTCATGAAAAACATTTACAAAATTTCATATATGCAGTACAATATTATAGTATATACTGTTCATTAATGTTCACAAAATTAGATTTTCTTTTTTAAACCTGTAAAAGAGTTTCTGCTGTGGGCCTCTTACGAGGATTCTTTGTCAAACACATCTTCACAAAGCTGTGGAACCCTGGGGACCTACAAAGTGAGCGCAATACCAAAAAGCCCAGTATCAGAGATGAAATAATATTATATTATAAATATTGCATAATTCAAACAATTCATAGAATAATTATTCTATATTATAAACAATTCATATTATCTTTCACAAGTTGGAATTATTAAATATAAGGTTACCATTTTGCCTTATCTTTCAGTTTAGGAGGCTGAAAGCTGCTCTTGGACATCAACATGAGAGCTCTAGGACAAAACATTGATTAATTATGTTATCAACAATAACTATTGTGGTTTTCACATAAGTGCATATGAATATGCTGCATGAGTGCTTCATGTACCTAAATCATTCTTACTTCATGGGATGAAGATCAAACATGGGTGGCTGCAGCTCTGCCAACTCAATGGCAGTAATGCCTACTGCCCAAATGTCACACAAGTGGTTATAGCCACCTTTCTTCTCCACAGCTGCAACCTCAGGGGCCATCCTTGAAAAAGCAGATAAATATTACATGGAATAGAATTTTTAAGACACTTGCGTTAAGTGGTTCATTTATTATTTAATCCAAAGCATGACATAAAATAAACAGAAAATGTAAAAAAAAAAAATAATAATTCTATAATACAACATTAGTCACTACTGGTTCGGCATATAACCAAGTGCAGTGAGATAATTTAGGGATGGGTTGAAGGGTACTAATGGTCCTAGTCATTGTGCAGATGGCTCACCAGTAGGGAGTTCCAATAAAAGATTTCCTCTTGGCAGCAGTGGCACTGATTTCTGCAGCAACCCCAAAATCAGCTGCAAGGTCAGAGATAGAGGGCAGAGCATGGTAAGACAAATAGAAACTGAAAGAGAGTTCATTTAAATAAGAAATCTACAGGAATGTCTTCTCAAAGCAATGTGGAGGTGTTTGTGGCTGCGGTATTCGGGCACAATAAATTCCTACTTACCCAGTTTGATATCTCCTCGATCAGTTAGAAGTATGTTGGCACCCTGCGTAAAATCAGGAATATGTTTTTATGCAAGTTGTTTAGAGGACATTTATTCATTCAGCAAAACACTATGACTATATTACATATTGTTTAGCTTTTATTATTTCAAGCAAAATAAATGACAAAAAATTTTTGCTTTAATGCAACATTTGGGTTTAGCAGTTTTGACATGTCCCTTCAGATTGTGCTCTTTATTTACATATAGAATTGCTACAAACTATGCTTTCTAAAGGTGTCATTCTTGAAATTTGGTGCACTAAACATCGACTGCTCAAGGCAATTATACAGCACAAGTTTGCGTGCAAATAAATGAAACCCTTTAGTAGCTGTGTATCAGCAGTAACATTCTACAAATGTAAAAACAAATGTCTATGTAAATATCATCTTGAGTATGAGGTGCCCAAACAGGTTTACTGAAAGTCTAATGAATGTTGCACATCTACAGTAAAGCATTTTAGTTTAATTCGTTAAGAGGTCTTAACTCTATAAAGTGTCTCAAAGTCCACAGAAGCCAACTTAGGGCACAAGACAGGGTACACCCTGGACAGTATACAGACATGCTCATTTTTCACACTACGGAAAATTTGGGACTGCCAATTAGCCTAACCTGCACGTCTTTGGACTGTGGGAGGAACCAGGAGTACCAGGAGTTAACCCGGAGGAAAGCACAGGGAGAAAAGGCAAACTCCACACACACAGACCCAATGCGGGAATCAAACCTTTGGAGGTGCAAAGAAACAGTTCTAACCATTGCGCCACGGAACAAATTTTAGTGCACAAAACAAAAATGCTTATGTACCTTAATATCACGATGAATTTTGCCAGTTTCATGGAGATGATTTAAACCCTGCAAGTGAAATGGAAAATAAACATTTTTAATTACAACATTATACACTGCCTGGCCAAAAACAAAAAGTTGCTGTTTGTATATGAAATTGTAAATACTTAGGTGCCATTGACTAGATAATTACTTTAGTAATTAATATGTTTAGGCTCATAACATTGCCTTTAATTCTATCTGATGCTATGAGTAGCTTCTCATTTCTTAAAGAACCATGTCAGAAAGCGTATTTCGTGGTTGTGGAAATGTAAAGTGTCAAACGGAAATGGAAGTGTCAAATTCCTGTTCTTCATCAAACAAAGAATGGGGCACGGGTATAATCCAGGATAAACATTGCAGGATTGGGCTCATTGTACAAGAGTGGTTCTGGGAACATAAGGGATCATTTTTACATATGAATTGGTCACCACAGAGTCCTGAAGTAAAAACCGCTGAGCGTCTTTAGAATCTCCTGAAGAAGACTTTACTAAGTGATCCGACTCTCCCATTATCAATACAAGCACTTGGCCATAACTTAATCCATCTCTTGAATGGAAATAATTGTTGCAATGTTGCATAGGGTTGTTAAAACACTATAAAGTCAAGTTATCAAAATAAAATATTATAATGCACGACTCTTAGCTCATACTGTACACTGAGGGTGGCCACTCAGTGTATGAGCTAAGACATGCCAGTACCTATAGACATGGGCAAAACCCTCAATCACTAAATGTAAAAATACTCCTCAACACCTTACAACATACACAAATTTAAAAGTAATGTGTATTCTCAAGCACCATAGCGATATGTCATCAGGGAAAGAAATGGTATGACAGGCAGGTTTTCCCCATAATTAACATAGCAATGTGTAGAATAAAGAAAATGCCTCACCTGTAAAGTTTCTCTACAGATATATGCAATCTGTTTCTCCTTTAGAGGCCCAGTCACTGTGGAGAAGGAGTAAAACTAAATTTAAATTTTAAAAAATGGTAGGAAATTCAAGTTGTTTATAACAATCATATTTTACCATGGTAGATGTCTTGCAATGACCCTCCTCCACAATACTCCATGCAGAGCCAAAGCTTTGTATTTCTAAGGAACAAACATATGGAGAAATATTACTGTACATGTATACATGCAACAATGAGAACATACTGAACAAACAATTCTGTGACTTTATTTTTGTAAATTACACTATATGGTGAAATATATATGGACACCTGAGTATAGTGTATCCCATACCATAAAAAATATTTAATATTTTTTTATATAAAATTTTTTATATTATAATATTAAATATTTTAATACATTATTTTTTTTTTTTTACAATATTTAATCTAAAAAAAATTTTAATATATTGTTGTTTCCCCATTATGTTATAAGAACCTCTACTCTTCTGAGCTTAGGATCCTTTCCTCCTGGAACATGTTTGGTCCAGTGAAAGAAAATCTTAAATTCAACAATATTTTTATTGATTTTTAACAGGGATATAACAGGGTAAACATGCAATGTTTTAATACAGGTTTT
>JAQQZT010000001.1:21426588-21440120 GCA_030068275.1 Clarias platycephalus
ACAAGTGCATCAAAGTCAGGTTGAATGTTTTAGGTGGAGATGTGAAGCACATCTGTCATTTATGCAAAATTTTGAAAATTATTTTATTAATTCCAAGCAATCTTTTGCGGGCCAGTCAGAATCGGGCAGCGGGCCGCACTTAAAATGCCCGGGTCTGCTTTAGAATTTACAAACAATATTAACATGGTGACTGAGAATATGAAAAGTTTGACAGAAAAATTAGATAACTTGTTTGTTTAAGAAAAAGCTTTTTTAGTAATGTAAGAAGTATTGCAAACTGATAGAGAATATCTTGTGCAAAAGTCAGAAGAGTGTTAAAATGCACAAACACCAAAAGATTATGTCAAAACTGTTTGGGTTATATCAGTGTACTTTTTTGTGTAATTTTGCTAAATGCTATAATTCCACTTCCCATAGTTTGGTCATAATGAATAAATTTGTATTTGTGTCTGTAGTTATTGAAATACAATGACTTGCAAAAGTATTTATACCCCTTGAACTTTTCCACATTTTCTCATGTTACTGCCATAAAAGTAAAAGTATTTTATTGGGATTTTATATGATAGACCAACACAAAGGAGCTAGGAGAACATTAATGAGAGAAGCAGCCAAGAGGCCTATGGTAACGCTGAAGAAGCTGCAGAGATCCACAGCAGAAGACTGGCAAGGAAAAAACTTGTTGCAAACTGCAAATGGGACTTTTATGGCTTTTTTCAACAACAGCTTTCCTCTTGCCACTCTTCCATAATGGCCAGATTTTGGAGTGCGTGACTAATAGTTGTCCCTTGGATGGATTCTCCCACATGAGCTGAGGATCTCCGCAGCTCCTCCAGAGTTCCCATGGACCTCTTGGCTGCTTCTCTGATTAATGCTCTCCTCACCATACTCTTTCATTTTTGGATGATGGATTGAACAGTGCTGCATGAGATGATCAAAGATTGGGATATTTTTTTAATAACCTAATCCTGTTTTCAACTTCTCTACAACTTTATCCCTGACCTGTCTGGTGTGTTACTTTGGCTTCATGATGCTGCTTATTCACTAATGTTCTCTAAGGTCTTCACAGAACAGCTGTATTAAATTACACACAGGTGAACTCTATTTACTAATAAGTAAATTTTTTGCAAGGCACTGTATTCACTTTAGCATCAAAATTTGTATGTTGAAATTTAATATAAAATATAGCAAACTCATGCTTTGTTCTGTAGTGAGTCACTTTTGGAACAGGGAGAAAAGTGTCAAGTTTTGTTACACACAATTATTATAAAGATTGTTGAAGTGCACAATACAAAACACACCAGTTTACAGCATCATCAACCTCCTCCTCTACCAGTTTTAGTTTCACATCAGTAGTTCACGACAGCTCCTTATCATAGTACTGTTATGCCCTGTATAATGTCCATTTGTGCACAGTCCAACTGCATGGGGTATGGGATACACTATACTCAGGTTTACCCATGACAGACACTGTTCTGCTTCACTGATCACTTATCAGAAAAAAGCGATGAGATTGTTTTTTCAGGAAGCATTTACTTTTCCGCTGAAATGCAGCTGTTCCACGTCATATTTTGCAGAAAACATTGAAGTCCAAAGCTTCAATGATAAGTAGTGGCTTTCAAATAAAGATCTTGTTATAGAGCAACTTATGTACCGGAGAAAAATAATTTGCCAAAATGAGTAGTGAAAATGTCTTTTATCGCATTTTGCTCTCAAAATGTTCGTATGATAACTTGTGTGTGATAACAAAATTTGTTCATGACCCACTTTACACATTTTACACATAAGTAATAAGGCATTAAACACTCATAATAAATACATTAAATACATTTTCTCTAACACTGAGGGCAAGGAATTTGTTTATGACGCCATTTTTTGTATCATATACACATTTGTGTTTTATTCTCTGGTTAATATCCCACCAAGCAAAATTCTATCTGGATTAGCTAGCTTAAATTAACTTACTTTTTGTAAGGTAAGTTGTTATCTGTCTCCACATACATGTACAGTACAACATAACTCATGGCCTTAGGTTTTTGGCTTAGTGCTTTCTAGATGTTAAATTTCATTATTTATTTTACACTTGTTCAAAACATGTATGACTAGATATGACTCCAATCTGATGAGTTATTTCTGTGGCTGGAGTTATTCAGAGTCTCCACTAAAATATTTTTAGACATTCAGTCTCCTATATTAGCTTTATTTACAATTACAAAGAAAAAAAAATTGCGCAACAAAACTTTGGCTTTAAAACGATTGTGGCTCTTTAAAATTAAAGTTACTAATGTGCAATTAATATAGGAGGTAAATGATTACATAAGCACTTTTACTACAGACATAACAAAGTTTTTGATTCTGCCTGGAGGTTCCTATCAGAGAGATATCAGTTTTTCAGGCCCCTGAGCTGGCCCAGGTGCAGATGCCACCAAAAAACATAGTGTTGACTTTGTATTTTATATCCATTTTACTTTGTTTAATTAACACAAAGAAGTGAGTATGAACTGGCATTTACAAAATATACCAGAACTCTTCTCAATAAGTAACATAAAATATGTAGAAATGACGCAGATAGAATAGGTTCAATTCTAGATTTTTAGCTTAAATCCATTTTAATTTAATACTTCACTGGGTGAGGGAAAGGAAGGAAATTTTAATTTAATTTCCACAGCTTGGCCCAACATAACCATAAGTATACATGTTTATTTAAAAAAAAATAATAACCCTGTTTTCTTTGTGTCACTGATGAACACAGCAAAACAAGCATCCCCAGACAAAACCTGGAACTACGCTGAGCTGTCTTCCTGTTGTTTTCCTGCTATGGTTGGGGACTTCCTGCTCTGTAGTAAGTGACAGTGAGGTGAACCTTAACAGTCTTACAGTCCTGAAATAATATAGCTTAGGACAATGGCTTGGCCAGGAAGTGGGTCCCACTTTGATCAGCAATCCAAAAGTTTTTTTTTTTTTACTTCCAGTCATATGTCTAGTCTAAGCCTGGCAAAAAATTATGTTGAGTAAGATACTTTTTCTTTTTATTAAAAAAAAAGACATTAGAGACTGACAATAGAATATGAAAGGCTACGTTGTCTATTGTAAGGAATGCCAGGCGTTTACTCGCCCACATTATTATGGCAGAAGCTGTGCATAATGGGGACAGTTTGGGTGCCTCTAAAGACACGTGTTCTGTCTTTTTCCACTTCAAAACAGTAAGAAAGGAATGCCACAGCCACACCTGCATGCCTTACATGACTAAAAGACAGTCGTGTGGTAGTGTCTGAATTTTTGGTTTGGTTATTAGTGGTTAGTCAACATTATATACAGTAAAATGTTCAAAACACATTGTTAGAGTTGACTGATGAGCTGAGGTCCTAGTATAGGTCATGTGAAATTAGTCATAAGGTGCAGGGACAGTAAAGTCACAGTTAAGTAATAATAAGTAGCCTGTAAACATGGGAAAGAGGAAAGTACACAGCATACCGAAAAGAGAAAAGGTGAGAGAGAAAGAGAGAAGAAAAAAAAAAGAGATTCATGCCATGGAGTTTCCATTCCCATGTTTGGGCAGGTTGAAATATTCCTGGCTCCTGATCCGCGGTGTGTCTCTCACCTTAAACACATCACCGTATGTCCCACTTCCGATCCTCTGAAGGATCTCATAGTCCTCCAGCGGGTCTAGAAAAGAAACTCCGATAGTATCCATGATCGCAGCGAGACACGATTAATCAGGCTCTTCAGTAAACGAGCATGAACGCGATCAAACCCCTCAGTCGCATCCAAGAAAGCATTTGTCCACAAAGTCCAACCAAAAGCGCAATGCAGAAAGATACGGGGAAATTACGCGCGTTACTTTTAATCGTCAGTAACAGGAGGAACCCGGTTAGAACCGTTTAATCAGAGGAAACTGCAGACGCATTGAGTCTCTGCGGCGCTCAGAGTGAAGAGCTGTCCGTCCGCGCGCGCTACCTCCACACGCACGCGAGCGCGCGCTCTCTCAGTCAGCGCATACTTCCCTCGCAACACACTGCACGGTCAAAGAGAAGTGCAAAAGTTAGCATCCCACAATGCTATATGTTTTGTGGCCATTTATTACTTAGTTTAGAGTTAATAGGCAATTGAAATGTGAAGGTACATTCCAAAATTAAATGAGAGTCTTGTGCAGTATAAATACTTTTAACTTGGACCTATTGTGATTTGTAAGGGGGGCAGATATAAACAGCTCTAGTGATCTAGTAAATAACCAAAATATGATTATAAACATTTAATATATTCATTCGTAATGGACAAAGTTTGAAAAACCCTGATTTATATTAACACTTGCATAGAAAGAAAGAAAGAAAGAAAGCAAGAAAGAAACCTTGTTTGATTTTGATTGTACTATCACATACGAGGTGATATCAAAAAGTTTCAGGTCTAGTTTCATCAGATGGCAGCACAAGGCTGCATGCAGTCACAGGCAGTGCAGACCTTCATAAGTCAGTGTGCCAAAAGACATCTTCCTGTGTACATCGAGAGCTGTGCTATTGGTACCTTGTATTACCAAATCTGCTATTTCATCATGGACAGCAAGTTACAACAAAGAGCAAATCTGAAATCGGGCAAATCTGCAACAGAGATGTTTGATGATTCAGCAGATTTACGGCGATACTGCAATGAGTCGTTCGAGGTGTTTTGAGCAGCATGTACGCTTCAAGAGCAGAAGAACATCACTTCACCAATCACTCACCAAAAATGTTGAAACCATTCGGCAACTTGTGCATGATTGTTGGAGAACTTCCACACCCACCCTACTCGCTAGATAATAATAAAACATTAATAAATATGGTACAAGTAACAAAGTACTTTCTTGTAAACAGAGCTAATCTAGAAAACTTTCGATACCACCTCGTACCAAAAAAGAAAAAAAAAACCTTCAACAATGGTTGGGCTGTTAAAGGAGTTCCTGGAGGGCCAAGGTTTCAGATGCAAAACAGACCGAGCATTGCTCAGGCGTACTGAAAAAATAAAATAAAAATCTACATTAAATGCATCCAAGCACTAGTGAAATGCTGGGCTAAATGCATTAGTGTAACAGGGGATTATATAGAGAAATAAAAGGAGTTTTTAACTCTTGTATTCTGTTCGCCCCTCATAAATAACATTTTATTTCTGGCTCCTTTTTCATATCAACAGGATACATAATCACTGTACTTTGATTAAAATATACATCAAAATTCTCAAACTAGATTTGTCAATCTTCTTGAAACATCTTTATTATAAAAATAGTTTCATACTGAGCAGCAGAATTGAAAAAGCATTTACTTTGACATAAAGAACACCCGTAAAACTGAACATTTTTACGTAGCAGGAATCTGACAAGGTAAAATGAAGGTAGGCACTGCTAAACACCAACATGCTTAGCTTCTAACTGAAACATGACTACAAAGGACATTATAATATTTGAGAAAACTTACAAAAGGAGAACTTTTTTCAGAAAAAAGTGTTTACAGCTCTTAAACACCACAAACCTTGGCACAATGAGATGTTAAATTCACATCTTGCAACTAATGTGAACATGAATATAAAAATATAGCAAGATTTTATTCATTTCTTAGCATAGAGCCAAATTCTCTAATTCCAGTCCTAAACAGTTACAAGGCAATTCAGTGTTTTTGCTTTCAACATTATAACATGTCCTACTACATACAGCTCTGAAACTGTAATGATTCTAAGCAAGCTGAATAACAGAAACCTTTTTATATTATGTTTTATAAGCATGTTCAAAACATAACTTGCAATTGTTCTAAATAAGCTTAATGTTTACCAGTTAAGGTATTTTTGTGGTTTAAATAAAAATAAATTGTTTTTAGGGTGAACAAATGCAGACTGTGACAATCACAGGATCCACCGGCTTATTTGAATATTTAGCAAAGTCATTTCACAACCCTATTGTGTAGAACTGGTATATTTAAATTATGCTCCCCGAGGTAAAGTGTAGACAAAAACTTAATTATACAGTGCTATGGTTCTTGAGGGCTGGAATTAGGGAATTCTGCTATTTAGCCAGAGATCATTTTAACACTCAGTGCTGGTAGATGATGGACTGTTCAGTGAACACTATCAACTTTGAAAATACTGCATTCTACAGTATTGCAGGCAAAATGATGTTAACTCAAGGTGAAAGTAAGATGCAAAAGAAAGGAGAATTCTAGAGAGTCTTGCGAGGGCGTTTCATGAAGGACAGGCTGTAGTCACCGGAGGGGGTGGGTTTCTGCCTCTTCATCTGAACTTGTGACTGGGCAGTGAGTTGTAGCTTAATGGCGCTCGAGTTGATCTTGGCTGCTGAGAGCAGCTCCTTCATGCCCTTCATCTTCTCACTATGGAACGTCACCACTGGGCCGCTGGGCGATGCCACTGTTTGGGAAGGGGAAGGAACGGGACTGTTTGGGTTAGACGTTTCGTTCTTTCCGTCTGTCTCTTTCCCCCGTCCTCCAGCGGAAGAACGACGCCGACCTCCTTCTCCGCCGATTTTTTTGGGCTGGCCAGGCTGAGCAGGAGGAGCTGCAGTATTACCTGGGGGAGAGCATCCTGCCGATTCCTCAAGTTTGGATTCACGTCGTGGGCCTCTCCTTCGGCCCTCGCGAGGGTCGTCACTGCCTTGGTCATCGTCGTCCTGCGGCTCTGACTCTTTGGTGATGATTGTCACTTTCTGTCTTATCTGAGACGAAGAGGATTAAAACAGTAAAAGGAGAATTTCCCTCTTGCAGGGAAGCAATATTGTGAAAAATGATAGGATATGATAAATCCATATAAAAATTACACAAACATTTAACTGATTGCTCCATTAATCTAACAAGAATACTGTACAGATATATAAATCTGACAGAAAATGGCCTTGAGATGCTGAAAATTAACCTGTCTTGTACGACACTCAAAGTAAACTAACGGAAAATGCTATGTTACACATTTGACTATGACTGTGATTTTTTTAGTTACAAATGACAAATACAAATTTTACAAGCATTCAACTAATACTTTTTAAGGCATTGCTCCAAGAATCTTGGATGGACAATCTATAATAAAAATAATGTGCACAATAATTGTGCAAAAATATTGTCTACTGCATCGATCTTTTTAGACAGAGAAAATCATGAATTAGGCTAAACTACTTGTAAAAGGTTCTATTTGGTACAAAGTGTTTCTGTTCCATTATGAAAATATGTTGTTTGTGGAATAATTTTTTTTTTTTGGTGGAATTTATTTGCATGTACAAGGAGTCATACCGATAACCCAGTTTTTCTAAGTATGAACTTTGGATTACTTTTTACTAAACAGTGTGACAGTTCATGCGTCCCAGCAGAGAATTAGGTTCAATGGTTAGTTTCCCTTATATACAAAATTTTCAATATACACCCATGAGGAACCATCAGGAACAGATTTCTTAAGATCGACTATATATTTACTGATTTGATGAATCTACAAAAGTTCAACCACAAAACATTTACCTGAGCATCGAAGCGGCTGAGAGACTGAACTAGGAAAGTGGCCCAACCTACATGGAGCACAGGTGTAGGACTTCCCTCTTCCCATTTACAGATTCCGTCATAAAAACACAGCAAGTGTGCAAAGCATTCGGGGTCCTGTAAGGCAGAGAGGGCTGCAGCTTGTCTTGGTTGGTCCTTCAGGAAGAAAGAAAATATATAAAAATAATAAATAAAAAATACAATAAATAAAAATACATTTGTTTTAATTTGAGACATGTTGGTTATTTCTGGCTTGTTATTTATTTTATACTTTTGAACTTAAGTTAGGGAACCTTTTCCGCCCCTTCAGTGCCCTCTGCTACACTCTCAGCAGCAGTCTCTTTAAGAAGGGTGGGGATGACATCGTTCGCTATGTCGAAGAACTCCTTATAGATCTCCTCATCCTCACGGCAGTAGTTGTAACTGAGAAGCAAGAAGAGGCAAATG
Source organism: Clarias platycephalus (assembly GCA_030068275.1). Taxonomy (NCBI): domain Eukaryota; kingdom Metazoa; phylum Chordata; class Actinopteri; order Siluriformes; family Clariidae; genus Clarias; species Clarias platycephalus. Next base: position 21,434,526 of record JAQQZT010000001.1, read on the forward strand.
CTCAATCAGAGAAAGGGGGGGGGCGGTGTGGATATCATAAGCACCACATATAATTTAACAGTAACACATCTACTAATCATAACTGTGGCTATACAGTTTTAACAGAGAATTATAAGTTTAAAGTATAATCAGCTCTAAGAAACATTTATGGTTTGGCCTGCCATAAAAAAAGGCATGTTGATTTTTCATATGAACTTTAACATTTAGTTTTTAAACTGTATTCTGTAAAACCCATGCAGTTACATTTGACTCAGATCATAATGTACTTGAAAGTCACTGATGACAAATATTAAACATAATTAATAAATTATATCTAGGAATATGTAAGTAAGAAATTATTTTTTCCTTTTTCGCAAACCTGGAAAAGCCAAAACATGGACAAATACTTAGTCAGTCAAATACAGGACTAGCCTTTCAGATACTACAAACATTTTTAAAACCTGTTTGCAAGAGTATTAAAATGTACAATGTCCATAAATAGATCTTAAAAAACTAAGGGTATGAGCACTCTGTGTCCAGAAGGAACAGGAAACAGGAATAGAGGAAAAAGGAAGAGGCTGGGTTTTGGGCGTGTCCGGTGCAGACATCCTTCAGGACACATGAGCATACCAGATACAACTATATTTAGTTCTTCAGTCTGTGCAACATGTGTTTGCTGAGAGAAAGGTACAGATGTAGGTGCCTTTCCCATATTTTTCTCATTAGTAATAAGATAAATCAGACTCTCATGCTGAGTATGTCACAAAAAAAAAATACAATGGATATAGTAGAATTTGTTATGCTTCACTTAGGGTGTCTTATTTGCAATTGAAAATCTATGGATGCGAGACTTTGCATAACCAGGATAAAAGCTTTTCACAATGTTCTGCCTTACACTGTTCCAGAGAATGATAATTTACTGAAAAAGAGATCACCAAACACAAGTATTTTCTCTCTTACACAAAAAAAAAGCACAAGCAAGTAATCAATAAGCAATAGACCAACACTGCCACCTGCTGTAGATAAATTACTACAACATTAATTCAGAACCCATTATGCGACAGTAACAGCAAAGGCATTGGTGTGATTTATGGAAGGATAAATAATCAAAATACTAAAATAAGCTAGTCCTAAAACTTACTCTTGCACGACTGTAGCAGCCTCGGCCCAGGCCCCCAAAGCCTCCCGCACATTCCTGTGTCTGTAGTGATATCCAGCCAAGTACATGAATGGGTAGATATGCTCATTGTTGTAGTACTGTTTGGCAGACTCCACAGCCTTAAAGCACAGAGGAACACATGAAATATATAATTAGTGATGAAGATCTTGGGTGGCTGATATGGAGAATCAAAGTTATTTACCCCCTTCAACCACCAGGGAGACCTAAAAACCACACCAATTCCTCCTGCAGGCAGAGGACCTTCAACAAAGCAGTATTTTGCAATATAGGCATCCTCTTTCTTCATATATGTCTTTATGTGCACTGTTACACTTGTGAATACACCCAGCCAGTGGTGAACAACTATATAAAGTCAGCAGTTCCTGATGACAATCACAATAAGTTTCAGTACTGCACTCTGCCCAAGTGTGCTCAGGGCCTTATCCATATCAAACTCCAACAAGAACGCTGCAATGCCGGAAGAAGCAGTACAATCAAAATATAAATAGAACATCCAGTTCAGATCCAAGGATTGATGTACTTAATGTTTCCATTGTCTGAGAGGGCTGTCCTGGTTTTTGAAATTCCCCCTATATACTAATAATGTAATTCACACTGTTATTGGTTACAGTCAGCGGATCTACATGATGCTAATTTATATGCTCACATCAGGCTGGAACCTGGTATTTGACAGCACTAATGTTTGTCTCAAGCAGCTATATTTTTTACAGGTTCTAAATTATAAATAGTACTAAAATTATCTAACAAACGCTGCAATGCTGTGTAACTTTAACAAATGTTTTAATGTCATGTCTTGTAAAAAGACTAATGAAGCAATTTCGTTTGCACAAACCACACACACAAGCTCAACAGATGAAGAGATACTCTTGCAAATTTCGAGTATTTGCAGAAGATTAAGTGCCTTGTAGTTGTTGAGCTGTTGAATATTTTTAAAGAAAGTTTGACATTCTTACATTTAATGTTTTGTAAGTTTCCCTGAACAATTTAAAAACTGAATATATTCTGAATCAAAAACTGACTAACAAAAGACTGATTAAATCACACAGCTTTGCTGACCAAGCAAAGTGGCCTTACTGTGCATTCTACTGGCCTTATGTGCTCCCTAACACTAAAAGAACCAGAGAAATTTCACTGGTATGAAGCCAATTTTATTGAGAACACTAGCCAATTTGTCAACCCAACACATGACAGACATTACTGTGCTCGCCATTTGGACATCGGGCCACAGTACTGCCACCTGCTGAGGATGCTAGGGTTGCTAATGGCAGCTACAGCTGTCTTGGACATGCTGAAACAAATAAACTTTCAGAAATTGTTTATTAGCCAGTGGTTGAACCCCAAACATCACAAGTACAGACAAGTCCTTGTCTCATCAAGAGGACCACAGACTAACAGGCTGCCAAGAGAAGGTCTTTCCAACTTTGAAGTTGTGCCACATGGCAGATAATTGCCTCCTTCACTGGCTCTAGTGTATTGTGGAGCCATGGGGCATAGGGCACATGAGACCTGCAGGATCAGAACTAAGGGTGGGTAATCAGGTACAGCGTTTTCATTGTTCCAAAGTGTTCTCGTGACTGAAACCCCAGCCCATGTAAGAAGAATAGACAGTGTTTTACTTGTAACATATTGCACAGGTGTAGCTGCTTTGACTAAACAACAAAACAATAAAAGATATTTATTAAATAAAAAAAGGACATGCTCTAGCACCTTGACATGGATTGACAGTGGGTCTCCTTTGCCAATAGGTTCTTGATCTTCAAGGTCAGCAAGAGTACCCATTGCCATCGGATACCTGCATAACAAAGAGAAAACAGTTCATATCCCTGATCAAGAGTTATTCTCAGTATAAACGTAGTCGTAGCAGTTGTTTGTAGTAGCACACCTTTCCAAGTCTCCTCGCTCATAAAGCAACCAAAGCAGCCGCTGCAAAGGGAAAAAATATGTTTTATGAAACAAAGTCTACTGCATAGTCTATTTTCAAAAACAGTGGACACCATCCTCTAGCTCACCTGCTGAAGTTGAAGCAGCTCCGAGCTGTCTGTGTGCAGGTCTAAAGACGGATTAATGGCACATACCATGAACGCTACCTCCATGTTGCGGTTGCACTTCATGTAGGAGCCTTTCAGGTACAACCAGCTCTACAGGGGGAAAAAACGTGCAGCAACACGTTTATATCCTTGTTATCTGATAAACATTAAGCAAGTTTTCTTTTACTCAATTAAGCAAATAAACATTGTTTCTGTACCAAACAGGTCTGACTCTGAACATGATTGATTTGTATGTTACTAATCTGCAATAATATAAAGCGCAAGAACATTGCACTCACCCGCTCACTGACTCCAGCACTGACTGTCTGGCCTCTCCTGTCCTCATTGCCCTTGCCGTGCCATGTGACTTCAGCCGTTTCCTCACCCCCTTTGCCAAAGATTACCCAGGCGTGGTCCTCAGACAGGGCAAGATGAACATCTTTCAGACCGAGAACCTGACACGCAGCGACTACTGCAAATGCCACACCAGAGCTGTCCAACTTTGTGCCTGATTAGAAATAAACAAATGAAGTGGTGATCAATATAGGTTTTAAGACCAAATCATGGCTTGGATAGATATTAGTCAACAGCAGTAAAACCTCTTAAAAAAATTTTTTTTACTAGCAATATCATTGTATGACTAATTATTACTTACTTAGTATCTTTGCTGATAATATTTAGTGTATTTATAACACTTAATGATTTAATTACACAAAGTTTTTAAGGAATTTCTAACCCTGGATATATGAAGACATTGTCACCAATCAAAAATAATCAGTTATCTATCTGAAGTGTTCCTAAAATGCCCAATAGAATAAAACTCACTTAAAGGATCTTTATTAGGATAAACCTTCAAATTTCTTGCCGCATAACTGCACTTTCCATTCAGCCTGAGCATATCTCCTACCTGTTATAAGACTAAAGAGAGACTGAATATGAGCCCGGTCCTTAAAGTAAGATCGGCTCAGGCTGTTCCAGATCACATCGGAGACCTTCTTCACCAGCTCTCTGCTTGAACCCGCGGCCGGCCTGCGGTACAGCGACAGATCCACTGCACCACGGATCTGAGCCGTGAAGCGTTCGTGCAGCGACGAGATCAAACCTAACTCTACTGTAGGGAAGCAGGAGTTGAGGCAGTCGCCTTTCAGGGGTTCAAACCGCACACCAGGGACGTTGACAGGCACCACGCGGTTGACTGCCAGGAAGTGCTCAACGAAGCCCAGCACCAGAGATAGCAGGGCCAGATCTGGCTCGGGGTTTCTCAACTCATACTCGAAGAGTTTCACCACGCCATCAATGCCACGCAGGGGGAAGTGCTTCTTCTGAGCTGACCGCAGGCCCATGGTGGTGGGTGCTGAATTTCAGGAAGGGACCTGTTGCACTAGAACGACCTGCTGGAGGGGGGGGAAAAAAGCAAGTCTGATTATCAGATTCATTATGACTCTGATTAAATAGAATATGAATATGAATATATGAAACAGAATATGTTGAGAGCTGAGAAATATGATCTCCATGCGTGACACTTTGTTAAACCGGCATTAAGCATACAACAGATGGAATGGAAAGAAGTGTGACGTCACCTGATAATCAAATTAACGACATTTAACGACAATACCAAAAGAGACCTTTGAACTCCTGATTGTTCGCGCGTGCACAACCTCCTCAGTCTAAAACACTCAATAACGCATTACCTATCCTCACCAAAGCACAAGTTAGACTCGCCTGTCTCAACATTTAAAGCTCACACTGCAAAAACACACTCTAAGCTCACAGGCTAGCGTGTTAGCCGTCACGCTCACCCGCACACACCTTAGCAACCATAGCTACTTCATATATTAAGCAAACATATCGGCAAATATCACTAACTAACTCGTTTGCCTTCTTATTCCGTCTCTTACTCCCGTTTCTAAACCCCGTCTCTGATACAAACCTGAGTTGAAAATGATGTTCACATGCTTTTGTTTTGTCCCTCGCTTTTGCCGCGCAACACAGTAAATCCAACCTAGAAAAACATTCAAGCAACATGTAATATCTCATCTGATACGGCAACACAGTAAAGCGCAGTCAAGTCCATCCAAACTATGAGAAATCAGTTGCAACAAGATGGCTGCGGAAGAACTAATTTACTTCCGGCTCATATGACGTAAAACTGGGGAAATGTTTTATTCTGGGTGTGGTTGAGTTTCTTATAAGTTACTCATACACTTGTAGGGAAATGTTAGATATTTATAATTGTGTAAATCACTTCAATTATAAAACGTAACATAAATATAAAAAAATCTATAATGAAATAACTATTTAATGTTAACATATTTTTACACGTGTTTTTATGTTAAAAGTTTAGTTTGCCCAGCAGAGAGCGACAAATTGCATGAAAAGAAAAAACATCACTCAAAGATATTTCTTATA
>JAQQZT010000001.1:21440220-21503734 GCA_030068275.1 Clarias platycephalus
CAGCATGTTCATGGTCCGTGTAGGTTTTCTCTTCTCACACCATAAGAGATCATGTCAAATGTTAATGTTACCCATTTTTTGCCAAGATTTAGTTTGCCAACTTTAACAAATGTTTTAATGTCATGTCTTGTAAAAAGACTAATGAAGCAATTTCTTTTGTACAAACCACACACACAAGCTCAACAGATGAAGAGATATTCTTGCGACAAATTGCATGAAAAGAAAAAACATCACTCAAAGATATTTCTTATACAGCATGTTCATGGTCCGTGTAGGTTTTCTCTTCTCACACCATAAGAGATCATGTCAAATGTTAATGTTACCCATTTACAAGATTTAGTTTACCAAAAGAGGGCGCCAAATTGCATGTAATGTAAACGACGTCACTGAAAGATATTAATTTTGTACAGTATGTTCAGTCTCTACTATAATCTACTGTATATTCTTTTTATATTCTTCTTATTATATTTTCAACTGTACAGTCAAACCATGAGAGCGATCATGTCATTCAAAAACGTGTGTGAGGATAAATTTTTCTGTGTTGTTGCATTACTATTTCTCTCCACTGGACCTGAGAGGACCAAGCCTGGTCCAGCATGACATTGCACTAAATGAGCTCATGAACACGTAGTTTACCAATGTTGGAGTGGAAGAAATCAAGTGGTCTCTATAGAGTCCTGACCTTAACCCTGGATCCTGGAATGCTGGCTGTGCCACAAGCCTCCTCACCCCAACATCACTCAGTGACTGACCTCACTGTGGCTGAATGTGCAAATGAGGGTCTGAGAGGGTCAAGAGTTTGAGTCCTCCCTCAGGTCTGTGTGTGTGGAGGTTGCATGTTCCCCCCATGCTTGATTGGTTTCCACTGGGTCATGTAGTTTCCTTCCACAGTTCAAAGTCATGTAGAGTAGATTGATTGCTGTATCTAGATGCCCAGTAGTGTGTATGTGAGTGTGTCCTGTGATGGATTGGTACCCCATCCAGGGTGTGTCCCAAGTCCCCGGGATAGGCGCCAGGCCTCCTGCAACCCCGTACAGGATAAGTAGTATTGAGAATGAGCGAGTGAGGGTCAAGTCTCCACAGACATACGGTAACACATTGCCCCAATCTGTATTTTTTCTTGCCAAAGATGTGATGCCAAGAGGAAGGTGCATGTAGCATACTTTTACCTGGGTTTTAATTAAGTAAATCTTTAAAATCATAACAATAAGTGGTTAGCACTGTCGCCTTGCACCTCAAGGGTCCGGGCTTAATTCCCGGCCTGGTTCGATTCCCGCCCCTGTGTGCAATCATACATATAGAATAAAGCGGTATAGCGGATAAGTGAGTAAGTGATTGAGAGTTCTAAAGAAATAAGCAAGTTCACACACATTGAAGATTTTATTAGGAAAACCTGTACACTTATTCATTCAAAAATCTAATCAGCTAATAGTGTGGCAAGAGTGCAATACATAAAATATCACCAAAAGGATTAGCATCTCTGGGTAATGTTCACATCAGAATAGGGCAAAGATGTGATTTCAGTGATGTATACCAAGGCATAATTTTTGTTGGTGAGCTGGATTGAGTATTTCTATAACTGCTGATCTTCTGGGATTTTTACACATAGCAGTTTATACTGTACAGTTAAGTAGAACTATGCAATAAGTAGGGACAAATTGATTTGCTAATAAAAGAGATCAAGGGAGAATTGTCAGATTGGTTGAAACTGACCGAAAGGCTAGAGTAACTCAGAAACTACGTAATACAATTATGGTGAGCAGAAAAGCATCTCAGAATGTACAATATTTTAACTGTTCGGGCTAATAAGCTACAAGAGTATACAGGTTTCCACTTCTGTCAGCAAGAAGAGAAAGCTGAGGCTGCAGGTTCACCAATTGAACAGTAAAAGACTGAGAAAACATAGCCTGGCCTGATGAATCTTGATTCTGCTGAGTCACAGAGATGGTCAGAAATTGGCACCATCAGCATGAATCCATGAACGCAATATGCCTTCTCACAACAGTCCAGGCTGGTAGAGGCAGTGTAATGCTTTCTTTGCACTTTGGACATGTTAACACCAATCATTCATTGCAGGGATGCCACAGTCTATTGCATTATTGATGCTGACCATGTACATCCCTTAAGGGCCATAATTGTCAAGATGTTCTAATGACTATTACCAGCATGATAATCCACAATGTTATGAAGCAAAATTTGTCTGAAACTTGTTTCATGAAAATGACAATGGGTTCAGTGTTCTTCTGGTGTCTTTAAAGTCAACAGATCTAAATCTAATAGAGCTCTTAAGGTATGTGGTAGAACAGGAGAACAGCAGCATGAAAGAACACTACCAGTCAAAAGCTTGGACACACCATGTAATTCCATGGTCTTTCCTGATTTTTATTTCTTTCTACATTGTGAAACCTTGCTGTCCGATCTGAACAGTTGATATAAAGATGTGTATGCTACTTACTGTATGCTCTGTAAAGCCTTGATAATGGCTTAAATCTGAGGGGCTGTTTATTGGTGATCTTTAAGGCTGGTAACTCTAAATGAACGCCTCTGCAGCAGAGTTTATTGCAGGTATGGCTTTCCTGGGATGCACCATGATGGGACAGTTTCATTATGGTGCTTGATTAGTTTTGCAAATGAACCTGACAATACTTTTCTTGCAAGAACTATTCCAAAACAGCCTGTCTTAAAATAACAACTGACTGTTGTTAATTACAGTAATTACCTAATTCCATATGCATTATTTAATAATTTTGAAAAAAAGAATTTAGTATAATTTTAGAATTTTGAAAATGAGTCCAAAATTTTGACTGGTACTGTCCGACCTGAAAAATCTGCAGAAATTTGGCGGATGCAGTCATTTCAACATGGACCGGGATCTCAAATGGATGTTTCCGACATATTGTGGAATCCGTGAGATGAATAACCTAAGTGGTTTTAAGAGCAAAAGAAGGCCCTACCACAGTAGTAGTAGTAGTAGTAGTAGTATAGTGCTCTAAATAAAGTGCTCAGTGGGTGTAGCTAGCTAATTGCCCCACTGACCACAAGGAACATACAAGTGAACAAGCACAGATCAGATTTTTATGTTAAGAGTATAGATTGATTGGAGACATTGCATTGGATTTCTTCACAGATAAGGGTGGCCAGATTATGGCATTTCTTTTCTATAGGTAGGTTAGAATTTCACGCCATTGTAATAGCCACTCAAAAAAGTAATTGAGCCAGAATGGGCATCCTACTGTAAAAGGTCGGAGTATGAATATGCACATTTCCAGGTGAAAGCTTCATGCTAAACGTACAGAGGTGTGGTCTGCTACAATGCAAGTATATTTACTGCATGTCAGGGAGTATTATAGATTTGACTGATTATATCATTTGAATGTGGATTTTAAAATTGTAGATATAATATGTCCAATATTATACTGGCAGACAAACGCCAAATTCAAAAGATTTAGCAGAAATTCTTGACAAAACAAAATGAGTCAGCGGTTACTGGACTGTTCCTTTAAGCCAGTCAGCGACCTCTCACCCTAATAAACTCTCTCTCTCTCTCTCTCTCTCTCTCTGTCCCCGCCCAGTCGTCTTCCGCCTCCCCTTTCTTTCCCTCTTACACTGTTAAGAAGCTCCACATGCGCGCACGCTCGTCCGTCTCTCGGTCTCTGTGAGGTTTCCTTCCGCACTCGGTCGGGAATAAAGAATAACTCCGGTGATCCGGGGCGGTCGTGTTCACACCGACAAGCGTTACTGCACTGTTGCGCATTTCAAACGCAAACCTCTGCATTATTATAACAACATGGCAGATCCGATGACACAGTCCCATCTGATATCGTCGTCCCAAGGGCTGAACGATGGACACTCCAAAGACTCGAAGTTTTCCGGTAAGAGTGCAATCGGTTTAGAAACGAATTCCGTCCTGGTAGGAACCAAAGACATAATGATTGAATAACTCAAAACAGACACAAAAACAACAACGGCAGCAACAACAGCGTCACGCCTGCAGTGCATAAGCCTCCTTTTTTAACAGAATAGGGAAATGCTCTATCTGCTGTTTATTATTATTATTATTAGGCTCAATCCTGTATTTGCATTATATTTAACTTTAAACAGTGTAGATGTAGATTTTAATGCTGGGTAATGGTGTATGTTGGAGCATATTAAGTTAAAAGACCGTATTTCTTTTTGAAAGAATATTTAGTAAAAATTGTTTTATATAGTAAAATATATTTATTATATGATATTTATTTTTCCCCTTGTTTTTCCTTTTATGCTTGTGTTAAAAAGTACATTCTGGTGTATAAGCTTTTCGCTGCACGTTGTACTGTGTATGCACAGTGTGTGTGTGTGTGTGTGTATGTATATACGTGTGTGCGTGTGTTTTGTATGTGTGTAAGACCAAAAAAAATGTTAAGCTAAACCTTCTTGTGACTTAATTTTGAACTTGAGGCCCAGAAAACAGGCATGGTGACGTTTTTTTCATGAGCTCTCAGCGCTGTGCTGCACTGCAGCGCTGTTGCACTCATCATACAGGGCGACAGCGAACATGAATCACCGGTGTGTGTGTGTGTGCGCGCGCGCTAAAATGTTGTAAAAATCTAACGCTGAACTCTTTATTCACCGTGCTTATATAGAAAAAAAATCCACGTACGTATAGCCTGAAAGAAAGTGTGAAATAAAGTTGCTTTAGCTTGTACGCTCCTGAAACCGAAAAGCCTTCTTCGTTCGCCATGAGCCAAACTACGCCGTGTCCTCCTTATTGAAATAAGCCCAAGAACTCATAGCATCGAACATGTTAGCTTGTCGTGTTTTCTCGAGGCCCAGCTGCGTATTTACTTGAAGAGCGCATTGTAATGTGTGTTGTAGGTGGCACTGGATATTTCTCTGGCTCTCTGTTCAAAATGGCCACCCATTGGGATGCCAGTTCTTTTGTTGTTAGTCATTACAGGTGTTGGTTTGTGACGCGAGTTTCAATATGGCAGCAGCGTTTCCTTGCAGTATCGTTCCATAAACACCACACTGTCGCTGGGAAGCTGTGACCAAAGCATAACTCCCCCCCCCCCCCCCCCTCTCTATATCTTTGTTTACCTGAAAACAATAGTTTGTGTAATATAATTCAGGGCATTTCCTTTTTTATCATTTATTTATTTGTGTAACGCTTTTAACAATGGTTATTTTTGCAAAGTAGCTTTACAGAATGAAAAATGTATGGAAATAAATTAGAACATGTACGGAAGAAAGTGTAGACTACAGCGTAACCTCAGCGTACGAATGCCCTCCCTTATGAATTTTTGCCTTAAGAATCGAAATTTTGTAAGACATTTGCCTCAGCATATGATGGAAACGAGCCGAACCGAAAGCCGGATAGTTGCGCGTAAGTCCAGGAGCCATTCAAAATTTGTTTGCATCAGTGGAAAGCCAAGTGATGCGAGTTTACAAATGTTTAATAATAAATTTTTTTTGTGTGGAATTTTATTTAATTTTTTTTGCATTTTCACAAGACTTAGTGAAGTCATAGCTCCATATTGTCCCAAGAAAGTTAGCAAGGACGGTAGCAAGAAGAAAAGGGACCCACATTCAGTGGAAATTAAGAAAGAAATCATAGTTTAAAAAAGCAAGAGGTATCATAAATTAAAGTCTTTTTATAAATGCTTTGATCCTTTATGCAAAAATATGATTATGGTGTTATTTGGTAATATTGGTAAAATTTTAGGGTGGTTTGGAATGGATTATCTCCATTTGCATTATGTCTTATGGGAAAATTTGTATCGCAATACGAATTGTCGCCTTAAGAACTCGCCTTTAGAATGAATTAAATTTGTAAGCCGAGGTTCCGCTGTATACAGTATCTTTTAGTTTGTCACTGATGCCGAGGGTGAGAGTGGCAAGGAAAAACTCCCTGAGAAATATGATAGGATCTCCTAGAGATGATTGAAAGAAACCTTGAGAGGAACCAGGCTCAACAGGGAACCCATCCACAAGTAGTATGAAATCAGTACATAGTATCTGTGTACTATGAGGTTGACAGTTTAATATAACAGGAAAAGTATAAAGTCTTTTCGTTGTTGAAGACTGGGGTTAATAACTTAATCTTTAAACATTTCGGTCCTAAACTATTGAGTGACTACAGTCACAAACCATGATTGGACCGTAAAGGGAAAGTCTATACTGATACACATTAAAATATTTACCTTATGTTGAAGGATTACTTTTGTGGTTAGTAATTCTGGTTCTATATTTTAGTTTTCCTCCTGAAAGTTTTGTGGTTGCTTTATGGTGACATCACAGGATGCACTGCAAACTCGGTTACAGTTGTGTTTCATAGCTATGATTATTTTAGCAGTCAGAAACATAAGGAGTAAGGTTTAGGTTACATTATTGGCTCCTGAAGACCAAATGCCCTTCCCCCACACAGCATTTTGCAGCATTGTTCAGCATGATATTAATGTCGTTATCTGGAAATTCGAAAGCCATTAGCCAACTACAGGGGACATGATCAACTCTGGAATCACTTTTGAATTCTTGTGACTGACAGCTTTGCAGATTACACAACAATTGTTTAAAGTAGATTCAACTAAGTGGTCGATAATCTTGAACGAAAACTATTTCTGATAAGTAATGGGTAAATCATTACTTCTAATAAATAATAGTTCAATCACTACTTCTAATAAATATTAGTTAAATAAAATGTAAACACAAACAACAATTATTTAACTAAGCTTAACACTTTCTATTCCATAAACCGTTTAGGAAACATGTAATACACAGCATCATATAAATTTTTTTGTGAAAACATGCAAACACTTAAACAACAATCATAGCATAACATAAGTTACTGCTTTTCTCTTGTAATGAGCACTAAGCAATTAAGTTTTGTAGGGTTGAAGCCTTTTACGTTTGAGCGGAAGTGATATGAGTCAGTAAGTCTGAAGGATCAAGAATGCTGAATCACTCTCTTTAGTTAGAGATTTAAGGAGCAATGGTTAAATCCCACTGCACTACTATCAAGGTCCCACTACTAGTCAAACAGAATTGTAGAATGTTTTAAAGAATTCAACTAAATTTTATTCTGACGGGCTAAAATCTTGGAAATTATAGAGGATAATTTAAGGTAAATTATACATATTATATGTGTTCAATGATATCCAGATTTTGCCTATTATATAGTGAACATAAGCTGAAGTCTTTTGAACTTTTCTTATTAATTTGCAGGTCAGTCAGCCTGATTTATTTTTTTTTTTTTTAATTTTATTTTTTTTAATTATTATTTTTTTTACACATCAGTTTTTAAAGCCTCAGGGAAAAGGTTATTTAAAGGTGCATGCACATTCCCAAGTATGATGCACAATAATGGTACAGACAATGTCCCCTTGGTGGTACCACTGCAGTAATGAGAGAGTTAATATTTTTTATTATCAGCTGCATCCTTTTGAAATGCACATTAATTAAACATGTATAAAATATATTTTAGGTACAGGTTACTTGGTTAAGAAGGTAAGTTTCAGTTGCATTGTTCATAAAGTTCTATTTATTATATAGTATGTTATTTAAATGTTTTCCTCTTTTCTCTTGAATACACCATATTGAAGCGAATATGGGAATTTATTAACTGGATATTTTGTCTTTTGGGAAAAAAAGCACATGAGTCTAGCTAGTTTTGTCAGTTATAAAATTTTGTACTCCGAAACAAAGCTGAAAATGCTGGCATGAGGACTACCATTAAGACTAGGCGCTTTTCAGGTCACTACCCTCTGATGTCAGTAATACGAGTATGACAAGCTTGACGTCCATGCCGCTGTAGGACGTGCTGCATATGCGGATATGACCCAACTGCTCATAGTGTACTGGATTTCATCAGGAAGTATTTCTCCTCTTACATGATAGCAGAGAGCCACATGGTCTGATCTGATGATGTGGAAATTGTAGGAATGCGCCTTAGTACATAAGATGTAGATTGGTTGGTTGGCGATCGCTTGATTTAGTTTCTTGCAGAATCACAGACACATTGTGATTGTGTAAAAAGGTTTGGAAATACTTTTCACTTTTAGTCATTAACAGCTTATAGTTAACTGACTATGATGGTAAATTGATCTGGGTTTTAGGAAGATACTCCACTAATATAAAATGTATGTATAGACACTGACGCAAAAAATGTTGGACTATGAGTCAGTTTTAAATGTCTTTTAAATGTTTTAAAGTATCCCTGGACTAAGAATGTCATTTTAAAAATTATGATGTATAATATGATGTAGTATAGATTCATGTAGTACAAGGTGGCACACTGGCATAATAGTTAGCTCCATGGCCTCGCATGTCCAGGTTTCGTTCCCTCCTTGGGTCTATGTGGAGTATGTTCTTCTGTAGTTGGTAGGTTCCTGCAAGTATATGTAGATTAGTCTAATTGTCGATTGTGTCCTCATTCCCTGCAATGGATTGGCATCCCGTCCATGGTGTACCCCGCCTCGTATACTGAGTCCCCTGTGATGGGCTCCTGGCCTCCTGTGACCTTTTACAGGTTAAACGGTATAGATGGTAAGTGGGTGATTTTTAAATGGGGGGGGTCTTTTTTTATTTTTTTATTTAAGGAATTCAGGGAGTTGTACGCTTCATGCCCAATATAGTTAATAGTAACAGTAAATCATTTCAATATTTTTAGACCATTCAATAACTATTTATTAGCTGGAAATTGTCTACAGGATCTGAATGTGAGTTAAATAACTTTGCTAATGTTGGTGGCTATATATATACAGATGACAATTAAAGTAAGTAAAGGAAACTGGGGAAAACAGTGACAGTTTCTCCACTCCAAATCATTAAATGTTAACTTTCATTATAAAGTTTGTCCAAGTTTTGTTCTATTAATTCATTTTAATCATAATGTGATTGGACTCCTAAAAGTCTTTTCCTCAAAGGTTCAATCAAGGTGTGATGTTAAACTGTTGTTTATTCATTTAATTTAATTAGGCTTACTAATGTAAATGTATGTGGTTTTAAGACATCCATGATTCATTGATTTGTACCTGTCTAACGTGTAGTTCCAATAAGCACACTTTGCATGGGAACATTTTTGAAATCATTGATGAGCTACTGGCATACATGCTAAGTTTCCAGAGTTCGCTAGGTGTGTCTAAGTGATTCTAGATGTGACATGGTGTGGTCTAAGGTGTGTCGTGTAGTGAATGGAGCTAAGAGTAGGGTGAGGTCAAGAATGTCATATGGCAGGTCTGCACGCTTGATCTCCAGCCAGTTACACTTGCCCAGGCTAAGGTGCGGATAAGTGAGAGCTGTCGTCTGGCAGCAATGTACAACCAGTTCAACTTACCAATCATGTAATTGCTGAATTACTGGACTAGCTTGCTCTCATCAGAGGTTCACTCCCAGGTTCCACCCTGAGCTCTGTAGGTAGTCGAGATGGAGGTACTATAAAATGTGAATATGCATATGAGATTTCTTGAGAAAAAATGTGCCGTGTTTTTCAGTACTACAGTGTCGTCAGAAAATGGATTATCTACATAGATTACATAACTCTTGCCCGTGAGGCATTGTGTTGATGCTTGTTTGCATCAAATGTTGGAAACCGGCAGGAATTTGAAGAGTATGTGGAGATTTTTGTTTGTTAGTGATGTATGGAAGAAAGTTGCCAGGGTGTTCTCTTGGAGCACAGTAACTTGGGGTGTTTAAACACCTAAATTGTAACTTGTAAAGAAGGATGCATACTGTAGAAAGGTTTGCATTGAATGCAATCAAAAGAGACCGGTAAGAGGGAGTATTTATGGGCACTGAATTAATATCCTTTATTTATTTATTTATTTTTTTAACACTTTGTAGAGAATAAGAAGGACTTCTGATTCTATTTTCCTCTCATTCTTCTGTCCTCTTTATTTTTCCAGATTCCTTTTTTTCCTCTTCGCCTGTATCTCTCATTCAGTCTTCTCAAGGCAAGTGTATAGTTTTCTTCTGCTGCTGGCCTGCTTTTCTATCATTTTTTTTTTTTACAAATCTTTTCTTCTGTGTCTTCTTTTGTTTCATCTTTTCTAAGAATGCCATCTCTTGCTCAGCTGCAGCTCTGTTGCTCTCAATCCCTCTCTCTAGTGCCACCCTCCTGAGTAGGTAGCCACAGCATAGTTTTTAGTCAAAGTGAAACTATTTTGGATATTCTGAATACTGTGCCTAATAATACAATAATAAAATGAAACAAAGGACAGGAATTTAACTGAATGAGCCATTGTTTAAGTTGTGGAAACCACAGTAATTAACAAAGGCATGCATACCGTGCATGCCGTGCCTATAGTTATCTACTTACTCTGCAGCTAATGCCAGAACAATAGGTTTAATTTGAATGTTCAAATTAAAAATGAACATTCACTTTAAAGCATGTGTGCACAGCTGAAATTGTGCTCTGTAGCAAAACCCAGAGGCACTGTAATATCACCTGCCAAGGGTCCTCTGGCGCCCCTGATAGTCCTGCACGTCGGAATCCTAATGAACTGCCAAGTCCCACCTGTTGGCATCTGTTGTAATTTTTGTAATTACTGCCCATATGCATCCTTGAGTACCTCCAGTATTCAAGATGAACTAGTTCACTTTTCATTGCTGATTTAAAAACAGGAGATTTAATGGAGTCTTGTGTGGTCATCACTCACCCACTCTAACATTGGCTACAAACAGGAACACGAAGCCCTTATATATGCTTAAAATGTGCAGCAAGTCTCACAGCAGCGGGCACATGTTAGAATGATGTTGCTGTGCATCTGGGATAATCCCAAGATTGGCACACTTATTTTAACATGCCTGAGTTCAAGTTCAAGTTGTATAAGTGCAGAATTCTAAAAATGGATGGAGTTGGTATCCCTACGGAATCCTGTCCTTGATGTTCCTCCTGAGCCACTAACTGTGTGTGGAGGCACCTCCCTCTCATCTTTACTGGTACTGCAGGTAGTGACACAGGGAAGGGATCGACTACAAGGCCTGCTCCAGGCTGTCCCCTCCATGGCTAAGGCTGCTAGCTAAACATTCCTGCTTATGCATGCAAAATCCTGGCACAAGTTAGGATAAGAAATTTTAATAGGCACCATTAAGTTTCCGTAATTACCTATTTTGTCTCATTATTGCGTTGCCATTTTAGATGAAAAGCAGACTCAAAATTATTATAGCGTTTATAATGAGGAAACATCTGCAACAAGTTTAACAACATGAATTGAATAGTTCGTCCTCTTTTGGACAGCATGCACTTGTGGTGGTTCTGATATACCAGTGTTTGTATGTGTATAGACTTTCATTCAGTCTTTTAGTCATTTAGTCTTTTTGGCTTTTACATATGTAATTCATTTATTTCTTTGTCGTAATTTTGCGCTGTGTAGTGTCGCTTGAACGAGGTGCACTTTCAAGTGTTGGACGCAGCAGTAAGAGGACACGTTTACTCCATGTTGGAGACATTATTTCATAACTTTCAAGGCTATCTGCACTTTGTAAAGGAAGCATCTTCCATTCTGTGTTTGAGTCTTAAGGTATACATTATCCAACTAGCATGCAAAGAATAAAAGCAATCCATTAAACCTTGCAATGCATGACTGCTTCAGCTGCATCAAAATGGATGCTAAGCATCCTGGGAATGCTATTTAAAGTACTAGTCTGACTGCTGATTGCTAAAGTTTTTGGGGCCTGCCTTTGGCTCAGAATAATGTCCAACGAAAGGTTTGTTTTTCAAACATGTGATTTTATTAAATTAAACGCTTATCGAGGTGAACAGTTTGCATTCACCAGAGCTGCAAGTTTGGCCCTCCACTTTAGCATATCTTTATGAAAATAGTGTGCCTTGATTTTTGTTTCCTCCCCATTTTCCCTCTCTTCCTTCCTACTTGTTTAACGGATGCAGACAAACGGGTGGCACCAGACTCTGAGAAGCCATCAGAAGGTGTGCCTACCTCACTTCGCTTTTCCTCCCAATCAAGTTCTTTTTCTCCCCTGACCTGTGGAAACGATAACTCCATTTCCTCAATTGGAATCAAAGATCGTAGTTTCCAAGAGAAAAGGGAGCTTTTTGAGTCATCCCTTGGATCTCAAAAACAGGACTCTTCCCCAATAAAGATCTCTCCCGTGTCTGAGCGAATCAAAGCGCTGGAAGCCCTAGCTGCAAAGCAGAATGATTCTGATTGGAACGATGGAGGGTTTTCTCATTTTAGAGAACGCCACTATGAAAAGTCTCATTCTGAGATACATGGGGTTACTCTTCGTTCATCCGTTAAGAAACGACCCCCATCGAGTGAACAAGATTCTCCAGAATCTCCCTTTGAGATTCTTGGTGATGCCAGACGTGGAAGTGACTTTGAGGATACTGCTGACTGGATGAGAGCTCATTTGCCACCAGCGCCTAACTTCAACATTTGTGAATTGGACTTTGATGAAATGAAAGAAGTTTCTGTTTCTGAATGTCCATCTGATGAGACTAAGAACAAAGATACAGATGTTCAAGTAATTCCTTCGTCTTTTGTTGGTGTTCCTGATGAATTCATGGATAACCCTAACGAAATGGCAAAACAAATGGTTGATGAGTCTAATCAGTCAAAGCAAGAAACCGTTGAGGATGATTCAGAATTTGATCTCAGATTTTTACCGACAGCCTACATGTGGGACAAACAAGATAAACCTGACTCAAACACAGGAGAACCACCGTTCCTTTCTGAAACTCAGGAGAGTGACACAACTGCATCTGCTGCACCTCCTGATGGTTTTGAGGCTTCTTCCCTGGAGTCTCCAGCTCCTGTTCCCCAGGCTGACTCTATTGCAAAACCACCTGCCTCCCTAGGTGTTGGCTCAGAGGGTGTTCAGATCATTGAAGCTGACAGCTCTGGTGAATCTGATGATACAGTTATTGAAGATGTGCCTGGTGTCGTTGAGGAAGATTATGCTGAGTGTGAAAGTTCTACAGACAAGCAGACATTTCCAGAGAAACAGAGCATTCAGGTGCCCATTATTAATGTAATTGAAACCGAGGAACAGGTTCTCAGTGATTATGAAGTAGATATTGAAGAAGAAGAAGACGATGAGCAGCAATATCCTATAACTCAAGAACCTGCAACAGAGGCTCCAACACCATCTCAGGAGTTTTCTGACATTTCAAGATCAGAATTTGAAGAGGATGCTCCAAAAATGGATGATGTTTTCTCACAAGAAAATATTGCAGATTCCGATGAGTATTCTCCAAAGCATCCGGTAATCCAAGGTGATGTTGGGAATGACACAATTAACCAGACCTCTCTTCCCTCCAAGACTCCTATCTCGGAGGACTCTTGCACAGAATCCACAGAGCCACAAAATGTATCTAAAACCACAATGGAATGTCGATTTGACGACGTAAAATTAGACCAAACTGAAGAGATTGTACCCGACCTCCCACCTAGTTATGAAGATCTCTCAAATGATTTTGAGTCCAGTGACATAGATACATACTTGGATCATTATACTAGTGAAGAGCTGGCTTTAAAAGACCAATTAAATTTTGGTGTGGTTGCTGTAAATAACGGGGATATAAATGAGTTAGTAAAACCTAGCTCTCAACACATTGAAAATAGCACCATGCTTGCTCAGCAGTCGTATGAGGACACTGCTGATGAGTTTGAGACAGTTGAAAGTAAACAAAATTATGACATCAAACCTGAGCCTTTTCCTGCTAACATTTCAGCAGATGTCCCTGTGGAGCCTCTTCTTTCTCAGGAGAAAATGCCAAATCTTGAATTAGATGATCATTCTGTAGATATTGAGGACAAGATGACGATAACTGATTCAGGTAATTTTCCTTTGATTGAGGAAGAGGTTTACATGGTCAGGACTGATGCAGAGTTGCCATCTTTCCAAGAGAGTACACCTGCTCAGTTTCCCTTTTTTCATGATGATCCATCAGGCAAAATCAGTGATGTGATCTCTGATTTTGTTGCCAGTGATATAACTGAAGGACTATTGATAACCAATACGGAACAAAATAAAACAATACAGCACGATGATGCACATACACGGGTATCTCCAGACGTCACAAGCAAACCCGAGCACGTAGGAGTAGAACATGAACAAGATCAAATAGTCCAACGTGGTACTCCTGAAATTTGGATAACTGAAGAGCCCACAAACATAACCGAGTCCATTGAGATTGAATCTGAACAGGAAGAAATAATCCAGTGCACTGCTCCAGATACACAGACATCTCCAGAAATCCCCAAAGAACTTGATTCCATTGAGGAAGAAGTTTCTCCAACAGCTGCAACAGATAGTTTTGTGGAATTTATTCGGGAGTGTTTGAAATCCCAGCAGGATGAGGAGTCCCTGAGCATTGCTCAAGTTGAGACCACTAAGGAGCCCATATCTGTTGCTACCCCTCCACCTGCTATGGTCATGGACTTGGAGCAAGAGTGCCTTACTATCAGTGCTTTAAAAGAGCTTGGGGGTAGCCATGATGAACAAGATGATGTCAGCATTCCTAAAGACATTTCAGTCTCTGCAAAGGATACCTTCTCTCAGCGTGTTTTTGAGTCTGAATCGTTCATTTGCCCAAATCCTTCTCTTCACTATCTTCCAAATGAGAACCAGCCAGATGCCTCACTAACCAAAGAGATGGAGGCAATCGACATCTGGGTGGCAGAAGCCTACCACCTTGCAGAGCATGTCTTGGCACTAATACTAACCCACCTGACAGGTAAAGTCTTCCCTTTAGGCTGTTGGCCTGCTAACCCTGCACACAAAGTATGCCCCAGTACTAAACATACTCTCTTAACATCGTTTAACAATTTGGAACCTACACACAATCGTTCTCGGCTGCATGCTTTTGAAATAAATTAATGTATCTTGTGTATCAGACCAACAACTTGGTTTAAGTGGCAATTTTTATTTTTTTAAATACAATGAGAACCTCTCCTGTACAATTACGGTAGAAAGTTACCATCATGCCTGGCCATTTGATAATAGAAAAGTAGCATTTTTTTCCAAGTGGCTTTTGTTGAGCCAATATTATGCATTTTGAACTTGTATCATGTGTGATTTACATCTGAGAAACATTCACAAGCTGGTGACAATTTACACAACCTACAAAGTAAGGCAACAAAAACTCAAGTTATGAATCGGTGTAGCATTTAAAAAAAAAAAAAAAAAAAAAACTTTTTTTTTTTTTGTGTGTGTGTGAAGCACAAACAATTGTTTCAGGCCCTTGGGAGCCTTGCCCAAGATCTCTGAAAAGAGTTGTTTTAAGAACGATACAGTGTACTTGGGCACGGATAGAATTGGATATGCAAGGAGTCATACCTGACAACTGAAGTAGATCACTGTGTAGACGTCGGGCATCGGGTCTTCTCCAAAATCTGTGTGCACCTAGCATGCTCCAATCCCATCCCCGGAGCTACACAGCCTTAGCTGATAAAGTAGGAAGACACACAGAAGTATAGCTCTTGACGTTTTTCAGAAATATCAATAATGTTAGGCATACTTTTGAAAGTTAACTTTCTCGTTCTCTTCTTCTCATGTTTAATGGTGGCTTGCGAACTTAAGTAGGTGCATATTGCCAGGTGTACCCGAGTACGGAGAACAAAAATAATGTGAACGCTGGCCAGCAGGGGAGTCGGGAGAGGGAAGCAATCAGTCCTAGGTATGAGTAAGAAATACAGTTCAGTGCCGAGGATTCCGTGAGAAAGACGTGTGGAGCCTTGCTGTGTATTGTATTGATAAGTTTATTGTGGAGTGTGGTCATTTTTCACATTTTTATACATTTCATATTTTTCTTTGGTGTTTCTGCTTCTTATTGTTATCTCTGCAGTTGGTTGTGAAGGCCAGGGGTAATCTTCACCTCACTAATTCCAAAGTAATATTTATAGGATGTCCAGAAATCAGTACAGATGGAATGAGTACTAAAATGCTATGAAGAAAATGTGAAATTGGAATGAGGATGAGGGATGGATGTTGATGGTTTACATAAAGAGTGCAGGTTTTCTACTACACAATTTTGTGTATAATATTTTTAACCTATGTTTGCATTTGAGATCATAATTCCTCTATAACCCTACAGGTGCCATGTTCTAAACTATTCACGCTGGCAGGCAGGACAGCATTCGGTGTAGGAGGAGCAAATTATTTGCTTAGAGTTTGTTTAGAATTGAATAGGAATATTTATAAAATTGTTACTAACAGAATTGCAATAAAAATCAAACCTTTGTATTGTGGTGATCGTCGCTGTTTAAATCATATTGAACTCCGTCACTATGATCTATACACATTTTTACTTTTTTCTACACATTTCTCATCTTTTAATTTTGTGAAGCTGCTTTGAGATAATGACCATTAAAAGTGCTATATAAATAAAATTGAATTGAATAATCATCAGAGACCAGATGATACTATATTCCCAGCGCTCAAACACACAGGAATTTATGTAGAGTTTGATTGTTTAATAAATGCAACATTTTGTTTGTTCTTATTATACTTTTAAGGTGATAGATAAATATTGGCATAACATCCTCTTAATGGGATCATTTGTGGCATTATTTGGTGTTATCCTAGATAAATGCGTTTGAATACAAATTGGTACATTTAATAGTTGCACCTTTGCAGTTTCAATGTGTGTCAACATAATTGCAATGTGAGCTTTTTTTTTTATCATGCAACCTTCGTAGAGATTAGTGCAGGCAAAACAGGCGCCAGGTCAGTGACCTTGTTTTACTCTGTCAAGGATGTCTATAAAGCTGACTCGGAGAAGTACAGTGTTTTTCTGTCAGGAAGGATTTATTTTGAAGGCTGTCAGAATTGATCGTTTCTTGTCGCTCTCCAGGCAGAACAGAAACAGCAAATCGTGCTCTTTAATAGATTTTGTTGCAGATTTCGACCTGAAGTTAGCCCAACATTTCTGCCAGATGCAAACTTTGCTATAGGCGATGACTCGCTGGTGCTA
Organism: Clarias platycephalus; assembly: GCA_030068275.1. Taxonomy (NCBI): domain Eukaryota; kingdom Metazoa; phylum Chordata; class Actinopteri; order Siluriformes; family Clariidae; genus Clarias; species Clarias platycephalus. The sequence goes on from JAQQZT010000001.1 coordinate 21,457,133, forward strand.
TTTTTAATAATATACATTTGAACACGTTTCACCTCTCGTGCTCCCACCAGGGTCTGCCAAGGCTGTGTGGTTTTTAAATGTCTGAACTCGCACATGGTCTTGCACCCGCGTTTTTATATAAACAGCACCTGCGCCTTTAAGAACTTAACAGTGCCGCTACTGAAACGAGGCCACTGCAGCTTGGCCGCTGCTGGGACTTGCTGGTGTATCTGGGGCCGCTTAGGAGAGCATGGGAGAGAAGAGGGGAGGGATAATGTATGAGCACTCAGTGCAAGCTGGTTCCCTCTGGGCATTAGCAAAGCATGCTGGGAGAGTCGGACCCCTGCAGTGAGCGAGAAGGAAACCCCACGCTGGTGCTCATTGTTTTTGAAACTGAGCAGTGAAAACAATGGTGTTCTTTCTGAGGTTTTGAATCATCGGCCTTGGTCCTTTTGTGTTGCAGTTATGTCACAATGACAGTTTTGAAAAACATTATCATGCGGCTTGTTTCTATATGGTAGTATCATAGTGTTTACAGTGGGTAAATTATTTTCAGTAGATAGATGGCAATAGAAATTATGAAATAAAATATTATTGTAGTGGATATTAACTTAATTCTTTAAGTAATGTTCAGAAATGGTGAACATGAAAAATGAAGCAAATTGTTTTGTCTCAATCATAAAAACACAAAATCTGACCTAGATGTATTTGCCCTTTTGGTTGTAACACACACTCCCATTAAAAAATAAATAAATTAATTAATAATAGGAAAAAAATAAAATGCAGAGTTACTGTATCTCAGAATGAGTGTTTTTAACCGTTTTATTACATTGAGTCATGTGAGACATGCATTTACTCAAACCTTTTTATTTCCCTTTCTTGAGGTACGCATTTGATTATGCAGTGAAATTGTTTCTACTGAAACCATAATGTGTTAGAAAAGGCAAAGAACCTGCACTGGTGTCCGGAAATTAGGCACATTCAGATCAGTCAGATTCAAGACTTCAGCAGTGCTGCTGTGGTATAAAATACTGTTAATGATGTGATTTCGAAGGCATAGAGGTTTGCATTGTCACCTTGCTTGATTCCCACCTCTTGTGTGCATGGAGTGTGCTTGGAGTGTGCTTGTTCTTCCCATGCTTGGTGGGTTTCCTCCAGGTACTCCAGTTTTCTCCCATAGTCCAAAGACAGATTGGGCTAACGGGCATTTCCAAATTGCCTGTAGTGTGTGTGTCTTGTGACAGATTGGCACCCCGTCTAGGTTATACCCTGCCTTGTGCCTTAAGGCTCCAGACCCCTCTCCGCCACCCTGTATACAGGATAAAGCGGTATAGACGACGAGTGATGTGATTTAGTCAGTGCTACAATTCCTCATGTGAAATTATGAAATGTATTTTCAATGAATTAATATATAAGGTGCTTTAAATGCACAGGCTGCATTGTGTTAAGTATTTCTGTGTATAATATATGCTGTATGCTTAGAGACTAGAGTCTAGATTATTACTTGAAATGTAATCCGTGCTTGCATGAGTCAGACCTTGTGCTGTAGTGTAGTGGAGGCGTTCTAGTACAGAAAGGAGGAGTTCTAACTGGAACCAAAGATGAAGGTTGCGAGGTTGTGTGGAAAGTCTGGAATTCTAAGGACGCTTGATGACTCGAGAATGTTACGCAACAACATGAGCGTCACATAAGCGTGATGTTAAAGCACATGCACTACACAGGAATCTCTGCAGATACATACAGGCTGTCGGTTATATAAGACTTTCTCAAAATGTTGCTTTAATGCTTCCTTTAGGAAACTTTTTGGACTTGCATAATGGACAAAAAAAAAATTCAACTCTTGATTCCCAGGTCAAATTTTTTAGCTAATAATAAAACACATGTCTTAATTTAGGTTTTGGCAAGGTTGTGCATGATTTCTATTAATTTCTTTTCTCTCCTTTTCACCACACAAACACACACACACACACACACACACACACACACACACATGCATTTTGTCTTGCAGTTCATGACTTGGTGTACTGGCGGGACCCCAAGAAGTCAGGCGTGGTCTTTGGCATTTCCCTGCTACTGCTGTTGTCTCTGGCAGCGTTCAGCGTGATCAGCGTCATCTCCTACCTGCTTCTGGCACTGCTTTGCGTTACCATCTCCTTCCGTGTCTACAAGTGCGTCATCCAGGCCGTGCAGAAGTCCAGCGAAGGACACCCCTTCAAGTAAGACAAACCATTTGGAGTTTGACTTGGTAATGCATACCAAGTGCACAGGTTTCAATATCGCACAGGTTTCAATGGTGGCTCGATGTAGAGATAAAACAGTGCAAAAACATGTTTTGGCCGAGCTCTCTCAGAGGGGAGGGATGAGAGGTACTTAGTGCTCCCACATTTTTCACAGCTCTACAGCCAATCACGGGCCTCTGTGAGCTCACGCAAGCGGAAGGAGCGGATAGCGCTATCCTCCGAGTGTGTTACGCCGCCCTGTGAGTGAGCAGTTCGAAAAGATGCGGTCGGCTGGCGTCACGTGGTTCGGAGGAAACACGTGATAGTCTTCGGCCCTCCCAACTGAGTTGTGGTAGTAGTTGTCTTAATGTGGGGCCCCCTAGTGAAGGGGCGGAATTGGATATGACTAAATTGGGGGGGGGGGGGGGATAAAAAGAAAGAAAATGACTACTCTTTGTTTAAACTGATATATTGTTGTGACATATTCCAATCGATTTGGGGGACTTATTTGCACAGTCAATATCCTGGAGCCATTTATTGCTCAACATGGTTTTTCGTTTGACCTAGACAAGGTTTTAAGTAACATTGCTATGACCAAATCACTCGGTGCTTTTCAGTCATCTCATGTCTAACATATAACGCATTTTTCCTCTTTGTATAGTAGTTTGTTTTTAGACAGAGCACTCGCACTCAGGTGCAAACCAAGAACCCAACCAAGAATTCTGTTCAATTCTCATAAGCTCAGGTCATCAGCACCGAATAATTTATTGATCTGGCAGGAAGTCTGTGTGATCAAAGTTGGATATTCATTTTTTTTTTTTTTAGAATTTGCACAGGAGTTATACATTTAACTTTATTTTATTTTGGTTGGGGTTTATAATGGATCTGGGTTGAACTGAAATCAGCTGCTTATTTCCCATGTTACAACAAACATAAAAGTAAAATGTTCGACATGACATGCCTGTATAGTATTTATTTATTTTTACCAATTTATAGAAGTTTAATGTATTTTCAGGTATTACCAAATCAGAATTGAGCCATATAGGATTTTTTTTTTTTTTTTTAACGAGAGGGGGAAATTTGACAAATTTCACAAGCTCACTCAGTTATTGCTATCATTAGGGTTTTAATGGTTGGTGTGAGGTTTGTGCTATTGAATGATCATTCCTTATTGTTTTATCCTGCACCAATGTTGGGCAAATTAGTCTTTTTAATCTATTTGGCACATTGTTTAAGGGTCACTAAAAATAAATTTTGATAGTGTTGCCTATTTTTTTTTTTTTCCTGGACGTTATTCTTCCAGTTTAAGCAAAATGGCAGTGCCAAGCTTGTAACCAATGCATTTCTGACCAGTTGCATGGTCATGCCCCTATGATTTAATATAATACATTTTTAATAAACAAATATGGGAATGTATTATGAATACCATCATATATTATAACCAAATACGTTTTTGTGCTCCACTTCCATCTCTGCTCTTTTCTGCCTGCCAAAGAAAGCCACAGAGATAACCGAGGGTGTGTCTGTACTCTGTAGTATGTAGTAATGTAACTGCAGGGATAATTAGGTTGACCTGTATGCTTGTGGCAGGGAACTGATGGAGAAGGATGTCAGCTTGTCTCCTGAGACCTTCCGCAAGCACGTGGATGGTTGTCTGACCTACATCAACCGTGGACTAAAGCAACTGAGCCGCCTCTTCCTGGTTGAAGACTTGGTAGATTCTCTCAAGGTCAGTTAATCAGAATTAAGTAGAAAGCTGCGCAGATAGAATTTAGAAATTAATTCGGTCATGCTAAAGACAGTAAAACACAATGTTTCCCAACACCTCAGTTACATCGAGTCACCCTTTTCTTTAATACATCGCTACGCAAGCTGAAATTTCTATCATACACGCTGTTTGTATGAGGGAGATGTGTAGATTTGCCTCTGTGATCATGTGGTGTGATGATGGCTGGTGGGAGCCGATGGTGTTCGGAGGAAATAGCGCAGAGATTTAAAGAGCTGGAGAACTGACCTAGAACACTCTGCCCTCCAGAGAGAAAGGAGTGGTTCACAGATTCTATAATTGGCTGCCTTGTCATTATACCTCACGTTCATGTACAATAAAACTATTCATAAGCAGATGATTTACTACTAATCAAGCCTAGTTTGGAACACATCTGTTCGTTTGTTTTTCACTAGGACTTTACTAACCGTATATATGTTTTCTTGCTTGCCTTTTGATCGTTTCAGCTGGCCGTGGTCATGTGGTTAATGACGTATGTGGGTGCCGTCTTCAATGGCATCACCATCCTCATTCTTGGTAAGCATTGACATGCTTGGGGTGCAAGGCGCTAGGTTTAAGACTGCCAGAAATAAATAAGTGCTAATACTCTAATCTGAGTTTATTAGGATTTTTTTTTTTTTTATTAGAAATATTTATCTTTTTTTTTTTGCAGTGGACATCCTTGCCTTTACTGTACCACCACTGTATGAGAAATACAAGGTAAGTGCGCACTTAAAATTCACCTTTGTTGTTTTTCATTACGTTGATCAAGATTATTCTTTCTGTAAAAGTATAAAATGTCCAGACATCCTCTGCAGCTGAATTAGATACAGTCTGGAAATTCTGTATCATTTGAGCTTTTACTCCAGCTTCCTTTTCTTTCTCTAAAAGTTATACTGTGACCTCAAAACCATGATAACCCACTTTCATGTCCTGATAGTGACCTAAAATGAAAGCCTGCAACATTTCAAAATCCAGCTTGAAATTTCATTAAAAGGAGACATTTGCTTATTAATCTATTTTTGTTGTTGTTTGTTTCCCCTAGACTCAGATTGATCACTACATTGAACTTGTACGCACTCATGTTAACACTGCAGTGGCCAAGTAAGTTTCTTTACATTATCTAACTATTTAGTGAGCAGCAAGTATGTATAATGCGGTATGTAAGGGAATAAGAAAGGACAGGGTGATATAATGGTCTTACCAAGCGGAAGTTTTAAAGACCACGTGTCTTGAAGATTGTATAGTCATATTTAATGTTATTGAACATGCATGAGATGACTATAAAAAGCCATTTCCACATCAGGAATTCCCTCACCATCATTTCCTTTAAAGGGAAATTATGGGGAATATAACAAGAGGTAAATAGACCACATGGAACACATGACTACTTACATCTAATGAATATTCTGTTGCAGTCATGTGGCAATCTGTAACTAAAGGACTTCATGAGATAGTCAAGGATATAAAGGAGCTGAATAAGGATATCATTTATAATCTGGAATAACTTGTCCAGAACATTTGAAAAGGTTTGTGGCACCGTGGGTTCTTATAGCAATTTAGCCCAAGAGAACATAAAATCATGCAGACCTTCATCGATTGATCGGCCAGTGACTGGAATCGGACGTTTTCTTCTTCAAGCTGAATCAGCTGATCACTCTCGGATATATCCGATTCCCGCTACAGCCATCTGCGCAGCCAGAAGTTTAGGGAGCAGATTAGCCATGCTCTCTGGGTCTCTGGCTCTCAAATCAATCGTAGCAAGTCTATCAAATCCTGGGAGCCTCTTCTTTATTATTATTGTCCCGCAGTTAAAAAAAACCTTGTCTTAGAGCTAGTATTTGATCACTCACCTTCACGCTCCGTGTTAGCTATTGTTCTAAAATAAAAAAAAAGTCCTGTAACATTGTGCAGTTTTTAAGAAAATTTATAAGTCATTGAGGGATTTAAATGATCTGTATAATATTAGTCTGTATCGTACATATGACATTCTAGGAGAAATCTGGGTTTGAAAAAGATAGATAGGAGCTTACGGTCTAAGCATTAATTAATATATTCTTGGAAAATTAAAAGCTAGAGTGTAACAATTATTAGCACCCTTACAAATACAATAAACAATTTTATTAGTAGCAGTATTTTTATTATATTATGCTTAGAATTATTGTTTACTTCAAGTCCACCTTAGGCGAATATGAAACTTTAAAGGGAAATAAAAGGTTCTCATATTTGCAGTGTAAAATTAACTCCCCCATATAACCCATATTAAATGTTTATGGTTGCAAATTTCTATTTATGAATGTGTTCATTTGTTAACTCAATTTCTCGTCCCCCCCCCTCCCCCCCTGCAGGATTCAGGAGAAGCTTCCCAAAGGAGCAAAGCGCAGTAAAGCAGAATGATGCATCTCTCTCCTCCTTTCATGACCACCTCCAGTATCCCTGTATCTCTAGGTTCTACCCCTCCCCAGTTTAATCTCCCCTTATAAACCTCTTACCAGCCATGTGCACTGAACCAGCTAGTCTTTAAAAAAAAAAAAAAAAAAAAAAAAAAATCTTTAAAGCTTCTCAATATTCTTCAATGTTAACTCTGAGGCTTAATTCTGAGCATTAGGGAAGATGCTTGATAAAGACGCTTACTGAAGCTGGTGACTCAAATGCAGGAAATGATGTAATTCCCCAACTGAATGTCCGTTTATGGGCAGGTTGTGTGAACTAGATTGAATCTATGACCTGGTTTTGGAGTGTCCTACGAGTTGATGAAATAAAGACACAGGTTTGATTTGGATGCAAATGTACGCACTTAGAAATGTCACAATAAATCCATTAAAAATGTGTTGGGGAGTGGGCAGAACGAAGCAGGATTTGGATCCATCTCCACCTTAAAGACACTGATTTATTCTGAATCTGTGACACACTGTTATACTAGACTTGCATATATAGAGATCGATTTGGATACGGACACTACACCAGCTGGGACGATTCGCTCTAGTTCGCTTTTCCTGTAGCGTTCATTTTTAATCGTGTATGTATATATAGTAAGGTTACAACAAGCTCTTTGCTGTGAAGAAGTAGTTTGCATTGCTTTTTATATTTAATATCAAATATCCTCTGGTGTCTGTTTAAGACTCAGGCTTTTGTTCACATGTTAATTGTGTTATGATTATGACTATTAGGTCACATATAGAGTAGCTGCTTTTGACTCCCCAGGCTGGCATCCTTAACGAGTATTATTAATAATCTTATGCTTGAGTTATTTGTATAGAATGTTCAGAGCTTCAGCATCATGGAGACGATGGTGCAGCCTGTTACTGCTCTGAAGACAAAGAGGAAGAATTAGTGATTTGTGTCGGCGTCCCACATAAAAAGTGGTCTTTTTCGCTGATCTGGGATCAGTCTTGGGTGGCCTCAGCTCAGCATACACTCTAGGTGGATTTGAATTGGTAGATTAAAGGTTTTGTTAATTTAACACATGCCAAAAGCTGGAAACACACATTCATATTTGCATTCGTTTACACAGTTGGGTTTCACATGAAAGCTGTTACGATAGAGCTATTTTAACATGACTAATGTGGCTTCAAATATTCACATCTATAAGGGAGTTAATTCTATAAAAGGAGAAAAAACTCGATGCACTTTTCTAATTGCCTGCTCTATATTTGGCACTGGATATTCTACCTGAATCTTAGCTTTAAATGTATCTGGAAGCACTGTTATCGTAGGCTTCAGTGTCAAAAGTACACCTGTATTTATTAATGCACCAACGTATAAAGCACCGGATTAATGGAGTAACTACTGCTAATACTACTACACACGTCTACCATCTGCTGAACGTTTCGTACTAATATTTATGCAGAATCAAGTGTCGCATGCAACCCTACGTGTTCATGTTGGAACCTGTTTCATCACAGTGCAAATTCGCTTCATGTGGGTTGTTTCATGAAGGTTTAGTTCACTACATGGCATTGATGTATAATACACAATATCACCCTTAAAGCTTGACCGTGGTCTCGGAGTAGAGTAAAAGGCTATGTATTCCCCCTCCATGAATGCATGCAAACAGCACACCTAAACACACTCATGAACAGGTGAAAGTATGCTTCGTTTATTTCCGTACCCTCATGTTCTTGAACTAAAAAAAATAGGTTTTTTTTTTTTTTTTTTAAATACAAGTTAAATTTATTCTTCATTCCTTACTTTGCACTTAAAAAAACAAAACTTAAACTTTTTTTTTTTTATAGGTCCAAACATCTCTCTTTCAATCTATATAGTCTTATCTTTTTCCATAGTGTTTGTTACAAACCTTTTTTTTTTTTTTTTACTCTTAAAATCTGTCAGCATGTTTGCTGGCTGTCATTTCTTTTGAAGTTACTCTCTTGGGGAGGGAGTTGCAGAAGTCATGTTTTCTTTGGTTTTTTGCTTTTGAGTCTAGATGTGATAACTAATATCCATGTTCAGTTTGTTAGCAATGAGTTAAGTTAATCTGGGAGCTTTGGAAATAAAAAAGGGGGTCAATGTAATTGTCAACATGAAATTAATAAAAATGTTAAAAAGAAATCGCTTGTTTCTCATTCAGTACAAGTTTTTTTTTTTTTTTTTTTTAATCATTAGCAGATCTTGTCAGTCTCTGAAACGATAAACGTAATTTTAGTGTTTTCCAAGTTACACAATGATAGATATGCATTGAAGTGTGTTTTTCTTTGCAGCGAGCATAGCGCATAATTGAAGCACCAATAAAGTTTCTGTTCACGACAGCCTGCCAGGGTTAACCATAGACATCCTTTGACATGAATCTGATCATTTGAACAACGCCATCTGGAGCCCGAACAACAGAGTTAGAATACAGAGCGAAACAAAAGGTATGCACGTAAATAAATTAAGACATCAAGTTTTCATTTGAACTGTTCACAACTTCACTTAAAAAAACAACAAAAAAAAACACGTCTTTAATTCCACTCGACTGAAATTAGTTGCATGTTTTCAATCAGTTTATAGAGAATTTAATGCATCATTTAGAGTACAGTGACTAGTCAAGTCCCAAAAGAAAGCAGAATCGACATTATAGATGGCAAACCCAGATTACACACTCCCTGAGACATGGACTTGTGTCCCTTATTTATATGATGCAGCAAATGACCTTAATGTCTATTTCTTTTAATACAACATGAATCGATGATCTTTGGAAAAAAAAAAAAAATTACATACCTAATCAATAGGTAATCCTTGATAGTATTTTCTCATGTGTGATATTCATTAATGATGCGTTACTAAATAATTCATTGAAATTCATGGAACATTTTTTTTCTCTATGCACATTGTATGCTTTACAAGGTGCCTCTGTACATGTCATGCTTCATACCAGTTCCCTTGGTCCCCCCATATACCAAGTGCTTTAAGTGCTGAATGTGCGAACCACTGCATTGCTGACCCCATGCAAAACGATCCCTCTGGTACTTTAAACCCTGCTATCTGCAGCGATCAATAAATCTTACCAAAGACTGCACTATACAAATACGGATGCATAAAAAGGTGCTGGGGGGTGGTGGAAAAAAGTCCATCAATATTCAGGCCAGTGACAATCCTCTGTAGAAAGCAATTTAACATTTCTCCACCTCCAAGCAGATGACTGTTTAATACCAGAAACCATGTTATGAAATCATAAACGAAAAGTGCACAAAAATGTATCAAGCTTACATTCTCAACTAAAAAAAAGCTGTGGAGATCATATTTTTGGCTTGTTCCAACAATATTCTTCCTGAGTGCAAGAAAGCATGCCACAACTCGCATCGATCATTCAGGCTGCTCGATCTCAGCCTTAGTGTTCGTCTGTGCTACGTGACTGTGATCCGAGCCTGAGAAGCAGTTGTCCGAGTGAGCGAAGTGCAGAGTTGCTTGGTTGTAACCTTCCACTGACTGCTGCTTCTGCTCGGGACTGTAGTACAGTGAATGAGGGTGGACCTGCTGGATGTGTCTCTTGATCGTGCTCACCTTCAGAGTTGCTAGCGTGGCGCCGCATACCATGCAGATCAACCCATGCCTTCTGCAGTCGTAATCCATCAGGTACTCCATGCGCCAGTGCACCTGGTAGTTACGCCGCTGGTCCTTGCCTGGGTAGTGGGTGTTTCGCCCTATGATGGGTGCTGACATGACCTTTGACCTGTCACCGTCCTCCTTTTTAATGCCACTCTGCTTGCCAGATGGTTTCATGGATAGCTTCTTGCTTTCAACAAGTGTGGCACTGGGGGCTGCTTTTTCCAAAGAAAGAGAGAAGTGGTCAATCTAAAGTACTACGAATGGAACAAATTTCACTGCAGGACTGAAATCTCTGTCCATTGCACATGATTAAATTTATGGATGAATATAGTCTAGTAGTCTATAATAGTGTTAAAATCACACATACACGATATATGTAGGAAATGGAGATTAAACTGGGAAAATAAATTTGTCTATCATTTTTATTCTGTTCATTCATTTTTGTGGAAAGCATCCATGAATGCTTGAGTTAAATGTATTAGTAAAATAAGCTCTAACTTTGTCCATTTACAGATGTTACTGCCTTTTCAGAAGGAAGAAAGTGTGTTACCAATGTTGTCAGGTTCCATCCAAATTGTGTATATTATTGTACTGCTTCAAGGGCAGCATGGTGGCGTAGTGTTTAATACATTTGATTTATATTGCACTTTATATTTGAAGCAAATAGCAAAGTGCTACAAATGACCTCAACCCAAAAGCTCTGATAAAAAGATAAGTTTTAAGACCAGATTTAAAATCTTCAACAGTCTGTGGCATCCTCAGATACTAGTCTAGGCGCAGCTAAGCAAAGCACAGTTTTGCACTTTGGTCATGTACCTTCAGGGTCCAGGGTTCAGTTCCTGGGTCTGTGTGTGCATGGAGTTTGCATGTTCTCCCTGTGCTTGCTGGGTTTCCTCCCAGACAGACCTGCAGATTACATGACTGTTCATGTCCCCAAACTGCCCATTTTGTATGTGTGTGAGTATGCCCTGCGATGGATTGCCCCCTGTCCAGGGTATACCCTGCTTTATGGCCAAAGTCTCCTGGGATAGGCTCCAGCACCCCCCTGTACAAGATAAGCGGTATAGAAGATGAATGAATGTACTGATTCAGTATTTACAAGCTGGGGGTATAAACCTTTTTAGTGAGCCTTTCTCTCTGTGTTTTAGTACAAGACACATTAATTGTTAGAGCAAGTAAGAGAATTTAGATATGCACATAATGTGATGAGAACTCCCAAGACTGGGACTAAACATCTGTATGGCCATAAGAAAACCACTTGTTAATAAGCCTCATCAGGAAAAAAAAAAAAAAAAAAAGGCTGAAATTTGCTAGGGAGTCTCCAATAAAGATTGGACTTTGGAGCTATTCGAAAAGGTCATGTGGTCTGTTGAGTTCTGATTGAGCATGCACCAAAGTGATGGGTGTGTCAGGGTAAGAGGGGAAGCACATGAAGCGACCACAATGCACCCCTTCAGGCATAGTGGCCACTGTACAAGTCTCTGGAAGCACTGGGTTTGAATCAGTTGGTCAGGTCTAGTCGCAGCAACGCTATGTGGCAATAAATTTAAGTCAACTGTTGACCTGAATGACCAGGGTATGACATCAATGTTTTTCTTCCCTAATGGCACAGGCATATTCCATGAAAGAGTGGTTCTGCGATCATGAGGAATCATTTTTACACATGAACTGGACACCACCATGTGCTATAAGCAAAGCTACAGGTGTCTGAACGAAATCTTAGAGTTTGCGCCTTTTTTGTCAGTGTATATACTTATGGAACTTACAGCTAGCTTTAGACTTCCATTACACTGGCATTTTGTATCAACAGATACAATTGATTGTTAGAAAATCTGAACTACTTCTTTAACCACTTTAGCCATGTAATACCAGGAGGCTGGAAACAATTTTAGTCTGTGACAATTCAGCTTAGTGTTATGCTATTTCACCCTGTGAAGTTTGCATCATTACCCGGGTCCAAGTGTGTTTCCGGCTCCTCCGTGGCCCCGTCCTGGGTCCAAGCACTGGCTATATCTTCCCTCTCTCTTTGGCTGAGATTGCTGGTCTCAGGGTGGCAGTCTTGTATGTGTCTGCGAAAGCTGCTAACTCTGATCACGGGCAGCTCCTCAGAACACACCATGCAGTAACACCCTGGCATGCTCGGCGGTCCAATAGCAACCAAATAATCAAGCCGTAGATGCCATGGGCAGCTGTTTTTTAACCTGGTGGTGGGGTTGAACAGAGTAGGAGCATCAGAGACCCTCTCAGACCCTGTATATGGCTTTGTGCTGTGCTGAAGAGAGTCAGGCTCTGTGGAAGGGAACTGTCCTGGGCTCAGATCTTTGGTGTTTGGCTCAGTCTTGATGTAGTCTCTTGGAGCGTCTGTGGAAGGATATGTATGGAAAGGCGATGCAAACGTATCTTAAGTCAGAACACAAACATAAAAGTCACACTGTATACTGCATATTGTGTGTTCTCAACTGCAGAGCTGAAAGTGTAAAGATGCCGCAGTAATAAAAGACAGAGCACAAGTTTGGTATTGAGCAAGACGGGGTTAGATGAGGAACATATGACCAAGTTAACAGGAAGAACAACAATTGGGCCAGGATATTTCCAAGACCTAATCTAATGAAATACTTTAATGTTTAGCTGTTTTGGTGTTTTAGTGAAGGGAAATATTAATCATGCAGGATAATCTATTATTTCTTTTTCCTGTTTATGTTTTTACCCCCACATCAATGTATCTTTAAATTCCCTTCTATGTTATGCACTTCCTGTGACTTCTCTACACTTTCCTGTCCAAAGATTCCAGGTCAGGTGTTCTCTCACCCTGGCTTTGGGCCCAGCTCTGCAGAATGCGATGTTTCTCCTCTGCGCTGTAGACCAGTGAGTTGGGGTGCTGCTCCAGCACATGGTTCTTGATGTGGTCAAGATGAAGTGAGGGCAAGGGACAGCTGCACACCATGCACACTAGCCTGCTTGCCTCTGCCTGGTACTCCATTAGGAACTCCTGCCGGAACCAGGCGTGCAATGAGTCGTTCACGTACCGCTCTAGCATCTCCGCTGACACACCCTGAGTCTCCTGAGCAGATGAGGAGCTCACCATCCTGGGCTCAGGCTCAGCTTCAGTTTTAACTATCACAGCACTGCCAGGCTTGTCTGAGGAAAAGGGGGAAATGATATCATATCTGAAGTGTACCTCTACAAGTAATACTGCATGTATGAGTAGACAAGGTTTATAAAGAATATATGTATGTGAATTTACAGCTCATCTCTTATATTATTGCATTTTAATGAAGCAGCCTGCACCATTGCCACCCAGGTGCACCAGAAAGACAGTGGGCACATTTAAAGGGGATATACCAATACCACTATGACATAATTTTAGAAAAGGGGGAATTTTATGTTTAGATCTCCAAAAAAACCCAGATGCTGGAAAAAAAGCATCACACCATGATGTCACTCAATGTGATGTCACTCAATACAATGTAACACAAAGTTATTAACCACTTTTCCGCACAAGTTTAAGGAGTCGTCACGGCTGACCCATTTGCGATGTCAAAACCTCTTGATAATTTTGCATCCTCAGTGTACTCAGGTCACACATGCCTGGTTTGGTGGTGATCATATAAATCCCTAGGAGTATATCAAAATCCATTGAGTGCATTTTGCAAACGAGCCGAAATAACTGACTTCCTGTTGAGTAGAGACCATAACGTGCAATGCGAAAGTTGTTCAACTCAGTGAGCTCTAAATGTGTACCGGGTTTCGTGTGCATACGTGCATAGTTTGTATGAGCTATGCAGCGAAATCTCATGTGATTTCAGGCACTCAGGCATCCTAATGGCAGCAGATTCCAACCTGTCTGCCGATTTTCTTGACTTTTTGAGCAAGTTAAAGACCCCCAAAATGCCCTGTATGCTTGAATTATTATTATTTTAAATCCTTAGAAGAACAAGAGGACCCTTACACACTATGATGACACGGGGCTGATGTCATGGTGCTTGGGCCCTAAAAAAATAAGGAATGAAATGAATCCTTTTAACCTGTTCGTTTTATTATACTTAAAATTTTATTCTTAAAATTATTTTCTCTGTTCCATTCTTTTTGTCATTTAATTGTTGTTTGTTTTAGAAAAATTATATAAAATATAATTTCCTTTATATTATAATTTATTTTATTACGTATAAACATCCAACCTTACAGATTGTACAGCCTCTTTGGCCCACTCACAGCTACTGTAAACTTGAAGCACACACCTGTAGAAAGACTGGCGCATTTCACCGTCTCCTCCGGCTCCGACGTGATGGTTGTATCTGGGCATGATGTCTGACTAGTTTCTAGATTTAAATGATTCTCCCATCCTGAGCGGATCAACTCCTTATCAGACGCGCTCCACAGCAAGGAATCGGGATGCTTCTGCCTGATATGTCTCTTAATAGTGCTCAGCTTTAGAGTGGCCAAGGAACTGCCACATACCATGCAGATCATCCCATTTCTTTTGGGGTCAAAGTCCATCAGGTACTCAGTTCTCCAGTGCTCGTGGTAGTATCGGCGATGATCCCGACCAGGGATGCGGCTGTGCCCTGTCCGTGATGCTCGTCCGGATTTAGCTGGAGACGTATTTTGTCTAGAGGGCCCTGGAACGGGGGACAGAAGAAATGGCGATTCGGGGCTCTCTGAAACACTCCAGTAGCTCGTCCCTGGTGAATCCACATGAGGTATGGGAAAAGTTTGACTGTCGTCCCGAATGTGACCGTTGGTCATGTCCTCTTCACCTGGATAAAACAAAATGAAAATACATATCAATTTCCAGGACTAGTTTATATTCTTATTACCTTTGCATATCAAAATGATGTGGCAGTCTGGACTTGTGGCAGTCAATGATAAAATGGTAAGAAAAGCAACTAACTCCTAAAAAGCACCGTGTGGCGCTTGGACAGATCTGAATACACATAATTTATTCCTGTGCAACCAGGCTAAATTAGGCAGGAGATGCCAGTGTATCACAGTACCTATTTGGTGATTTTTACGTTTAGTAGGTGTATTGATTATCCGAGTTGGTTAGTCAGATGTTGATTATGACCATGCGTGTGCACTGGCCGAATACACATTTAATGGCACACAATACAGCAGTCTGGCACGGGTGCCTTAACAAAACTGTCCGGGGCAGTGCATTAAACTAACAGTGGGGGGCAAATTCCGACAGTGCACACACATGGTCATTATCAGTCTTGGTTATTGTGAGAGACTCACTGTCCACAGACATTTATATAATCATCATTTACCCTAATTTGCACTTATTTTCATCATCTCAGTCTTGTATCACTCATTTTTTGCACTGCTGTCACTTTAACTGCTGTAATTCAGTTGCACATCTCAAACTTCACTATTCTGTCCATTGAATGTTCATCCTCATTGCCAATATTTGCACATATTCATCTCATTCTTTACATATATTCATATATTTCTTATCCAATAAACATGATCCAAATATATTTGTCTTCTAGTAACATTTCTGACATTTGTACACTGTAGATTAAAGAGACAAAATAAAATGTGTTTATAAATGTTTTGCATGATCAGCTGGATACAATGTGGATTTCTTTCCTTCTTTTTTTTTAACTTGTTTTTTTAAACCTCAATGAAATCACACCTAATTGAATGTTTTTGTAAATTGGCCTTTTTCATGTCAGACACAGATACTCAGACAAAAAAAAATATATTTTTATGATGTACATACAAATCAAAATCATTTCTATTCCTGCCCGTGAGAAAATCTTTTTCTTTCGGTTTACTCATTTACTCACATTCAGTGATGATCAACTGTGACACGCCTGTGTGATTACAACCAAATTACGTTTGTGCAGATAGTTACTTTTATGTCATAATGTGTCATAGCAGTATGCAGTGTCATCATCTACTTTTATGACATACTGTGAGCATGTAGCCTCCTGCTGTTACATTCACAATATATCATAAACGTTGACGATGACACTGCATACTCACACTATGACATAATCACGATATGACATAACAGTGGCCTACTGTTGCATTCAGCAAGGAACGCCTGTCACACGTCTGTGCCTGAGGTACCCGCACAAACACAATTTCTGTTTGATATATAGAGAAGATATTATTGTATTCTGTTTTTCTGAGCTGAAGTGGGAATGTAAGACAGTTAAAGGGTTCTCCGGGATCAGAGTTGGGGAACCTGTGGCCTGCCCAAACGGAGGCCCCGTGTACTTCCGCAGGGACACTCGGTAGATGCGCTCATTTCCGCTGGGTGGCGACTGCGCACCGCTGTACAGGCATGGCATGGCACTGGATTCCGCCTTTGTTTATAGTGGAGCCCATGAAGGCGAGGGGCCATGCTGCTGTGCGCTATTGTTCATCAGCCGGATTAACGCGGCAAACACACACTGCTCTTCGATCTGTCTCGGCACTCTGATCGTGAACACGGCCGTGTGTTTACCTGCTGCGAGCTGTGCCGAGGCGCTGTAAGGCGGACTGGCCTCCTCCTCCTCTCCCTCATCGTCTATTATCAATGAGAGGCTTTCCGTCTGGACCCCGGGCTCCGACTCCATGGACTCCTTTTCCTCCATGCCTATCTGATATAAAACCGCACCAAGTCAACGCTCCTCGTACCAAACGCCGTTACGAGCGCAGCATTTCGAAGAAGCACTCGCCGATCGGCTGTAAACCCAACAGGAAGACGCATTCGCCTCTGAGTGTAAGTGTGCGCCGTGTCGCTCTCTGCGCTGGCTCAACTTCACTCAACTTTTACGCGTCCGCGCGAGTTTCCAGTCGCGCTCCACTCCGATCCAAAATGCTTATTAATAAATAATCATCAAATGTCCCGTCGCTTCCAAACGGCCTCCTGTGTATGTGTGTGTTTTTCAGTGGCTCTGCTTGTCTTCAGGGTGGGGAGCCGAGCTTTGGGGCCCCTGGGGCTCCTTAAGGGGCTCCTGGGTAAATTTAAAGAGACAGTACGCCGTCACGTGGCTTCCGTATGGGGGGGGGGGGGCACTAAGCTACAGCTGTACAGTTCCAATTCAGTCCAGCCACAAATGCACCATTATACATACATACAACAAATGATCTGTGATCTCCTACAGTTCAGCTCAACATTAATACAACTTAAGCATGAGCCTTTGGTCTCTTGGTTACACGTAGTAATAGTGATATGAATTTGAAGTGTGTGTTTTGTTCAAAGTGTATATTCCTTTTAAAAAATAGCTTTGGGATTATCACTCCATATATAATAATTATTATTTTTTTTATTATTGAGACGTTTTATCATATTTAAAAGCTCTGAAAGTACATAATCATGTACTACTAAATTAATTGTATTCATTAGTGTTTGTATTGGCTGGGGAACCGAATTCCTGAACCAAACTGTGATTATATGAAAAAAAATTGTTTTTACATTTTATATATATATATATATATATATATATATAAAATTATATATATTATGCTATAATTATAAAATTATATATGGGTGGCTTAGTGGTTAGCACTGTCACCGTGCACCTCCAGGGTTCGTGTTCGGGGTTTGTGTGCATGGAGTTTGCAATTTCTCTAGTAAATAGTTAATAAATAGTATTAACTAGTGTTAACATTATCTGCGAATTGAGTGTGCAGTCAACTCGCTGCTGCTCCTCACGCTGCTCTAGTGTTTCAGCAACCCTTAATTTTGCCTGTCATATGTGCTGTCGCTGCAGAAACATTGCAGTCTGATCCGGGGTTTCGGTAGTTGTGAACTCGGACTGATGTAAAGCTTTTCTCAGTTACTTTCAGTGAGGAACGCCTGTGACACGCTCACAGTATGTCATTAAAGTTGGTGATGACGCTGCTTATTATAGCATTGCATTATGACATAAAACTAGTCTCGCTTACATTCAGTGACACACCTGTGATGGAACTACCTGTTGAACACACACAGCTTGTGTTTGCAATAAACCGTATATTTGTACCTAGCACAGTTTTTGTTTAATATATGTTTTAAATCCAGGAAAGATGTATGCTAACCCGGTATGAAGCAAAACATTAAAAGATTAGCTATGTTGTTAGCAATAATAATTTGTTGTTCCTTTGCTTTATGCCACATTTCCATTGAATGGGATAATTTTATCTTAGTGATAACTAGTGAATTTGCCAGGACAATATGGACCTATTTGCATTATTGCGTATTCATACTTGTTAGCATTAATTATAGATAAATAATTTTATAGATACATAAATGTAATATTTGTAATTTTTAGATGGTTCATAATTTTTTGTTAGAAAGTGTAAAATTTTCTAAAATTGTAAAATTTTCTAAAAATTATAGATATTGCATTTATGTATCTATAAAATTTTGTGGGCATGGCGTTTAGGTGTTCTTCTGTGGGTTTCCTTTGGTACTCCAGTTTTCCCTGCAGTCCAACGATGTGTTTTTGGCTGATTCATGATTACAAATATTGTATGTGTGTATCAGCAGGGTAACATTCCCCACAGCACTGGTGTAAAGACATTGGTCCTTTCAGCCAGATATTGCCTAGTAATGTTGACTTAAAAGATGGAGATTGAGAATTATTTTCTTTCCGATTTTTTTTCAAAATGAATGTTTTCTTCAGTTCTTCATAAAAAAGAAAATCTTTATCAGCATGAAAATGCAAAAACAAGTGCACCAAACAAACAGTCGTAGATATAACCTTCATGCTATTCATATACAGTATATATTCATGCTAACCGCCATTCTCAAAGTGCCTGTAGTATGTGAATGACAGTGTGTGTCTACATGTCTTTTCCTTGCGATGGATTGGCACCCCATCCAGCGTTGTACCCCACCTTATGCCCTAAGTCTCCTCCTCCCCTGTGACCCTGTATACAGGATAAAGCGATATAGACGGTGCATTTACTCACTGTTAAACCATGTTGGCCAAACGGAAGGCTTGGAAACAATTATTATTGGGTACAATACACACTTGAGGTCAAACAAAGAGAGATGCTAGTACCCACTTTTACAAGCCAAAAATATTGAAATATCTCTTGTAAAGTGAGTTTAGAAAAGGTATGTTTTCAGCAACCTAAAATGCAGGTTGCATGTAGATGGAAGGCCAAAATACACAGAACATTCCCTTTTTAAAAATATCAATGAACAAATTGTTTAGACAGAACATAAATGTGTGGTTTGTGTGTGAAACGGTACATTCCCCCCTCATGTCCAGTGTTCCCAACAGAGGTCCTGGGCTTAACCCTGACCAAGATAAAGTGGTTAATGAATGACCCTTGAAGTAAATCAGTGAATAGTCGTCTTTAAATTATTAAAATCAAGTCATTAATCAGTTGCTAGCCTATAAAAGAACTTGATCAGAAGTGAATTGAATTCCCTCATGTATTCCTTTTCGGCTTACAGTGCACTGTCGCTTTAAGAGTGCTTTACGTTTCCGCGTCCACGCGCAGCAGCAGTTGGGCTCGAGCGTTTACATCCTGGTACTTTGCTCTACATGGCAGCAGCGGGAGAGAAAGGCTGATCCGGGAAGTGAACCTCAGTGTCCTAACTGGACTCCCGTTTAAGCGTCTGTAAACAGTCCAGGAAAGTTAAGCCTAATCGGCAGGTAATACAGGTGCATGCTTTATCATTATTATTTTTTGCACACGTCTAAAACGATGGCTTTCTGTCTCCGTGGGAATTGACTTCAAAGGCGGCAGTGAGCGGCGGAGACGCCAGCCTGCGCGAGGACAAGAGGAGAGGAGGAAGAAGAACTGATAACGCTGTAGTTGTTAGGTTACAGACAGCGACCCGTTTATTGTTATTTCCACGGCGGGCTTTCCAAGTCGTTTATTCAACCGAGTCCATTTTTGTAGACATAATAACAATATAGTTAAATAAACAAATAACAACAAGAAAAAAAGAATGAAAGAGAGCCGTCTCCAAACAAATGATTGAGACACAGACGGATCGATGTGATTTAAAGTGACAGTGTCATGTGTGCGTCTTGAACATCCCTTATGCATGACCGAGGTTCCCTTTAGTTACCTGTATTTTTGTTTCCCGCCCTTCCTAGGTTTCATCATTTCACTTTATCTTTCTCGTATCATAAGCAGGTAAAAATTTGGCTAATTAGCTATAACATTAAAATAATACAATTATAAATGGAAAAAGATAACCATCTTAAGAATGTAGGGTGGTTCAAAAGTCTCGATCCAGAGATCTTTACAATCATGGTCTGGATCTAATCATTCTTTTATTGTTGGTTCTGAAGTTAAAAAATTTTTTTTACTCACATTCATAGCCCAGTTCCTGTACCTGATGAGTTTCATAGGAATATTACTCATGTGTTTAGCCACAAAGTGACCCATGAATAATTCAAGCATAAAAAACATCTAACTTAAGGAAGTCATAAACCAGTGAGAAACAGGTGCAGATGATGACAGATGATCAGGCCGATGATTAGTATACTTATACTTATAGTAAGTATACTTATTTTAAATATGATGGTCACATAATAGCTTAAATGATAGTGTGACTACTAATATCTTTATAGGAAACATAATACTACATATTGCTGCCATAATTCAATTTGAGTTTAAGGGCATAGATGTTGAAGTGTACATAAAAAAAATTGGCCCTTGTGAGCATGTATGTGTACACACACACAAGCATACATAGCGTTCTGAAACTGTTATATAGACATTGTGAGCACAGGCTACAGTAAATGCTCATATTGTTATTAAACCATATGTTTTTTTAAAATATATATTTGTACACTATAATGTTAATCAATTTCAGTTTAAATCAATTGCAGCTTGCCAGATATTCTGAGTTATTCAAAGATTTCCTGTTTATATTCCACAAGTTATGTATTTTTCTTTTCATTTTTTTAGCTGCAGATTTTGCTTTTGGATGTGACTTTTGGAAGAATTGGAACCATGCTGCAGTTATTTTCCATAAACAGAATTTACGTAAAAATACAGGGAGGACGATGGCAACAAATAAAATGTGATGTGACCCAGTAGGAGAGAATGCATTTGTTTTAACAATGCGACACCTTCTTTGAAGGATTTGGTATGTACATCATTGAACTGTGGTGACGGAGAAGGGAACAAACTGCAGGTATGTCTAAGACAAAGACCTTGATGAGGCAACGATACCGGCCTGCGTCGGAATTTGACGAAGTCACTCTGGCCTCTAAAAGGGAATACTGGAGGACTAAGAAAAGAGAGCAGAGAGCAAGGCTGTCCAAGGCCAAGAAGAAGGTTAAAGCTCCAAACACAGGAATCTGTAAACCTGGTTGTACAGATGGACGTGTGTCACGCCTGTCTCATTGTCAATTTAATTCTACTTTGCGTAACAGTGATGGTTCATACCAGACAAGTGTTGCACAAACTCAGACCAAGGGTATGGTGATTTGTAAAAAGGAGGTGGAAAGCGTTACCACTGAAAAAACAAACATGGATGCTTCTATGGTCAAACTTAAAGGGGCACCCCTTACTGAGGGCTTACCACTGCCTGCAGCCTGCATAAAAGTACATCCAAACAGCACAACACCTCGACAGCCACTAAACAGATCATCAGCCTTTAATGGCAACCTCTCAAGTATTTCTCAGATAAGTGCTGTATCCCAGCTAGCACCAAAGTGCAGCAAACAAGCACCTCAAATTAAATGCTGTATAACACCCAGGTCTTTGGCCTTCGCGCAATGTAAGTTTGATAAAGACCAGCGCATTCTAGCAAGAAGTGGTTCAGATACAAATAGAAATGCTGGTGCCAATGTTCAGGTATGCAGCATGGTCATGACCAAAACCACAGAAGTGGCCATGACTGAAGAGGAGAAGGCTGCTAAGCGTAGGGAAAACTGGCGCATTAAAAAACGAGAGCAAAGGGCAAAACGTGCTGAGAAGCTGAAGATGGAACGAGAGAAGCTGCAACGTTTTGAAAAAGGACAACAGGAAACAGGGAAGAAGCTTTCCTGTGTTGCCCCAGCACATTCATTATCCGGTGTGAACACAATGGCTTTGAGGACAGCCAAGCAACATTGCTCTGTCATGTCTGTTGACTCAAGACTGAGTGCTGGAAAACCATTACATTATGGAGTCAGAGTGGGAAGAGAGAAATTATCACATCAAACACCCTATAAACCACATTCAGTAAATTTAAAACCAGCTGAAAAGCCAAGGTTACTTTCCAAAAACCTCTCTCCAAAAACCTCTGTTTCAGTTTATAGCACAAATCAATTTCAGGATTCAAGACAAAATCATATGGCCATATCTTCAGGGGTATCTATGCAGCCTTTAAGATCTACCCAAACAATTGGTCAGTTCAAAACGCCACAGCAGAAGTTTGTCCGCATTCAAAGGTGGCATAGTTTGCTGCAAGGGAATGAAACAGCAGAGGAAAGACTTGCCAAGCAAAGGGAGTACTGGCGTATCAAAAAGCGGGAGCAAAGAGCAAAGCGTTCTTTGGCATTAAAAGGCCGCTTGAAAGACAGGGATGCATTTAACTGGCGTGCAAAGCGCTACCATATCATGGAGCAAATGCGCAAGACACTATCAGGCCTCCAGAAAATACCACAACCAAACAAAAATGTACTCCTCAACTCTACTAATCCTACTGGTAGCTTTATTAAAGAGGATGGCACAGTAACTGTGACCATCTCACAGACTACAACTGAGAAATTTCCACCTGCCATAAGCTGCAGTTTACCAGCAGTGAAATCTTCAGCATCATCTAGTCCACTTGTGTCACAAAATTTAATGAGGACCAGAGCCAGAGCTGTTCTTCATAGCATTCCAAATAACACAAATATATCAGCAAATCAACAAAGAACTCGAGGCTCAACTAATCAGAACTCTAGTGATCCTGTAAATGAGTCAAAACTAGACAGTGGTACAGAAGATGCTACAAGGGCCACCCAGACTGAAAAGCTGGCAGCAGAGAATAGAACTTTTAAGACGGAGTTGAAAAGCTGTGATGACTGTTCAGCTGATACCTCAGGTTTGGACTCGACACCATGTGATACTCCAAAAGAAGAGCCCATTTATCCTTCCATAGCCATGGTATGTTCCCTTACAAAACAAAATCAGACTATGAATATTAAAGAGGTAAAAGCTGCATCTTCCTGTTCTGAGAACAGTGCTGAGGTGGAGACTTGTTCAAATAGCGACAACCAGTCCACCACTCTCTTGGTGGTGGCATCGATGAAAAAACTACTGGAAGAATCTCTCAGCTCGGTAGGGAACAGTAATAACTGTTCTGTAGATAAAGCTGAGCTTTTTCCTTGTGAAGCTGAAGACAAACCTTTTCTTCAGAAGGAGCAAGCAACAGACCGGAAACCTGAACTTACAACACCTCAGGAATTGTCTGCAGACACTTCCTCGTCTGTAGTCGTCAAACAGAGTCTATCTCCTTGTCATCCCCCCCTGCAGACAAATGACTTTTCTTCTGATGATACTGCCCTTTCTAGCCACAACTCCTCACTTCAACTTCCTTGTACTGCCACTTGCTTCAGTAAAGGTCCCGAAGATAAAAGAAGTGAACTGCCTGTGGATGTATGTGTGACTCCTTTACACAGGGGCAACTCAGTATGTAGAGGCAGAACTTCAGGACCCCAGCGAAATATTCCTCCTCAGGCCCGTGGCGGTCAGCACCTGAATGAGAACAGTGAACTTCAGAGGAAGCGAGAATACTGGCGAGTTATGAAAAGACAACAGAGAGCAAGAAAGGCCAAAGAGATGGAGAGACAAAAAGATACTCTGCATCCTCTTCAGGTATTACAATATGTCTTATTTCAGTTATATGTACTGTGGGAATATCCCTTTAACTGTAAATGTAAATAAAATTTTTGCTGTTTTGTTTTATCTTTCATCCAATACAGAGGAAACGTGGCGCCTCTCAATTCGTTCACCCACCTGTGGCTCAGAAGATGAATCGCACAGACTTCAGCAATCCTGTTATTCTACCCAGTGTCACTTTACGTCCCAGTCGGCCTGTGTTAAGTCCCACTGCATCATCTAACCAACAGCCTTCCAACGAGGAAAAGCAGCTGTTGTTTGAAGGACAGAAGGGTAAGACTAAATTTTCAGAGGTGGCTCAGGTGAACAAATGGCAGCTACAGATTCAGGGAAATGTTCCTACTTCAGCCACCAGACCAGGTACTGTGACCTCCATCCCGATGAATCATGTAAAGCTGTCAGATCCTCGAATACAGACTAGAGGGTCCTCAATGACTAAAAGAAGAAGTAATCAAAGGCAATTAAAAATAACTGCAAATCAAGAACTAGATCCTGATGATGTTATACAAAGGAAAAGGATGCTCTGGAGAATAAAGAAGCAGGAACAGCGAGCTCGGAAGGCGGCGCGGGAAAGAGAGCTCAGCCATCAGACACCACTTAACCAACGGAGATACGGCTGGTCAAACAATGTTACACATGTAGTTCAAAGGTAAGTTATGGATATGGTATGAGTGGTTTATCTAACATTATTTACTTTAATTTAGTTAATTACTGACTGATTATTTTTTATGGGGGTTGGTGGCTCAGTGATAGGTTTCTCGCCTACCGTGCAGAAGGCCCGGGTTCAATTCCTAGCCAATGCCCAAACCCTGGATGCAGTGCCGGTCCCAAGTCCGGATAATATAGGAGAGTTTCATCAGGAAGGGCATGTGGTGTAAAACCTATGCCAAGTTGTTGTGCAGATCAGTTAGTCCGCTGTGGCAACCCATCAATAGGAGCAGCCAAAAGACTAATAACAACAACTGACTAGTAGTCCGTAATTAACTTACTAATTCAAAAAATACATTGAAAATACACACACTTAGTTTTTACCTAGCTTCATATTAGCACCTTAAGTTATATGGTTATAAACTATGAACAGCAACTATAAAACAGTTAAACCCTCGAACATTTATTACAGTTTATTTAATTAAAAAACTAAAATTTCTAATTACAAACTCAGAATCAGAATTATTGTATAAAATAAATAACACTATTGTGAATGTAACCAGTATGAATCTGTCCACAACTGTTATTCAAAGTCATTCAACTTTTCATTCACAATTCAGCACAAATATTTTGTAAAAACTATAACGAGGAATTTGCAGAATATGACATGATGGTAAGTCTAGATGTTAGATGCTAGATATTATTAATAAAAATAATAATAAAAAAGCATGTGTCAAGTATGGGCAAAAATGTAGTAGACGTGAACAGGGAAGTTAGTCTTCTCTTTAACTTCCAAATGAAATGTAGATGTACAACTTCCTTGTTGATGTCTGCTATGTTTTTGGATGTGGGCTATGTTAGTAAGTGGAAACAAACAAACCAAAACAAAGTACACTACCTATCAAAATTGTGTACACCCCTTCTAATTTGATAGATTTCCTTCATTTTTATTTCTTTCTACATCGTAAAACAATGCTGAAGGCATCCAAAATATGCTGTAATCTCCTTTGAACAGTTGATATTGAGATGATTTTGCTACTTATGTTCTGTAAAGCCTTCATAACAGCTCTAATATTATTTGCTAATTTTTGAGGCTGGTAACTCTAAATTATCTTCCCCTCTGCAGCAGAGGTAAGTTTTTAGTCTTGCTTTCCTGGGATGGTCTTCATGAGCCAGTTTCGTCATGGTGCTTGATGGGTTTGGCAATTCACTTGAAAATACTGTTCTTGCAAGAACTATTTCAGAACAGCTGAGGTTTTAAGATGACAACTGACTATTGTTGTTGTTACTTAATTACATAATCCCATATCTGTTATTTCATATATTTAAAATCTTAAATATTGTTATTAAACAATACATTTATGTAAAATGTAGAAAATAAATTGCTAAATAAATAAGCAAGTAAGAAAGGAAAACAAATGAACCAGTGACAGGGCCAATAGAAGAGCTACTGTAGCTCAAATTGTGATGGCAAAAGGTGGACCTCAATGTTATGGCTTGTCTGTCTGTCTCTGTTTGCGCGTGTGTCTGTGTGAGAGATTGAGGATTGAGAGTATTCTATAGACGAATGTGATACTATCTGTCTGACAGCTAAAAGTTGGTCGAAATTCAGTCATGAAAGATACAATGAAAATGATCCAAACCGCAGCAGAAAATCTATACAAGAATGGCTGAAAAATTAAATAATCAAGGTTTTGGAATGGCCTAGTCAAAGTCAAGATGTCAACCCAAATGAAGTGCTGTGGCAAGACCTTAAGAGAGCTGTGCATAAGCAAAACGCCCAAAACCTCAATGAACCGAAACAATGTTGTAAAGAAGAATGAAGCAAATTGATGTGAAAGACATACATAAAATAAAGTACATACAGGAAATTATTAATTCAAGTTGTTGCTGCAAAAGTTGGCTCTACGAGCTGATCAGTTGAGGGAGTACGTATTAATGCCCATGTTTTTGCTTTATTTTTGTAAATTACCTGCTATAGTCATACACATGCATGATAATCATACATGCATGTATGGAAGTATTATTTTTAATTCACTTGATCAAGTACGGCTACGATCAAAATCATGCTAAACTATATAAAAACATGCGAACTGAGGAAGTGATTTGGCTGTTTGTAGGAACTGTTTTGTCATGCATATTCATTAGTATCGGCCTGAATTAAATTTACAAAATTTTTTGAGAGTATTAAAGTGTATGGAAACTGACAGAATAGTCACTACAGAAACTGCGGCACAGGAGCTATAACACAAACAGTACAGTCATGTTGCATTTAAAGCATGTGACAGGAAAACACCACAGCTCATAACACTTTGTGCAGGAAACATGATGCTTCATCACCAGAGACATTACAAGGAGAGAATGAAGTGGCATTCAAGTACTTACTTATTTTCCATATTCTGTATGAAGCCATGATTAGCTCACCCTATGTTCGAATTAAACTCTTTATTCCTGCTATCTAGCCTAGTTGCACTGACTGGGAATTCATACTGCTGAAGAGTGGTTTGTATATTGTAATGTGGCTTCTATATTTCTCTGTATATTGGCTCTTGAAAGTTTTTCATCACAATTAGTCTGTCAACAACTGCTGTTGTTTTCCTTGGCCCAACCTCTTTCTCAGTACACAAGTGGGTGTCTTCTTTTTCAGCACATTCTACATTGTTGTATAGTTTATGCCCAATTCTTGTGCAATAACTCTCATTGATTTCGCCCCTTTCCCCCCCACAGACAGCTCTGAGGTCTTAATTATGGTTTATCCTTCTTAACAACAAATGCAAAAGTTTTTACAGACAAAAAACCCAGAGCTCAAACCAAGAGTAGGCATTCATTGCTTTTTGTTATTTGGCAAGCAATCTAACAGGGTAGACCTGGGCAACAAGTAACACCTGTCAGTCACATTCCAATATTTTTGATCACTTGAAAGATTGGCAAGGCCAAAGATAAACAGCGGCATGGTCCGCTGTTGGTAAACACATCTAAATGTTAACATCAGGTAATGAAGGCCTGTAAGTAACATTTACATTTAGTTCAACAAAACATTTAATTCAAATGTTTTCAGTGTACAGCAAAAGCATAATTGGCCTTGCCTTTGTAATATTTGGAGGGGACTGTATTTTAATGTCATCATTTGATAGAGGTTTGGTGTATGATTCAGCATTTTTTCTTCATTGGCAGCATGCCACCAGAGAGACTGGACTACATGCCAGAGAAGTGTCAGACTACAATAGTTAAAGGTGAAGCATTTCTCAAATTAAAGCATTTTACCAAAAAGCATATAATTATATTTCTTTCTAGTAAATATTTTAGTGTTTTTATTGTTCATGTAGACATTTTAAAATTAAAACATTCCATAATCAAATAGACTAGTATGAATTTAATTGTTCTTGATAAACTCATTTATTTATTTAATTTATTTATAAGACTTTGTCTTACTGAAACAAATTAGAATTGGTCAATCTGACTGCTTGGTGAAGCTTTGTAAGGTCAGTCTGTTGCCTTTATTCATTTGTAGTGATCAAATTTCTTTCCAGATGAAGCAGAAGTATGTTATCTTCCTGAAGACGATTGTTCAGATGAGCCCTTGTCAGAGGACAAGTGGAGAAGCACCTACCTCATGGATTATGATCCTGTAAACCAGCTGCTGGTGTGCATGGTGTGTGGGGAACAGCAGTACACCTTTAGTGCAGAAGCAGTTCAAGCTCATATAGAGGAAACCCACCCTGGGACACTCTCACTGGAAGAGCCGGAGCGTCAGCGCATCCTACAGGCCTGGGATGAACAGGTGGCAGTGAGAGAGCGCTTTTTTACTAACCAGCTGTGGCAGAACAGCAGTGTCCACAAAGGTATTGGAAATTAACAGTTTTTTTTTTTTTTTTAACCTTTTACATTTAAGGTAACTGGAAATTGTAAAATAATCATTCTGATTCTCTTGCTTGCAGAACAGAGCTCGAGTCACACGGCTGAGGTCGAAGTCATTCTGGGCCAAGATGACAAAGCAGATTAATCGAAATAAGTCTTGAGTTGCCACTAGAAAACAAGGTAGCAATGGAAATTACATTCTCCTCAAAAATGTCAAAAAATCCACTGCTTTTAGAAAAAAAAAGTATTTTTTAAGTAAAAAACAAAAGCACAGATGGACCTTTGAGACAGACTCAAGATGAGCATGTTACAGGTCATGATAAAGGCCAACATATGGTGTTTCCATCTGGATTCCTGTATTTCTGACTTTTTTATTTTTTAGAGATGGGATAAAGTGGTACATCCAGCATAAATGCATGCAAATGAGTTCAATTTTATACATTATGTTTACATACATTCATCTATGTGCATCTATGTATTCATTGGTGTTAAACATTCAACATTAACCTCAGTAGCTGTTTGTGTTCTCGAGCTTGAGGAGTTGTATTCAACATATAAGATACTGTAGACCAATTCAATGGCTTGCTCTTTCTTTGCCTCTGTTCTTATCAGTTCTTTTATTTAGAGATGTTACTATTTAATACTAAATGCTCACACACAGACACATTTGTTACATATTGATTTCACTGAAACATTCATTTAATGCTGTTTAACTGTGCATTTGCTATATGTACAGCAAATATGTTGGTTTTTATTAAAGACTTTATGTTCTGGTATATGATTAAATAAATTGGTATTCATTTTACTTTTTGACTCTTTTTGTCACATAAGCTAATAAACTGCTTTAAGCTTCCATAAGTTTTAAAGATTTAGAGGTAAAGATTTAGAGGTACAGTGAAACCTCGGATTGCGAGTAATGCGGTTTGCGAGTGTTCCGCAAGACAAGCAAAGATTTTTAATAAATTTTGACTTGGAAAACGAACAAGTCTTGGTTTACGAGTACAGAATAGCATGTATCACGCATGCGCTTTTCTTCTGCTGTGGAATTGTGGGTAATCGTCTCCCCTGCTGGGTCTTGGGTCTGTGCGTGTCTCTTACTGGTATAATCAACATCCATGCATGCGTGTACTGTTTACTAGAACACTGCGACCACGTGTGTGCATAAAACACATTTTATCTTATGTCTGTATGCGTGTGTACAGCGCGCGTGTAAAGCAGAAGCAAGTCTCATTAGAGACGTTAAAAATCCATTTTCTCTGTCTGCTCAAGGCTTAACCTGCTCTTTGCCTGCTGTGTGTGTGCGCGCGTGTCATTGGACACCGTGCCATACACACACACCCAGACACAGACCCCTCCTACTTTGGCTTTCATAGACACACACACACACTCTTTCTCTCTGCTCTACACAGAAACACTGCTCTGTCGCGATTCTTTTCAAATGTAAAGTGCAGGTTAATTTGTTTTATTTTTACTTTACAGCAGTGATTCCGTTAGTGTGTCGCTTAATCATGTGTCATTAGGGAGACTTCTTGTTTATTTTTCCGATAAAACAGTGTTTCCGTTGTGTGTGTGAAAAGAGTGGAGGAAGGTTAAACTGTAAGACGAGAAGGGGGAGAGGGGAGCTTACTTTAGATTCACACACACACACAGCGCCTGCACGCACAAACGTAAACACGTATCTGTGAGGATTTATTTGTACTTTTTTTTTTAAAGGTAAAGTGCAAATTAATTTGTTTTATTTTTACTTTAAATTTTGTGTTATTTATTATGTATTTATTTTTTTGGGCTGTGGAACGAAAAGTTTTGGAATACGAGCCCGCTTCCGGAACGAATTATGCTAATCCAAGGTTCCACTTTACCATGTTTTACTGTTTCTTTAATATGTTAACAGAGGTCTCAATCGTCCCACAATGTGTTTATGCTCCAGCTGAGGTACCCTTTAGATAATACATTTTATCATTTCGAACCAGGTAACAGCAGAAAGGAGAAAAAAGCTAAGCAAATGCAGGGATTTTTTTTTTCTTACATTTTTGTTTCTATACACACATTGGAGACCCATGTGAATGTCTAAAAGTGAATATGTCTCCTCTAATATTAACATTTTATATATTATGTGAACAGACTTCAGCGTGATTTGGTGGAAAAGCTATTCGCAGAGAACAGAAACTAAGCAACTTTATTAAGTCATTAGATTAAACGTTAGAACATTGACAGTATCTTTTAAAGAAATCACAGCGTTTCTTTGGATGATGGAAGGAAAGAAGGAAAAGGCATTTTATATAACTATGTACTGTTGATATGCAGTCACATGCTTTGTATCTAAAAAAGCATTGTATCACATGCTTTGTATGTGAACAAATGATAAAAGTCTTCCTATTTGTTCTTGGCTGCTTCTAGCAGGGTTCTTCAACTGCAGTCTTAGAGAGCCAGTGTCTAGCACAGTTTGTAATTTTCCAACGCCTAAACACACCCAACTGAACCTGCTAATTAACAGATTAGTTGAATCTAGTGATGGACTAATACAATACCAAAGCGCTGGAGCTTGATGCACGTTTGTGCAGTATGCTTCACAATACATTGTGTGTGAGTGTGCGTGCGTGCGTGTATATATACATATACACACACAATAAGTTTCATTGATACAACACAATGTTAAGTTGAGGAGGAGTGAAAAACTAATCAAAATTCTGGTAGCAGATAGCACCTGCACAATCATGTCCCATTTATCATGTTATCATGGGATAGAGGGTGAAGAAATAGGACTAGAGATAAGAAAAGCAGATTTCATTTTTCAACTCAAAAGCATGTTTATTGGCTTTATTTAGCTTTTTTAAAAACATAAACCGAAATCTACATCAGAATTGTACTGGAACAGTAATCTGCTTTATTATAACCAGTTTCAGTAATACAGCTTTGAAATGCTATTTATATTCTCTCTGGCTCCCATCTGTTGTTAATCATATTTAGTCAAATCTAATACAGCACATTTCACTTTCATTTCCTTTTACATGAGATGAAAATGAGATTAAACACCATTCTTAGATTTGCAGAATTTACTTATAAATTCCTCTGAAATGTCCTGTTCAGTATTGTTTGATGTTCTTCAGAATCTTGTTGCTGGTGTTTCCACCAAAGGCCATCCAGAAACAGAATAGTAATGTATAAAGGAGATGGCATATATTGCACTAATGGCTTTTAGCACAAATTCACAAACTATAGGCAGAATGATCAGCCCATTCCATTTGTCTTTAGTACCCTTCTCTAGAAATTAACACCAGTTGCAGTTCTATATACTGTATATACTTTTAAACATAGTCCATCTTGGTCAAATCTGCACACCTCCATGCAAACTCAAATAAGAAATGATAGCTGATATTGTTGTAGCCAAATTATCTTTGCTTATTTAACAAATAAGGTTATCACCATTCAGTTGCTCAAAGAACAAACCAGAGCCCAAGGCCTTTGTCTAGTCCTTGACACACACTCCATCGACTGCTACCATCACTGCTTCATACCCTGCGAGTGCAAAACTTGATCTTGTATGATGTGCTCCTCTTCAGCTCCTGGATGTTGTTCAGAATCATAGCGAACATCTTCGACCTTCTGCAATTCCCTGAATCCAGAATCGAGGCGAAACACAGTGGGAACCTGTCCTAAGACTGGGTTGTCCTCCTGCAGTCCATTGATCCACTGTGCTAGCGTAGCCTGATCACCCTGTCCTGTCATGCACATGGCATAGACCGCTCCTTCCACCACTGAACAAAAGAAATCAGACATTGCTTTTACCAGGGAATCTGATACATGTATTTGTTTAATGAGAATATGCTATTTGTCAGAAATACACAGTGGAGTCATGAACGTATTAAGCAATGTTACATTAAAACTCTTTAAGGACCCCTTAAGTATCACTTTTTACCCTTGGCTAGTTGAGGTGACACTCTCTCTTTTGACCTGCAGATTGGCTGATTAAAACATTGTGTCAATGAGGACCACAAACATTGACTAGTTCAGGGGTTTTCGTTCGTATTAATGACACCCTAAAGCTAATTTAAAGAAAACGTTGGCGCAAAGCATGCGTTGCAGTAGTTGTACAGGAGGGGGTGCTGCGGAGTTTTCAGTCTACTTTTGGACCCCCCCCCCCCCCTTTTTTTTATTCACTTAAAAAGAAAATAAAATTAAATAATTATTTAGCCCAGTCCCTATTATTATAATGATTTTAAACAACATATCAGTGATACACTATAATATTTTTATATATAATAGTAAAAAAAATTTACCAAGTTTTTTTTTTTAAATATATATTTAGATCATTCTGAGTTGTTATTCTGTTTGTTTTTAATCAATTGAACCCTGTTTGGAGACGTTGTATAAGAACTGGACAAACCTTCTTTAACAGCAAATATACAGTAGGATTTCTGAAGAGCAGTTTTGAAGCTTTAAATGTGGGAGTTCTGGTCGTCACCATCTTGGCAGGAGATGACTTGGCCTGAACCCCGGTTAATTTATAAATGGCTAAACTGGAAAGAGTTCCTAATTATCTGCCTAATTACCTCAGTTACCACAAACTAGTAGGCTTCAGTTTAGCTAAAATGCTAAGATGGCTAATGGTAATTACATGCTAACTTTAACTTTATTGAACTCCATCACCCCAGTGACAACTTCTTAATTTTTTTTTGTGGTAAGTTAAAGTATGACGATTCCAAAGTTAGAACTAAAAATAAAAGTTAGAATTACAATGCCTTGTCCTATCAACCATATCGCAAATACAACATTCATACAGTTGGTTTTGTTGCTCGATAATATACAGTATGACATTTCAAACTAAAATGATATTTAAAAATACATTTCATCGCCTACTTTTTTTTTCAGGAGATTAGCAGGTATTCCTCAGTCAAAGAATCACTAAAAACTTAATGCAAACACATTTAAGTTAAAAATTAAAAGGGTGTCCTTGACGTGAAACAAAGAAACAGATATTATTCCTTCCTCTGAATAATAAGCCCATAAATTTGGGTTAGCAGTAAGAGGTTTAAAACCAAATAGAAACACACTCTGCTCTGCTTTTGAAAAATTTAGATGCATTTACTTTATCAGTTTATGGAAACTGCTTGTTGTCTACACTCACCATCATCCACATCAAAGCTGTCATCGTCACCCAAATCTCTCCTAAGATCAAGTTCAATATACTGAGGAAAGAAGAAGCTCTGCTCTGGACCAACTAACTCAGGATCGAGCTCCTCCTCTATCTATATTTGGAACAAATAAAATAAGTTATAATGCAAAGTAACGTTAACGTTAGCATCGTAATTGGTCATGGTGTTAAAGGACGTTATATAGCAGCAAGACTCGGACAGTATTTCATCACACGAAAAGAAAACCAGAAATAACTATAAGGCTCAGCATGTGTAATTATCACACAATTCTTATTTGTATAGTACCTGCTCCTCAGGAGGGATCGGGTCAGCTCTGAGCAGGTAATAATGTACACAGGTCTTTCTGAGCCACAGAGGAAAGGGGCCTTCCACAAACACAGGTTTGTTTGGGTTGTGCTTGGCCAGCAGAGTGCGCTGCTCTGGACTCTGGATGCCTGTTACAAGGGAAGAAACTGTAAGGATATGTTTGCATTGTCTCACATACATAGGGGAGGATTTAATGATTGTTTCACTTAGTATTTACTAAATCTCAACTTGTGTCTTCAGGAAGAATATTACGTGGCTTAAAGTATGTGTCAGAGGGCTGGGAAAACCCTTCACATGCTGAAATTCAGACAATCCCACTCTATACAGTTCTTGAACCTGAAATATGATTCACATTCGCATTTATCTTAATGTCTAGCATTTTAAAGTGTTCTTAACCCTAAATGTGAAAAAGGACAAAACCCCGTCTTTGACAGCAGTGCAGGAACTTTGACATTCTGTATGCAGTTGAAAAAATAAAAACAAAAGTCATTTTTGTGGTGTTAAGTGGTTATCCAAATTAACTCCTTTTTTTTGCAAAATAACTACAACTTTTTGACATTCTGAGATTTGACGTCTCGGTGTCTATGTAAATTACACTTATCTACCTAAGATTCAGACATCTTTAAGCAGACTGCAGTTTTTGTTTAGTGTTTTTTCCACACTCCTGTGCATGTTAAACTGGCTCCTTATTTAACATGTTCTTTGTAGGAAAAAATTATCTCCAAGATTAAAAAGTGAAAAACAAACCTTTTGGTGAAATATAGTCCGAGTTCAGAAAACTGGGATGTAAAAATATGTTATAAAATTTGTCCTAACCTCAGTGAATATTCAATTGTTTTTTGCCAGAATGCCACATTTATTTATTTTTTTTTGCAGTATGTCAGAAACCATGAGAGTTTCAGGAACCAATGAGAGTAATACCACAGAAACAATAGAGTGGAACCTTGGGCTCGTATTCCAAAAAATTCTGTAAATCAAAGCAAATTTCCCCATAAGAAGTAATGGAAACTCAAATTATTTGTTTCACAGCCT
The DNA here is from genome assembly GCA_030068275.1 of Clarias platycephalus. Taxonomy (NCBI): domain Eukaryota; kingdom Metazoa; phylum Chordata; class Actinopteri; order Siluriformes; family Clariidae; genus Clarias; species Clarias platycephalus. The sequence goes on from JAQQZT010000001.1 coordinate 21,491,881, forward strand.
AAAAAAAAAAAATACATTAAAATAATTAATACAAAATATAAAGTAAAAATAAAACAAATTAACCTGCACTTAACCTTAAAAATAAATCCCGACAGATAAGTGTTTCCGTTTATGCGCGCAGGCGCTGTGTGTGTTTGTGTATGTGTGTGAATCTAAAGTAAGCGGAGAGGAGGAATCTTTATGACCATTTCACACAGAGCTCTGTCACAAAACTGATCGCTGTTGTTCTAAAACACGTTTAATATCTGACCACTTAGTAATGACACTTTAGTAACACTTTTCAGGATGGATTGTCGTATGTTTGTGAGTGTCTCATGTGCAGAGGCGATGTGTGTGCACAGAAGGGCGGGGAATTAAATGCGATTTTACTCATCTTCAATAATTTAGAACTAGAAAATTAATATCTGGAGATGTATTAATGTTGATGGTGTGATAGTGATTGCCGACAGAAATTAATCAGTATTTGGAGAAAGACCAGATTGTGCTGCTAGAACTGTTCAAGTAAAACATATACTTAGGGGTAAATTTTCCTCTTGTTATCATTAATGATTAATTTATTATTGATTGTTAACAATCTGTTATGTGCAAAATCTGCAACTCATTTCCTCCCTTTTATTATTCTTACTTTAAATCAGTCTGTCATCTTGTAAGGGTTAGGACACAGTACTAACACACCAGTATTCATTTAAATTAACAAGCAAAATAAGGTCTGATGCACAATGAGTTTCATACCAACGATATGTGGGTGTGAGATCTCCGCTCCTGTCTCTGTGATATCTGTCGAGGGAAGCTGGAAAAGCAGACGAAGAAGATTATGGAAAACAGACACCTGAACAGTGACATTTGCCTCAACAAAGCAGGAAAACCAGTTTTACAATCTTCAAATCTTCACAAATAGGAGAGAGCTGGAGAATTCTGTAGAGAATAGTATCATAATATCCTCAATTCCTGAAGCTTTCCTTCCTTTGCAAATTCACTCTGCTGCATTTAAGCATACTATCTATATACTGAGCATAAAGAATGTCTTGTAGCCATTGAAGCAGGTCCGAGCATGAAGCTTGTTTTATAACAATAAATTCATTCAATTTCTAATACTTGTTTCAGCTTTGACATTTTCTCTAACCTGTTAAACATTTAAATCAAAGTCTTGGTTTCTGTTCATAACAAACGCACTGAAGGCCAAACAGACTGACTAGCGGTTACCTGATACACTGTAATTTTAGCATCCAGGTCATTAGCGATGCGTGTGAGGCTGAAGCGAGAAAGGTCCACTGGGTCTTGTGGGAGCTGAAGAGGTACTGGGAATGGATTCAGGTTCTTGAATTTGGGAAACCAGTACATGATGCGCTGGTACTTCCTCATCGGGTGGCCCTTCTCTCCAAAGATCTGAACCAGTAGGACTTTTGTTTCCATGTTAGGCATAATTCCTGCCAATATATAAAAACAAAAATAAAAAAAACACAAAACTTCCTCGTGTTAGACATCGTCAGGTGAAACCAGGCTTCCAGCAATCATATAGAATAATTAAAAATAATAATAATAATGCTCATCACTGTTTCTTATCTAACAGTTGGGAAATTGTAATACTAAATAACTATTAGTATAAATAATTCATATTTTAAACTTAAATATACTGACATCCTTTAGTGGATAATATTAATAATCAAGTCTGTTTGTTTCTTTGTCACTATCACAAGTCCACAGAACTTGTGATAGTGCTTGCAATACAGTATACACTATAGGCATTGGAAGTAATGCTGTTGCAGCAAAGAGTGCAACAGTGTACAGTATTTCTCAATAAGAACCTCCTCAGTGATTGCATACATAAGCTTGGATTTGAAATGTGCTGGTTTAATATGATGGTGGCTTAGTGGCTTAATTCTGTAAATATCAAGATTTTATAAATATCCCAATTCGATAAAAAATTGCTTTCATTTTTTTTTTTACATAATTTTAAATCTTTCAAATACAGTATTAAATAAAAAAAGTCATACCTCTAAAGTTTTATACCCTGAAAGCTTTATTCAACAGCGTTGCAAATGAATCGTACATAAGTAATTAAAGCTAGCCCATTTCTTATAACATTAGTTAGACAGTTATTCATTAAGAAGGTCCCGGGTTCAAACCTCGACACGACCAAGTTACCATAGTTTGGCCCTTAAGCAAGGCTCAAGATGTGTAATGAGATATACTGTAAATGTAAGTCGCTCTGGATAAGAGCGTCTGCCAAATGCTGTAAAGTAATGATACTATATAACTTTATTTAATTTTTAAATAAAGTTTCGCCCTCATCCCTACCAAATAATGTCAGTACAAATGATGACATTAAGAGAAGGTTAGCCAGCATTTATTTAGTTATTTTTACTTTTGAGATCAGGTAACTGCATCATAATTGTAATTTTTATTTGAAGCTGTGAAGTTTTTAACCCCCTCACAGCTCCGGACTCCCACTTTCGACCCAGAGCTTGAGTTACTGGCTCTGTGGTGTATTGTGTTGTACATTCTCAGTTTGTTCATGTTCAGGTTCTACTGTTTTTTTCCTCATCCCATAAACTAATTAAAGTGTCCATGCTTAACTGCAGGTATGAACGTATGTGGCTATGGATGATGCCCAGAGGTGGACTGATGATCCCATGCAGAGTGATTTTTTTTTCACCTTGAAAACAGTGCACTCCTGACCAAGAAGAAAGCTAAAGATGAATGAATTAAAAAATAGAAAACTTTTTGGACAGCCTCCAGCACATTTATGGTGACAGATTTTTATGTTATATTTTTCAAATGCAGCTACATGTATAAATAATGTTTTAAAAAACAACAACAACATACCGTAACCTTCCATCTGCTCCAGCACCTGTACGCCACACTCCTGTTGCCTGGGGTAGTGATTGAACATCCTCTGAATAAAGTTCCGTGGCACAAACACCTCTTTGGGAAAAACATCCAGGAGCTTGTTATAGACTGTGATGTCTCGCTCCACTCCGAATTCAGGCATTTTCTTCAGGGCAGCGTAAACAAACTCCACGTGCCCACGCCTGCGGATGTCTTTCTTGTTGAAGGTGTCCACCACTCGGTTGAAATTGGCTTTGCTCTTCGCATCCCTGGCTGCTCGCTCAAACAGCTCATCGTGTGTGACCAAAGATTTGGTCTTTTTCTCAGTCTCATGCTCGATTATTTCCTCAAGATTTGTACTGTCTGGTTTGCTCTTGCAAAACGCTGAACTGCAATGGATCCATCTTGGCACCTTAAAACACAAACAAAAACGACAAGTTAAATTGGTTTCTTATTTACAGACCGCTCTGATGACATGGCTATTTGAAAATATTCAACTAATCCATCTTTGTGAACACTTACATGAGCAGAGTAGAGCTGTGGGTCCAGTCGAGTAAGTGCAGGGATAACCGTAGACGTGATGCAACCAGTGTGATGAATTTGTAAGAGAAACCTTCTGGCCTATATGATAAAAGAACATTGTTTATAAAGGGATAATGACCTCTTAGTTTGCCACAGCAAAGGCAAAGTATACAGCATGGAGTAACTGCCCAATTTATTAAAATACAAAGTGTTTAAAATGTATTAATAAGCCATTACATATTAATCATATGTACAGACGAGTGATGGATGACATATTACATTAGGAAACCTTAATCTGGATCCAAAATGGTTCTCACATTAACACAGAGCTGCTCGATCATTTGAACAGAATTGTTTTAGTCAAAATTGAGATCAGGATTATTTAACATACAGTACTGTGTAAAAATCCAGAGCCCTCAGTCCCACATTTCTTCATATTTTTCTTCCAAAAAGCAAGACTTTCTTATATACAGTAGTCTTGAGGAATTCTCCAGGCTCTCATTTTGAGTCCAGTCCCTGTACCTGACCGGTTTTAGGGGAATATTTGTTGTGTGTTAAGCCACACAATGACATATGAATCAATTAAGCAGGAAGAATATACTGTTGATATGATGCTGAGTGGTTGGAACAGATGAGAGGGGAAATGAGGTTGCTACTGAGGTTGTTACATAAACAACCAATTTTTAAATTAATCTTTAGACATTTTACAGCCCGTCACATTAAAACATTGGATCACATTTCTTTTATTTATTTATTTTTATTCAATATGTAGGAATGAGGGATGGCTCAAAACTTTTGCACAGGATTGTAATTACTCGCTGACTTTGGAAACATCATGCAAAATTAAGTTTTAAACTGTGGATTTCTTGAACCTTTAAATATAATAATATAAATAAATAAATAAATAAAAATAATGTAAACAAGAGAGAGAGATGTCAGCCTGACTAAGTGTGAGTTTGGGCTTTTTGTGAGTGATGAAAGCAAACCATTGTAAACAAGAGGGATGGACATTAGGCAGTAAATCACATTAATCACAAAAAACAAGAACATGAGCACAACAGTACAACAGAAACACCAAGAATACAAATAGTTAATAATAAATTAACCACATTTACATAAAAGTTACTCTCATACATAATTCGTCTGATTACAGATTTATTTATTTATTATAGTAAATAATCTGCACATAACATTTACTAAAAGTGTGTGTGTGTGTGTGTGTGTGTGTGACATTTAGGATCATGCCTGCCTGCAGTCCCTGCAACATGGCGAATTTATCATGTATTGAATAAATAACAGCGTGTTTATTTGCTTACCATTGCCGTGTCTAATTAAAACATGTCTTGTTGTGACGCTGGGAGTAAAAATCTCCTTCATTCGGGATGTTCAGGAGTTTAGATTTAAAGAATCACATGATTTAACATTCAGGCACATATCGGTCAAACCTCCTCCTTCCATCCGAATAGACCGGCATGATGACTTCCGGGTCCGTCAGCGCTCACGTTCCGCTTAAAGCAAGAGAAACATTTGCGCTCTCGTGAGTTCCGCTTGACGTTCGTTCCTCAGAATAACAGCATGGAGTTCGCTGTTTAGCCACTAGGTGGCGGTTCGAAACGTCGTGTCAACTTGTGTCATGTGTAATAATGTCACTTCTAAAGGTGTTGCAATATTAAGTCACAAGCTTTCATACGAATTGAAATAGTGGTGTTTCAACAAAAAAAAAAAAAAAAAAAAAAAACTTGGTTTTGTAGTTTAAATGAAAACGAGTTCTCTGGGAAAGGTTCACAATTGCATGAAATCCATTTACACTGCAGTTATACGTGCCTCCGTCGTGCATTTCCTGCATGTGTGTGTGTGTGTGTGTGCGGTTTTGGACTGGAGTTGCATTTTCATTCCGTCGCCCAACGCACAGACACACACGCACAGAGAAAGACACACACACACACACACACACGTGTCCTGCCTCCTTTCCCCCGTGGTGTTGCTGCGGAGCGGAGTTTACTTTCTTCATTCGTTTTTCCGCGTGATGACCCGAGTGGAGTCCTCGCATGTGACAATGCGCCGATTCAGAAAGATTTAAACAGGATCAGACTCAAACATGGATGGATCGACGAACAGTCTGGGTGAGTATCAGACCCACCTCGACTGACAGTTTCTCACCTCAGCACACCTCGACACCCCGAGCTGACCACAGGCAGGGCTGAAAACTGCACAAACTCACCTAGAGAGAAATCAGCAGTCAGGGCACACTTCAAGCTGTTTGCTGTATGCTGATATTTATTATCATTATTGGTTGGGTTTTTTGTTTGTTTGTTTGTTTGGTTAGTTTTTTTTTAATTCCAGTCTGCACTAATGAACTTCTACTCTAGTCTAAAGTGAAACTATAAACTTTAAGCCTTTGTTGGTTTTTTTTTCTGCAGATCAGCATGGAAAGAAATGTTTGTTTAGTTTAAGCAGAAAAGCAAAAGAAAGTTCATTTTAAACAGTGTATAATGGTGGATAAGTTTGAGACATTTAGATGTCCCTGTTGCACAATGTTACAATGTTTCTCGCTTCAAACAGTCAAATTACCAGTATTGATGTGAAAGTTGCTACATTGTCACAGGTGAGGTGTTACAGTACATTGTGTTTTAAGTGGTAGAAAACAGCATGCACCAAGCATGTAAAAAAAACCTTTATGTGTGCATTATTACATATTATTATTATTATATAACCACCACCACTGCAGCTTAGTGATTAGCTCTGTCGCCTTGCACCTCCAGGGTCCGGGTTCGATTCCTGCCTCCGGTCTCTATGCAAGACGTTTGCATGTTCTCCATGTGCTTGGTGTATTTCCTTCGGGTACTCCCTGTTTCCTCCCACAAGGCTAAGACATGCATATTGTGTGTGTCCTGCTGTAAGATCTTACCCCGCCTTGTCCCCTAAGTCTCCTGGGATAGGCTCCAGCCCCCCCCCCCCTCCTCCCGCGACCCTGTGTGGGATAAAGCGTTATAGCCTATGAGTGAGTGAGACCAACCGCCATGGAAAACTGATTAAATTATATTTTCATTATATATGTTTAAGTATTTGAATATTAGTTTCATTCTCAACAATTAGGACTTAAATGCTGTAAGACTCAGTGGCATATGGGTCATTCTACAAAAATGCTGTCCCGTAGTTTTGCTATTTTGTATTTAAATTATTTTAATTAACATAACAGACACAGTACTTGTATATTTTACAGAAAATATAGTATGTCCTTTCAATCATTAAAAACATTTCTTTCCCTAAATTTCAAATATTTAATTGTAGCATTTTTTAAAGTCCAAGTTCAAGGAAACGTCTTGTCACACACTATGATCAAGTGGGACCATATACATTTCATCTAAAGATACTTTTTTCAGGGAATAAATCTGGTTCACAATAAAATTAAGATATTATTGATACAAACATGAAAATAATTGTTTATAATTAATAATATGAAATAAATGTCCTATGTCATTGGTGTTACTGTTACACAAAAAGATTTTATTTTGAAATAGGTGTGACAAATTTAAATTGTTTCTTTGTCAGATATCAAGAAAAGCACAGGACAAATGCAAAATTACATATTACAGATGTCTCTTTTCATTTGTTTAGAAATGTATTTTGCATTTCGAATATTTCAAGTCAATCATTGGTGTTACTCAGTTTATAATTCTAACAAAAATTGGACATAAAAACTGTTTACAGTTAATAATGATTTAATTTTGACATAACTGAAAACCACATGGAATATACTAAATAGTAAAGATTTTTCTCTAAATTGTCATTGGCGTTACTGTCATTGGTGTTACCAGGAAGAGAAGTAACACCAGTTGTTAAATGTATAATAAATATAAAAAATAAAGGTTAATAACATTTTAAGCTTTAATCTATTAAAGAAGTTCTGTGTTTGAAAGAAGAAATACATTTCTGGAGATTTTTCATGACCCAAATTCCACCTTTTCCGTAGAATGATCTTTATAAGGAATTCAGAGCAGCAACTATTTGGCTGAAAGAATTCTTTCTCTCTTTTTCAACAGAAGCGTTTTGTGTTAATCCTAAACCTAATTCACAGGAACTGTGAATTAGATAGGTATAAAAGCAGATAGGTTTCATAACCTAAGGCTATCGATGAACAATTAAAAGCGTTGTTATTTAACAAAGACAAACATGTCATTGTTGATTTAGTGATGATTTGTGATGCTTAATGAATATTTACTTCTGCTACTGGTGTGGCGGTGACTGCTTAACAGGCAGCAAGTTTTCTGCCAATTCTTTAGAGCAGAGACAGAAGTTTTATAAATAACGTTATTTTTTGGCTAATTAATTTCACAAGAGAGACAATATAGAGACTGGTGAGGAAATAACTGTTTACTTTCATTCGGTTATTAACACATGTGCACCTACTTGTTATCCAGTCAGACAATCATGTGACAATCACGGTGCATGAAATAATACAAATGCAGGTCAAGAGGTTAGCTTAACGTTCACGTCAAGCCTCAGAATGGGGGAAAATGTGATCTCTGTGACTTTGACCATGACATGGTTGTTGTCTCCAAATAGGCTGTTTTGAGTATTTCAGAAATTAGAGTTTACATTGAATGGTGCAAAAAAAAACTAAGAATATCGATTGTGTGGAGGGTTTGCAGGCTGAAACACCTTGTAGATGAGTAAGAGGAGTCTGTATTAATTCAAATAAGCAGAAAAGCATTTCAGTATGCCTAAAACATCAACCATGGCAGTGAATGGACTACGACCGCAGCAGACCATATCAGGTTCCACTTCTGTCAACCAGGAACAAGAATCTGAGTATTATGAGCACTGGCTCACTCAAATCAAACAAAACTATATTTTTATATTTTACAAAACTATATATTCTTCAGCTTCTATGTTCCATGTTTAGTGTGTTCTGAGATGCTTTTCTGTTCACCACAGGTGTAAAGAGTGATTATAACCAATATTGAGCCAGTGATTTGCAATTTATCTATGACCTCTCTCATCGAAAGGACATTTCCTCTTTCAGAACTGTCATTCACTCCATGTTTTACCATAAGCACCAGTCACAATGTTTCTACTGTACATGGTGTTTATGAGTGGTGTATGCAATGCCGAAGAGCTTACATGCAGAAAATAGCTTTTGTGTTGGGTTTACACTTTTGTAAACCAGTTTGGGTGTAGTGCTTTGTGGAATAGGAAATTTCACATGGAGAAAAGCCTCATGTGTCTATCGGCTGCGCTGAAGGTTTTGCTCTGTTCTTCTGGTGAAGTGATAATTCATGCCAGCATTTCCTCTGTGGACTTACGAGAGAATTTTTCCCATGGTCTAGATTAAAAATAAGTTTTGTTGACATGACAAAGTATAACCCTCTAAGATTTTTGTAGAATATACATGTGGTGATAATCTGTGATATTTTGTATTGCTATTTTAGTTTTTTAACAGTTAAGAGCAGAGATTGTATTGTTATCAGTGCAGAAGGAGAACATTTATTTTTCACATCAATATTGTTCAAAATTTAAATAATAAGCTAGTTATAGGATGAATGGAAGGGAAAAGAAGGAATGAGTGGGATACTGGACAAACATTAAGTCAAATGCTGGTTAATACTACTGCAGGTTTGATTTAATGTTCTGAGGCTTTCTGACCATGCTATAACTGGTATATTCAACATAATACATATCTGATTTTTTATTTTTTTTTTTTTAACCTTATGATTTATTTTTGAGGTTTGGACATAAAGGAAGAAGAAGTTCAGGTTGCATGGACTGTAATTCTGGACAAGCTATTATATTATTTGTCAATCATTATCAAACGTCATTAGAATATTAGTCTTTGTACTACTACTGATAATGTAGAAAGCTGTAACCAGTCATGAGTGTATGAGTCCGTGTGTGGAATTTGTTTCCGGAGAAGTAACAAGCTGGTCTTGTGAAATCATTAGCATGTTTGTCTCATGCAAAATCACAATACGGAGAAATGAATTCACAGTTCCATTGAATGTCATTTACATGCATGAACAGAAAACCATCTGAAGTATTTTATTACAGTCCAAGAAATCAGAGTGAACTGTTTATATTCCCGTCATCCTGCTCTTCAGTGTACTTTGACTCAATTCCAATGTCAAACACACCCTGTGTGCTGCGCATGCACAGTTCGACAAATCCTTTCCTGTTTCTTTAGGATAATCACTGACTATGTTTAATTGCAAAGATTGTCACCAGTTTAAATGATTCAAATTCTGGTTCCACCTTCCAAATGAGCTGCTTGTATGTGCATGTTAAACTGGGTCGCCTGTAGACATTCTGGATTTATATATGCGTGTTACATGTAATCTGATCTAGAGTTCCTGTATGTGCATCTGTGGAGCAAGCTTTAGTGTTGTTAATCGAATAACAAGAAGTACATGACTGGTTTTTCTATTTAAAATTTTTTTGCTTTCACATACAAACTACATTCATAGTAATGTTCACCCAGAACTTATAAACTCTGTCAGAAATCATACCCTATATACAGTACTATGTACTTAAACTTAACGGCACAGTGCATCAAGAATGTTTGCAAGATGAAAACCTATAGGATTACATAAGATGAGCGGTTATACACTACTATGTTTAAGATTGAAGTACGGTGATGAGACTCTTAGCTGCATTTGAGTGGTGTAAACATTTGAAAAAGGCTGTTTGTCCGTGAATGTCGAGGCGGCTTGAAGGCCGCTGCAGTTGTTCTGGGGAACATTGGATTGCGGATGAAATGCATCTGTCTGTGGAACTGTACACTCCTCAATCATTCACTAACATCGCTTGCACATTACAGGAACTCGGGTGGGACTTATTGCCACATCCCCCATAAAGTCCTGACCTCGGTCCAAGCCATTTCCACTTGTTCAGGCGATTAAAGGAATTCTTGGGAGGCTAATGTTTCAGACGTGAAGCAGGCAATCCGATCGTGGCATAGCAAACTTTGTACCTTGATGTTATCCAAGCACTAGCGAACTTCTGGGATAAGTGCATTAGTGTAGCAGGGGATTGTATTTCAAACTCAAAGTCAGACTTTTTATTTTGTCTTGTTATTCTGCACAATAAAAAGTCCCAATTTGAGTTGAAAGTCCCTCACAGTTTGTGGTTTCAGACATCTTTTCCATTTCCCTTTTTCATGTTATCAGATGACTTAAAACCTTCAGTGCATTTGCGTGGGATTCGTCTACCTGTTATAATTACTTTGTGAGTTAATCATCTCCATATTTAATAGTTCAAGGTGTCTAGTGGCATGCAAGTATTTCCCTCATAGTCATCCTGTTGTCATTTCCTTTTTTAAATCTTTTAAATGCATAAAATCCCTTCTTTAATTTAATTAAAGTTAAAGATTTTAACGAAGATAACAATCGTGGATTTATGTAATAAAGCTTTATTAAAATCCAAGTATTGGATCTGATAAATGTAGGACACCTTTTCACACATTTCAAGCACAAACTCACAATTACGCCTTACTTTATTCCAGTAATTTTCCTACAGGTTCTATCCAGCAAGTACTTAATGACAACATTCAAGACAAATTATGCAGGGAGAATAAAAAATAGCCTCCGTTATATTCCTTTCACTGTGTTGTATATCCACTTTACAGCTTATGATTGATGAAAGTGCTAAAAGTCAGAAAGAAACATTTGAATTGATTTAACAGATCATTGAATTACAGCTTTGTGTTTGTTTCGGAGCAGCACACACGCTTTGTCATACTGAGAGGAGGGGACATGTGTGCAAGAGAGGGAAAGTGCAGGGGCAGACAGCAGAGTGCAGGTTTTAGAGACTGACAGGAAATACAGCAGCAGAGGGTGGGCGGCCTGGCGGAGAGAAATGCGCTCTTACACCTGTAATGATTCATGAGTCGCGTACAACTGTCTGGTCCACAGGAGACAGAAATGTCAGTTTTGGCTCATTTTCTGGCAGATTTAACACTTATGTCTGTGTCAGTCCAGCACTATATCATGGAAGTGCAACTCTCAAAAGTAAAATTGACTTTGAAAAAATTACATTTTAATACTCAGAGCACCTGGTCTAAATCAGAATAGTGTAGTAAGTCAGGGTGAAAATATGCAGTAAAATTAGATAAGATAAGATGTGATGAGATGAGGGAAATAAACCCAGAATGACAAAATACCCCTGTGTGCTGTGTAGGAAAATTTTCAGGGGTGGTGTGATGCAAGAGTAGAGATACTATTTTTACTCAAAAGTAAAATTTAATAAAATACAATGTTTCTCTTAGACCACAGTGATTTTTCCAACAATAACACATTCGTCAGTTATTACTGAACTTCACATGGTTCTTTTTGGACACTTGAATTTAATGGTGAGGACCACCCATGATGCAAATGACTTTTTGCTATCACGTACATAATATGGGTCTCCAGTGTGCAAGTACAAACAAAAAGCTGAGGAAAAAAAGATACAATAATTATACTAATTATTTTTGTATCATTAGATTTTTTTTTCCACTTTGTGTCCTCCT
>JAQQZT010000001.1:21503812-21540232 GCA_030068275.1 Clarias platycephalus
ATAAAATAACCCCCCCCCCCCCCCCCCCCCAACCTTGTTGCTCATCTTTGCTATTATCTGGTAAGGTGTGGCTCAGCAGGAGCTCATTTACATAAACACTGAAACAGCGCGTATGGAGTAGGAGTGGAACTATGCAAGTTTGAGTTATGAAGAAATGCATGTTCTCAGGGGTATTTCAGATTACGCATAAGCAGGCACCCTTTGGTGGGGCTCTAAAACTTGTGTTAACTTGTTAAAGAAATAGTACAATATGGGACCTTTAACTAGTTTAACTTGTCAAGTTACTGAGAAACCAAAAAGTGTTAAATCGTTGGTTCTCTCATGTGGTGGAAAACATAACGACTGCTACATAAGTAATTGTTAAATGGTGACGTTTATTTCCTTTGTGTAAGCATTATTATTATAGTGTCTTTTCCTTTGCTTTAACTATAGACTTTTATAGATTCAATTTGAACAAAATGTATATCATTTTGTATAACTTAATTAATATAAATAGTGTTTATTTATGGAATATGCATTCATTATGTTGCATCATATATAACTGTAAAGTTGTAGTTTTAATATTAATGGTGCCTTTAATGCCACTTTAATTTGCTTCCAGGTTGAGGCTCTTTCTTTTGCTTAACATAATTTCCTTTTTCCCTCTAACAAACATTTGAGATTCTGCCTACATACACAGAGCAACTTCCATTTAAAGGGCCAGAAATCAAAATAAAAAGAAATAATGTCAATATGCACCATGTAGTAAGAAACATTTTTTCCACCATTGCAGGAGCCATCATTTGCCTGCAAAGGGAAGCACACAGTGTGGTCAAAAGTATGTGGACACCTGACCATTACACCCACAAGTGGGTCTAAACATATGAGTGTTTAGAATATATTTGTGAGCTGTAACATTTAGATTTGCCCTTACTTCGAATAACAGACCCAAACATATTCAGTCATGATGATGTCCCCAAGCACAAATTAAGTTTTTTGCCAAGTTTGGGTTGGAAGAACGAGTGTGGTCTGTTTCGAACCCCGAACCTTTACCCAGTTAACATTTCTGGGATGAAGTGGAACATTGATTTTAAGTCAGGACACCACTAATGCTCTTATGGCTGAATGCACAAATCACCACAGCTGTAATAGTGCATAATAGTCAGGTATCCACATACCTTGGGCTTTTGGTGTATCCAGACAGGAGTGGAATTAGCTGTAAATTTAATTTGTCCTGAAATTTTTCAAGGAAGGAAAAACACAAATTTGGATGTAAATATAATCAGAGTAAGTTAATCGTTACTTAATATTCATCCTCCATAAATGTGTTTGTTATATAAAAACTCTTGTGAGTAGAGTTACTGATGATTTTGATATTCAGAAATGTGCTGTAGCATCCATAAGCAGTATGATGTCACTTATCAAATTACCTCAGAGATAAAAAAAAATAATAATAAAAAAGACATACGGCAGGTTTGTTTCTTCCATCAAAACACATAAAAACAGATTGAGGTACCAGCAGTGATGATAGTCATGATAGGCATGCAAACATTTCTGTGAAAAAGTATTTGCCCCCTTGTTTGTTTTTTTCCTGTATATTTGTTACACCTCATTGACGCAGATCATCAAGCAAATTTTAATATTATGCATTCTGCAAAGAAGAGTGGGCTAAAATTCCTCCACAGTGATGTGGAAGACTCATTGGCAATTATCACACAACTAGTTATTAGGTTTGGGGGCAGTTACTTTTTCCCCACAGGGCCAAGTAGTTTTCGACAGTTTTCTTCCCTTAATAATATTTTAAAACTGCATTTTGAATTTACTTCAGTTATCCGCTTTGTGTAATATTAAAATTAGTTTGATCATCTGAATCACTTAAGTATGACAAATATGCAAATAAAAAAAAAATCAGGAAGGGTGAATACAGCGGCACTGTACTGTATGTGAAAGTACTTCATATACAAATGCATCAGGCTCTTTTTTCCTGCACAGTAAATGGGCTAGAATTTGAAGTCAGAATATTACTGTGCACAAACGTCACTCCTTCTGACAGCAAGCGTCTCAAAGATGTTAGTACTGCTTTAAACTTTATGCAAATAATTCACTAACGTGTAGATAAATTAGTCATTTGTGTATTCAGCATTGGTTATGATAAGATATCTCTGATTTACCATCCCTGGCCATTGCTCAGATATTGATTTTAATTTCTACTGTATAAATTAACTATTCATTAACTACTGTAAGGAAATATCTGTAGCTACAATATTGATGAATCTAGGCCTCGATCTTGATTTTCATGGTTTAATGCTATACCAGCACATGAGTTTTATTGGGACTTTATAAACCATTAAATGTGTGCAACTCATAGAACCCTCACCATTTCCCACTACTTGATTCCACTGATTATAACGATGTAGTCTCATTTTAAACCATAAATATACCATATACAAATAAGAGAATAACTGAAAGTTTGAATAATTACTGAAAGCTGAGATTGATCCTATGTAATGAGTTATTCTTTGTGCTGCTGTTCCATGGTTAATTATGAGGTCCGACTCTTGTAAGTGTGAGACGATTCATTGGAGATGAGCTCAGCTAGTCATAGTAAGCATGTTAGTTTTCCTCCATGCGCTCAGGTGTTCAGTGATGCTGACATGTTCAGGTATCACTTATTAATTTATTCATTTATTCTTTTTTTCTTTATTTTGGAAGGCAAGGATGGACAAAAAAGAACTTGAAATAAAATTCAAATTCCTCATGACACTACTTTTTTTTTTAGAGCATTTATTAATTATAATAATAAAAAATATTAAGAAATATTCCATAAATAGTCCATAAATATAATTCTGTGCTGCTCTCCATAAATCGGCTGTATAGTTTAGCCTAGTGATTATGACACATTGCTCGCTGCAAACTCGATAAACAAGATTGTCAGTCTGCAGAACTACTGCAACTGGAGCTGTCATCCGAAAAAGCTTTAATGCCAGAAAATCTGTGGTTTAACAAGAAACAAGTCTCCAACAAAGCAGCAAATTATTTGGAAGTGACCAGACGCAATAATGAAAAGAGATCTTCCGAAAAATGTTTTGCAAAATGGAGCTTTGCCTCTCACATTCCAGAGCTATCATTCATCAGCTAATCTTATTTATCTTACATCCTGGAATGAGGTCTTGAAACGTTAATTCCAATGAAATCTCCTATGTTCATGCTTTTTACTAGTTTGATATGTTGACGCCATTTACAAGAAAAAAAACATACGTAAGTAAACAAATTGCTGTATGACAACCATGTTAGAGAGACAGCTAGAGACAGAGAGACATGTCCGCCTCAGTGTCTACATGTGACCTGCAAGTTAAAGTCAGGAATCTGGTTATAAAAATTTTTATCATCGTTCTGTCAGTTTGGATCTTCCAAGTTCACTTCTCAAGGGCTTTTGCATATCAAATGCCAAGCAGGAAATGCAGTGTACGTGGGCTGAATACACACATCCACTATGCTGTTAACTTTGTATAGTTCATCACTCTGCACCACCAACACAGTATATTGCACTGTTTGCATAGTACACATGTAGGAGAATGGAAATTGGGAGTGATAGAGAGTAAAACAGAAGGCCGAATAAAATTCCTGTTTCGTGTGAATATCATGTGACCTTACAAATCATCAACAGCCAAATAAGAGAGGACGAAAAGAGGAGCCAGATGAAGATAAATTGGTTCCCGATGTGCCTAAAAGTGCACTTGGCTGGTTCCGGCATACCTCTTAAAGGAGCAAGACATGAGATGTGTAACGTTGTGAAAATTACAAGCGGAGCAAATGGATCTAACATGGAATTTAGTGGTCATGTAACTATAAAAGAAATTAACAGGTGCATCATGTGCCAGAATTGTAATTCAGTAATTAAACTGTTAACAACAGTAGCCAGCAACAGGAAGAGGCAAGAAAGTTCGTGGACTAGTGCTTATTATAGTTTGAGAAACATCTATTGGTTGAATTGTAAACTCTTTATTAAAGGTTACTAAATTGCATTCCAGAAAGCAGACATAATATGTGTTTAGCTTTCTCTTTTATGTGAGACGATCATGAGACAACTTGCCTCAGGAGCTCTCGCATGTGTTTCTTTCTATTTCTTTTGCCATTTTGACCACAAAGGCTTTCATGCATTATTAAGTTACTGGTTCAGTCAGCTACACTTTTGTCCTAATGAAAGAAAGAGTGCACACAATATAGAGCACGTTGTTCCTGTTTTGTATTGTTCCCTTTTAAGTGACCACCAAAGGAAAAGAATTGAATTCACGCACGTCAAGACTCATCACTCGTACCAGTTAAAAAATGTTCCAGCTTCTCTATTTTGAGTTTACACAGAAGCTTATGCAGAAATAGACTAAATCATCTGTTATAACCCACCTGCATGTTTTGGGGCGGCACGGTGGTGTGGTGTAGTGGTTAGCACTGTCGCCTTGCACCTCCAGAGTCTGGGTTCGATTCCCATGTATGTTCTCTCCGTGCTTAGTGGGTTTCCTCCGAGTACTTCGGTTTCCTCCCACACTCCAAAGATATGCAGTGTTCTCAAACTGCCCATAGTGTGTGAATGAGTGTGTGTATGTCTGTGTGCCCTGCGATGGATTGGCGCCCTGTCCAGGGTGTACCCCGCCTCGTGCCCTAATAGGGATAGGCTCCAGGCCCCCGCGACCCTGAATTCAGGATTAAGCGATAATGATGATGAGTGAGTGCATGTTTTGCTATTTGTTTTTTTGGGTATACTTCCTTTTAACCTGGTTTGTCACTTGGTTCTCATTAAGATGTTTAAGCTGTAAAACCTTTCATGCATTACGCTATACGCTATGGCATCATGAAAACTTTTGAAGTTCATTAATTCTTGAAAATCAGCAACTGTTACAATTAATATTATTGCTATGACAACCAAAAAAGACAGGATACACAGCCTTATGGTTTTGCAATTTGCTGGCCACATCCTTCACAGACACTGTTCACCAAAGACTGGTTCTCTTGATGCCGGTTTTCACTAAAGAAGCAACTAGACAAAATGCACGCTTTAAAAATTATTCACCAGTTTTATTTAAAGCTATCATATTTGGTCATCTGCTACGGCAGTCACATTTCCCCTTTTTGTGGAAGTATGCAATTTTTGGCCATGTGAAACTGGACATGTGTGAATATAGTCAGCCTTGGAAGATGTCATAGAAAGTAGTGATCCAGGATCAGCAGATGTTTCTTCCTGTGTGATGGCATTGCACAGTTTCGTGATGACATCATTGTCTTTTAACAGCACCAATGCATCAAGAAGGTCACTTTGTAATGCTTCTTTAAAGCACACAAATTAGAAAGTAATTGCAAATAAAATACTTCATACTAGTGTGTATAATTGGGAATCAATATGCAAGGTGCTTTTATTTCTAGTTACAGATTTAGATCTGGTTTGGTAGCTATCCAAGAGACCATGTCAAATCAATTATGATGGTACTAAAAGACCTAACTCATTGGTCTGAGCCCTGCTTAAAATATCTACCTTTCTCTTTATTGCAGCATAAACACTACAGCAGTGGAAGATTTGTGGTTAAAGTTTTGTGATTGCAAGTTTGCAAGTTTATATTCGGACTGCTGGTCCTTTAACCCTTAACTGCTCAGCTCAATTATAACTTTCATTACATAAAACTACCGTGACAAAAAAGTCTTATCTATCTATCTATCTATCTATCTATCTATCTATCTATCTATCTATCTATCTGTCTATCTGTCTATCTATCTATCTGTCTATCTGTCTGTCTGTCTGTCTGTGCATGAGATGCCGAAATTTTTGTCAGTCACATGAATCTGGACTATGTTTGTCTTCAATAATCCATGAGGAGGCATTTGTCCAGAACAAATGTTAAGACCTATTAAGCCTCATAAATCAGAGAATAATAATAATAACAATAATAACGATAATAAAATATTTTTTTTTATAGGTTATAGGTTAGGTCACTCAGAACTCCAGTTCCAACTGACAAACTGTCCTGACCAAAAGATTTTGCAGCATCCACTTCAGAGACTTTGCTTATATATTCTAATCCCCTTTACATGTTGTGGTCTTGGATATGGTCAGAAACTTGGAAATGAAAAAAATAATTTAGGATGAATTACTGTTTTTTTTTTTTTTAGAGCCATGTTTGCTTGCGTTATTGCGTTATAATGGACTGAGGGATTTCATAAATACTGGCAGAGGCAGCGTAGAATGAAGCCTCCCACATTTTCAAAGAGCCTTTTGTGAATAGAGAACATCTATGGTTTTTGACCCAGAACCTCTGTTTCTGACTACCTCAACTATCTCAGCTTATAAACTCTCAGCTCAAAATTCAACAACAATTCTAGTTTTAAAAAAAATGTTTCATCACTTCTCTAACAGCCTGATCAGTTAGTCTGGCTGATTTTCTTTCTGTGCAAGATCAGAGAAAACTAGAAGAATCTATGGAACGAGTCTGTTAGAGGCAGGGTGTGTCAAGTGCGGGAGTTCGTATTGGGTTTAGACATGCTGTGTAACAGTTGCAGAGTCACTTTAATATTTTTTTTGTATGATTATCCATGTAAAAATATTTAAAGAAGTTAGGATTGATATTTATATCAGTCAAAACAGTTTCTGTCATTAGGCTTTCACGGTTTCCTAGGAAATTAATTATTAGAAATGAATTCCTATGGCTTAATTATGGCACTTAGGAAATGTTTAAATGAAAACAATAAATAAGTAGTCTATGTGTGCTGTAGTTAATGACAATAATATATAATGTAGTGGACATACAGATAAAGTGTATCTAAATCTTTGTGATCTTTATGTAAAATGCTGTAAATCTTTAAAGAGAAGGCACTTCTTTATAGAGAAGCTTTATTTATGAATTATGGGGAGCAGATTCTGAGTTTAAGTACTGAGTTAGCTCTAATGACGAGCCAGTATTTAATAGTCATCAGATTAAGGTTTTATCACAGAGAACCAGACATCCCACCTCTCCCAGAAGTTCTGGGAGTCTCTCGAATATGCAAATTATATACAATATGATTGAAATTGATCATTTAGAGTCTGTGAGTGAGTGAGTGAAGGGAGGCATACTGATTCATTCATACTCTTTGTACTCAGTAAACCTATCAGTTTGCTTAAAGGGTGGAGCTTTACATTCAAATGTTTTATATCAATCCAGTTGAGTGTCCTGCAGCGCCATGGCAGTGTCATCAAAAAAGAAGTGACTCCAATACAAAACTCCAAAGTACAGTAAAATGTATACCTAACAGCAGGAAAAAATTAGCCATTAGCTTTTATTAGCATGTGTAACTGGTACTGGTCCAAGGGGATATCTCTGAATTTAGTTTTTGCAGGGTGGGATGTTTGCAGACCTGGCAACCCTGTTAGGTAACCAACGCTAACTACTGTAGCAAGTTCTAAGGTGCAATTTAAACAAAGTGCTATTTCATGCTATTTAATTATATAGGCTTTACGTTCATTCATTTAATTTGTGAATGAACAGAATGGTCTTCCTTTTTGGTAATAAGAGACACTGGAAATGTAGTTAGTGTGGAAATGTGATTTTCATACTTGGCTATAAAAAGACCTGTCATATAGTGATTACCACACCGAATAGTCTAATGTAACCCATGTTAAAACATGACCTGCTGTAACAGGTCCAAGCATATCAGCTTGTTCTACCAAGTAGAAATCATGTACTTCAGGTTGAAGTGTGCTGGTTGTGTTCTTATTGTTGTGCTTGTCACCTGTTCATTGGTTAAACCCAGAGTTACTTTTGGCTTAAACAACTATTGGCTCTATTAGCAAAAAATTTAAAATAAAAGTTAAAAAAAATAATAAAAGCAGCCATCCGTGAACAGGAGCAATACAGAGCAAAACTGGCCACACTGGCTGTGTGAGAGGGATGACATCATTCTCTCTGCTGTCAATTACAGCCGAATATTAAATGATGCAACAGGAGTTTGACTGGCCTCACAAATTTCTCAAAATGGTTGATAAGAATGAGTGTGAGAATTGGAGAGCTGGCTAGTGTGTGGAAATTGGCAAATATAAAAAAAATAATAAAATAAAAAAAATATATTATTTTCATCTTTAAAAAAAAAAAAAAAAACTGAGAAATTATACTTAATGTGTCTTAATTAAAAGTGGATGTTTCTAGTCAACAATGTACCCAAGTGAAAGAAAAGCATTGCTACAACCTATAAAAGTAAGTTTTTATGTGAAATCCACCTTATACCCCTTTGCTATTATAGCAAACACCATTCTTGAGAAGGCTTTCCACTAGATTTTGGAGCAGGGCTACAGGGATGCGTGCTCATTCTGCCAATGAGGTCAGCCATTGATTGAGAAGGTCTGGTGCATTTCAAGTAAAGGACAGCACGATCAGACTCACCCCTGCTAATGTAGGGTTGAGCCAGCACACTGTGTTGATACATCCTGGACACTTAGCTAGGGAAACATCCTATGCGCGTGAATGTGTGCAGAAATGACAAACACATGGACAAGCCTTAGTTGCAAAATTTAAATGTAGACTGGAGGGCGATATACTTTAGCTGTTCGCTGGGGTTAAGATTAGGGCCTGGGCCACTCAAGTTTTTCCACTCCACCCTAGCCAGTCCTTAATGGGCCTCTGTTTAAGGAGGGGCATTGTCATGTTGGACATGTTTGAGTCTCATAGTAGCAGTAAAGGAAAATCGTAATGCTATAATTGTAATTCATGCCTAGACTTTCTAGACAACTGTGTGTTTCCAACATTGTGGCAACACGTTGAGAAAGAACAAACTCTTTGGTGTGGTCAAGTGTCCATAAACTTTTGGCCATATTGTGCAGTTGATACCGACTGCTAGACAACATCCTTGGTGTGCAGCAGGTGTTTTAAAAAAATGAGTTTTTTCCTCTCTGGGCTTTGTCCTCATCTCTGGATTCCTTGCCTCACACTGGATCATATAGTCTGCAAGTTATTGGCACTGATTTTACACCAGATGCCTTTCGTGCCACAACCCACCCATTTCTCCAAGCCTGGGACTGGCACTTAGGATGCCCTGCATATCCTTGGTCTTTTATATGAACAAACATATCAAACAAAACATAGACTTGTGTGAAGTGTATAAAAATAGGATCTCTTCTTTCTCGGGTTTCTGGATGAATGAAGTGAAAAAATGATGACTATTATATGAATCTGTCGGTGTACTGGGTAACTGTGAATGAAAAACTGATATCCTAGACACATTATATGATTGTTTCTGAATGCATGTTTTAGTGTTTTATTATCCCCAGAATATCTATGCAAACTTTATTGGGACATAGTTTAAAATATGCATAAACATACATGCAAACTGTGTGATCAGCTGTAACTTGGCATTTTCATTGACTGTCCTTTACTAGAGATGGTGTGTCCTATCTACAGTATATTACATATAATGATATTAGCAGCGCTCTGTTTTGCTGTGTTTCACGGGGTTTATTGTCCAGAATCTTGTGTCACAAAAAGAAAAAAAGAAAAAACATAATAGATCACTGCATTACTGTTAGTATATCACTCTGACTGTGTTCTCTGAAAGCTCGATAATATTCTTAGCAGTGATTTAGGACAACCAGGTGCTGATTGTGTCTGTGAATGTGTACAGATGATGTGTCTGCTGGAAGCAGCGCAGAGTTTCCAGACAGGCTTTCGCTTATGGAAGTGCGTCTCCAGGCACAGGAAGATGAGATCACATTGCTCAAGTCCTCATTGGCTGACGCCTTGCGTAAGCTCCGCCTCCATGACCAACAGATCCCACTACTGAAGCAGCAGCTAATTGCCAGTAAGAGCATCTTGTAGTGCATGAATCTCAATACCGTTTTGTGACAATTCAGTTATTAGTAACGCTTTCCTGTGTCTGTTTCCGCAGTGAACCCTGGTGCAGCTCGGGTGCTGAATCAGTCTTTTGGTGTTGATGGTTTCTTCAAGTCTCACAGGCACTCCACCAGTTCTCTGGACGGACTGCACAGCACATTCGACAGGTATCAGTGCAGGTGCATCTGTGTACTTTTTAAACCGAATTAGAAGAAATGTCAAATGTTTCGACATCACTATCCCTTAAAATGTGGAATGAACATTAAAGTCAGCAACACTAACTTTAACTGTACATTATATCCATTACAAGAGAGACTGAATCATTTCGCATGATTCGGCTGAGCAACAGACGGAATATGACAAAGCTTCTTTCTGTAATGCCTCCCTGGAGATACAAGTTCCTCAAGTTGTGAGAAATGTAGTCTTCCCACCCACACATATAGCGCAACAAAGAAAGAACACAACATTCTTTGGCACACTCAGGCCTTGGGACAACTGAGCAACTTTTCTGCTTCAGAAATGCTTGGTTTGTGAGAGTGTTGGGTCTCGTTTTATTTGGTTTCGCAATCTCTGAACAGTATTCTGTCATGCATGTATAGTTCACATTAGTGTATTATTATCTGAAGTATACTTCTCAGTAGATGGAGGTATTGGAGGTTTTATTTTCTCTCTAAAATATGTTAATGATAATAAACTGAGAATGACTTTAAAGTTGATTTTTTTTGTGTGCGTGTTTTAAAAATGATTTCAGATCGTAGTCAATTGCAGACTTCATGGGCTACAGTTAAGAGAGATGTTTTTCAATGCCAAAGATAATGGTTTATTGCTTGTATCCCTCTTGATTGTGTGTGTCTTCAGCCATGAAAATGGAGAGGGCAGTAACGCTCACTCTATCCCCAGCCTGAAAACAGGCACTAGTGAAAAAGCCACACAAACTGAATCCTGGAACCCTGAGCCAGAGAGGACACCTTTTGCCCTCACCAGGGCCTCCAAGAGTCTTTCACTGGAGGACGCACTTCCCGAAGATGTGTCCCTCATCAACATGGCCCTGCACAAAGCTCAGCAGGAGAGTCAGCTGGAGGAAGAAGATAGCGAATACAAAGAAAAA
Source organism: Clarias platycephalus (assembly GCA_030068275.1). Classification (NCBI taxonomy): domain Eukaryota; kingdom Metazoa; phylum Chordata; class Actinopteri; order Siluriformes; family Clariidae; genus Clarias; species Clarias platycephalus. The sequence continues at coordinate 21,514,745 of JAQQZT010000001.1, forward strand.
AGCTGGCACTCTAAAGTAGAGGAGACGATCCAGTGCACAACAATTAAAAGTCTCCAGAAGCAACAAAGCAAAAGCAGTGAAGAAAGCCAAGGCTCTGCCCCTCAGACTCCCACGTCCAGTTCTCCAGCGCCGCCTAAAGAGTCTACACACAGTGGATCCCTTTCTCCCATTCTGGAGGGCGAGAAGAAACCGCTGTGCGTTTAAACATCCATCAATCCAGCCTTTTTCCATCCGTGCATGAGCTTCTTGCTTTAGCTTGGTTCAAAATCTAACCCTATCACTTGCTCTACTGCTCTAATTATTAATACTTCTGAATGCCCCCTTCTTCCAAGATGCAAGTTAAGTATTTGTTAAAGAACAGCCTGAATGAATGATTCTTTTGAGGGATACTTTTAGACGCAAACAGTGCACTACGATGAAGATTGTTGAAGACATATTCTGTACTATTTAAGTCCAGGACCAGGGAGTTGGTTTCCTATAACAGCATATAAGCCAGATTAAATATAGGGTATGCAGTCCATTAAGGGCCAAATCTCTCTAACTTTGTAACAATAATCTTTTGCCAAATTGAGACCAAGAAATTATAAAGTTCTGACTATTTTGTGATTTAGAGATCAACAAAATAAAAAACAACATTGTCCCAACATTGCACATAATCAAAAGATTGTTACAACTACTGTAAATTACAGCCTTACGGTTGCTGCTGGGACAAATTCTATACTATTTAAAGACCTGGCTCGCAGTCTGGGTTACCTCTTACAACATATAAGTAAGCTTAATATAGTCTATGTAGTTCACTGAAGGCCAAACTTTAAGTCTCTCTAACTTTGTAAAAATAAAGCCTTTGCCAAATTGAAACCTTGAAATTCTAAGGTTCTGACAATTTTGAGCAGATTAAATGTTTTTTTTTTTTTGTTTTTTTTTAATGTTCTACTTTATAGCAGTATTTTGGAGTACATACTTCTCATAAACAGTTCCAGTCAAAAGTTTGGACACACCCTCCAATTTAAAAAAATTTGTTTAGTGATTGATATTTTACATTGTAGAACAATACTGGAGATTTCAAAACTATGAAACATCACATATGGAATTATGTCATTAATTAACAACAACGGCAGTCAGTTGTTCCTCCGATTAGTGCCGTTATGAAGTAGCAGACACATCTCAATAACAATTGTTCAAAGGGAGATCATTGCATATTTTGGATGCCTTCAGCATTGTTTTACAATGTAGAAAGAAATATAAATCAGGAAAGACTATGAAATCTGAAGATGTTTCCAAACTTTGGACTTTAGTATAGCACGCATTTTTCAGGGTGCATAGAATCTTGTGAAAATCATAACAAGTCATACTATTACATAATAACTCATTATATTAGTACAACCTGGCATTAAGTTTTAGCAGAGATGATGCAAAAGCTTACTGTCAGTTTAAAGCTGTTTATGATCAGCAATGCAAGGCTGAACGAGATGCTTTTTGGCTTCACTCTAGTGTTGAGTGATGTGTGTGAAGGATCGGGCCGAGTGGAAAATGTGACGAGGATTTGTATTGTTTACGCACGAACTCAATGATGAGTAACGCCGCAGGTTAGACCGAAAGTTTACTGCAGCATATAGAGCAAGTGAGATCATTGCACAGGTCGAAATTGGTCACAGGAAGGAAGTGATTGTTGGAGTTGGAGTGTTTACAGTGTAGCTGTTTGGCTGAATAAACACTTATCCCATGTGTGCAAATTTGCCTAAGAGAGAATGAAGAGTTTTACAGCGCATTTGCATCTTGGAATGGTTTCTGCACATACTTTTACAGAACTGAAAAGCTTTGGGAAATATTACACACTAACCCAATCAAATTAAACTGATCTAACTGTGTATAGTTCATAAATTCTTAATTGCATTGTATTTCCTGTCTTGTTTTTTTTTGTGCATGAAGGTTTCTGGGTGGTCTTTTTCTGTGAATGCATTTTTAAAAAATTTCTTCTTTTTTTAATTTGTGATTGTGTGCGTGTGTGTGCGTGTGTGTGCGTGTGTGCGTGTGTGTGCGTGCGTGCGTGTGTGTGTGCGTGCGTGCGTGTGTGTGTGCGTGCGTGTGTGTGTGTGTGTGTGTGCGTGTGTGTGTGTGTGTGTGCAGGCATTACAGTATCTTTAGGCTACCAAGTAAGCACCAAAGAGTATTTCACCAAAAATAATAGTTTTTGCGATGTAATTTTTTTCCAATTTTATCCTGGAAAATGCAAGAGAAGAAAGCACAATAAGATTAAGTTCTTATCCCCTTTTATTTATTTATTTATTTTTTATCTTTATGTAAGATTTCAAGATGAGCGATACAAGTTTTAGTTCAGTTACAGTGTTGAGAGATGTGCGTGTGAAGTTTTAGGCTGAGTGGAAAATGTGACCGTTTAAGATCTCAGTGGCAAGTGATGCCGCAGGGCAGATCAAGAGTTCACTACCAAATATAGAGCAGGTGAGCTCATGGCATGTCAGTACAAATGTTCAATGGGAAGGAGGAAATATAAAGAGAGGTAAGACAAGGTGAAGAGGAGCAGTGTATTATGGGTGTATTGACTGATGCGCATCTCTGAAAGCATAGTAGGCATCAAAGTCTCGACCCATAACAGTACATTTTAGACAGTATTTTAGAAAAATCCACTAAAAAATGATGGGCAGTAGTTGATGCTCCATCAACACAAGTTTCACTTCCTTGTTTGGCCAAGACTGCTGTTGTTTCCTGTTTCATATTTCTTAAATTGGAGAGCATATGACTCTTAGAGGAACAGGAAATGGGGTGTGTGTCAGAGGAAACAACCGTTCAATTCATGCACACCCACACACGGCGCGTTGAGTATGTTTGAACACACACATTTGGGCAGAACAGATTTTTACTCCTCTTTTGTCATAGAGGGAGTGTTTTACGACATAAACACTCTGGTGTTTTGATTGCTGGCGCGCGTGTGTATGAGTGAGAACGAGAGAATGTGTGTGTGTGTGATTTTATAATGAAACCCCCTCTCCAATCTGATTTAATTCTTTAAATCATATAACCTCTGTGAATCCAAATAAAGTTGCAACATTTACGGAAATGACTTTCCTTTAAATCCGGCCTCACGTAGACTCTTGTTGTGTCTAGGGAACGGCGGAATAGTGAGAAAGTCGGTAAGGACATACAAGATAAAACCAAACAGCGAATGCCGAAAAAAGCAGCATCATCAACCAACCTGCTGACCCGATCTCCGAGTCTAGAGGGGTGAGTGGGTTTACTTTCGTCCTTCATCATGGGCTGTTTCTATTACAAACATGGACCGCTTCCAGTCACTGTAGTTAGCCTTGGGCTGTTAGTACGTAGGTCTTTTCTCTCGCCAGGGCTTAGAAAAACTCACCAGAGCTTCAAGTTGCACTGAAAAGATTATACAAATCCCGCTATTTTTAGATTGTCAGCAAACTCTTTGCTCTTTAGAACAGTTGATGGATGTTGTGGTGGCGCTATTTAATGAACTATGAGAAGAATTCTCATAATGTGCACTGTGGGGGAACAAAATCATTTCATGAACTCTCACTTGGTATGCCATGTTTTAATAATGGCTGTTATGAAAAGCAATTCAGTTTCGTTATTTTTCATGAATGAATTCATCGATCTATTACATCAATTACATGCTGCATTTCATTAGATTTATTACATAATGACAAAAAACAACAGATTAAAGGAAATTTAAATGAAACACTGTTATTCGTGGATCAAACATACATGAGAGTGAAAGGAACATGCTGAGTGATCTGCACATTATAATGACCTCGCGTGTGATATTGCTGAATTAGCCGTGACATCTGGAGTAACCAATATACCAAATAGCATTAAATGGAAAGCTAGAGCACTACGTGTGGTGTACAATCGCTTGTTCCACATACAGCAAAACAAGTAATGTTTTTACTTGGGGTTCGAGAGGGATTTGGGATTCAGCCTCGTGTTCAACGCTAGTTAGCAATATTACTGCTGATGTCATAGCTAATTCAGCAATATCACACTCGAAGTTATGCTGTTGTACTGAATATCAGCACGGCTATGATATCCGCAGTACTTGGACTGCATCCTCGATCTCAGCCATGCTGATATTCAGTACAACAGCATGACCTCGAGTGTGACATTGCTGAATTAGCTATGACATCAGCAGTAAGCACTATACCAAATAGAATTCAATGGAAAGCTAGTGCACTATGTAGGGTGTACAATCCCTTGTTCCACACACCAAGTAATGCCTTTCAAATCCATGAGTACTTTGCTCCAACAGGGTCGATTCCCCGCCAGGCTTGATTCCCGTCTATGTGTGCATGGAGTTTGCATGTTCTCCCCGTGCTTGGTGGGTTTCCTCCGGGTAATCAGGTTTCCTCCCACAGTCCAAAGACATGTAGATTAGGCTAATTGGCGTTCCCAAATTGCCTCTAGTGTGTGAGTGTGAGAATGTGTGTGCCCTGTGATGGATTGTCACCCTGTCAGGCTCCAGGCCCCTCGCGACCCTGAATACAGAATAAAGGACTATATACGATGGCTGAGTGAGTGAGTACTTTGCTCATGGATTTGAACATAAAAAGATAAGATAAAAACATAGTGTTTAGTAATTTCCCCCTTTTTTATCTCAGCAAAAACACTAGTGCTGTGAATATTTACAAATGTTAATATATCTTTATCCCTAGCTTTTAAACCTATTGGTGACATAAAAGCAGAAATTCTAACCAAAATGATGCACACTTGTGCAACTTAATGTGTCCATGGATGTCTGACAGTATTTCTTTTTTTTTATAGCCGAGCAAAAGACCTTCTCTCCAGCACAGGTAATAAAACATCTCTCTCTCCTCACATTCTCACAAACACTATACTTAATCCTTGACACACTGTTTGCCTATTTGGGTCCTCATCCAATCCTGCACATCTGCAATCCAATCCACTTCCAAACACGTGTATGCACGCACACACCCAAAGTAAATGGGGTAAAAAAAAAACGATTTTTTTGTGTAGGTATTATTTGAAAAAGCTAGGTGAAAAAGTGCAGCTTATAAAGAAAAAACAGTTCATTGTTCGTGCAATAGGCGTACATATTTCTCTGACTGATATATCAGCCCCGAATGAATTTTTTCACCGCAGTATTCCTTGGCAAATCAAACAAAGGAAACGCTTTATGGTTTTAAAATACTGAACAGACGCAGTCCTTCACCAGCATTTAAAAATCTTATTGCTGCACTGCAGTGAAAACAATGAAAGGAAAACATTTTACATTTGACTAAATTCTTGAACTCACACAAATTCCTTATATCTCATCTTCAGGCATTAAAAAAAAAAAAAAAAAACTTTGTCTGGGCAGGGCTTTAAAAAAATACAAACGCTGGACAGTTTCATCCTGCTTTCGAAGGAACTCTACATAGTACAGTTCTTGTGACATATCAGAATGTTTTTCCATTATAAAATAATAATATATTTTTTAAAACCCCCCGTTCTTTTAGCTTCATGGTAAAGGATCTGTAGACGTATATACACGAGATCATATACAGTCCACCCGTACTGTACATACAAACACTTGCTGCAGCATTTAGACACAGGAGAGCTTGTTAATGTCGTGTGCTCCGGCTGGAAGTTCACTCAGCGTGGTTAGTTGCATTACCACACGACTCTAAATTCTCTGACAGGAGTGATGAACGTCTTCTTTCCTCTGCCACAAGAACTAGAAACTCATGGGAAAAGTTTTTTTTTTTCTTTGCTATTTTTGAACGCATCAGGTCGTCTCAGTATGTCTGTTGCTCGAATCTTACTCCAAATGCAAGTAGAATAAATAAAGAGCCAGGAAACCAGGAACCTTTTTTTTTTCTTTTTTTCAGACTAAAACCGGTGTTTTTATTGGATTACTTATCAAATGCCCGTGACAACACTAACACTGAACTGGTTTTTCCAGGTACACAGAGCACTGTTTAGGATTACGACGCGCTCTTTATATGGATTCTCTCCTGTTTACTGAAAATCCTTTTCAGTATCTCTTAGATTAAGAGATACTAACTAACAGACGCGTCTCTTGGGATTATTTACGAAATCTCTTTCCTATACTTCACTTCCTTTATACTGTAAAATTCTGCGATACATCCAAACAGGTTAGCGTGATCAGTATGACTCAAAGCGAGCCGATTCATTAAGTGCCAGAGGTTTTTTTTGGGGGGGGGGCTTTTCAGTTTTGATTGTCAAAACATAGAACTGGACACAGTTGGGCTTTCGTGGCCTGAATTCTAAAACAGACCAATAAAGATTGTAGTTGAAACCAAATTCTTCGTTTTGTGGCTGAATTAAGCTAGACAGTTTCATGGAGTAATTGCTGAAGGAACGTCTGGGCCTTTGTGTTGGTGCATGGCTGAGATCAGGTGGCTGACACATTGTGATCAACAAACTTAGTCATTTCAATCTGTGTGTTTCTTTCTTTCTTTCTTTCTTCTTTTCAGTATCCCAGGGGTCGAGGAGAGGAACACAGGGTAGGTGTTTCCAATCTGCAGTTCAGAATAATGCACAGACTTACAACCAGGTTAGCTGTAAGCACCAGAGTAATGGTGTAACCGAGAGGTTGCTGAAGATTTCTGTAAATGTCACATTGCTATTATTAACTGTTTACAAAGGAAATGTGTGCATCTGTATCAGATGAATGTGCTTCTGAAACAAAACTAGGTGACAATCAACCGCAATACACCAGTGGACACCACAAAGACACTCGATGCTCTGTGCTAACATGATTTTGTGATAACACGGTGCACACAAGGAAGTATTAAAAAAAAAAATCTAACAATAATATTGAGTTAAACAAGGAACAGCCGTAAGTACTCCATTGGTAGTGTTAATAATCTGCCATCTGGAAAAGCTGGAAAAGAAGGTTGCCAGTATTCCCAGTTCAGAGTGTGTTTTGGCACCTGGTAGCTGATCTGACCAAGATAAAATTTTAAGCAGATCCATGTAACAAAAAAGCTGTTCAATCTTAATCTTAAAGCATTCTCAAAACGCTGCGCGTCCAATCAATTTAGTGGCCTGTAGTACAGATAAAACGGATAGCTTTCACGTAAGACATTGCAACATACAGAGTATTTTATTATAAGGTAATAAGACTCATAAGACATATTTAGTTTCAAAAAAGTCAAACTAAACAACAAAACAAAAACTTAAATATATCATGATTTGTAAAAATGTAAAAATATACAATCCTATAGTATTGAACTGATGGGATACCTTGGCTCCGAGCCACCTTGGCCAGAATCATCATTCACGGACATACGGACATACGGACATTCTTTCAAACGTTTGCATCATTCAACTGTTTTACTCGGCTAAGAGTCTCATCACAGAGCTGTGCTTCAAGTCTTTTGTAAGGTTTTACACCTTCATTCACTAGAAATGTCATCACAAGTCCCGGTTTGATTTGAACGCTGCTCTTATCTTTCAAAACACTTACTAGCTCGCTTTGTTTTTGTTTGTTTTTAACTTCTAAATTTAATTAATATTAATGTTAAATTTTCTTTGTAGCTCTGTGTTCAACATTTCCTTTTAATAAATAAAATAAATCATAAATAAAAACTTAATTGAAAACATTATTATTGAGATATATCTTATATTTTTTATGCCAGTGCCTGTTTTATCTGACTATTGGTTATTGGATTGTAGGCCAGTCTATCAAGATGTTCATCCGTGGGCGGCCAATCACTATGTACATTCCTTCAAACATCCAGAACTATGAAGAACTTAAGATGGACCTTCCTTCTGAAAAGCTGGAGCTGGATTGGGTGTATCCACTTTGACTTATAGTCCCGGCCTGTTTTTAGAATTTGCATGTTTATGAGGAATATCTGTTACACTACTTACTTGTATCCACATGAACTTCCTTGACCTGCTACTAGCTATGGATATCGAGGACGTGACTGTAGAGGGAACTTGTACATGCTTCCATCAGGGGAGGCTGTGTATTTTATAGCCTGTGTAGTAGTTCTTTACCACGTCAATAGACGAACACAGCGCTATTACCGTAAACACACAGACTGCGTGCGGTGGTGAGTACATAACATCATCAACCTTGCACATATACAAAAGATTACACGTCTTGTTTAATAATTTTGATTTTTCCTATGTAACAGTTATGTGCCAGTTGTGTCCGACATCTCAGGGAGACATCGCTAGTGCAACTACAGTGACGTTGAATAAGAGAACAAATTTTCAGCCATCAAAAATATAAGTGATAACAGACAGTTAGTTTCTTAAATAAAAAGCACAAGAGCTTTTTTACTCCCTATTTTTCAGCAAAGTTCTATTCCATATTAATGTAAAATCCATCATATAAGTAGCGGAGGCAGCGAACAGCAAACTCATACTTCCAGAATGCAATGTGTCACATCTTGTCTCCTTCAAAGATCATAGCTGTTTTGATTTCATGGCCAATGTTTTCCCACCACAATTTTCTGCTAAATGTATTAGTAGCCAATTCCTCCCATCAGGGCAACAACTACCAACCACGAAGGGTATCGTGCGCTTCCTCTGAGATATGTGACCGCAGCCGGCCACGTCTTTTCGAATTAATGTTAGTGAGCTGTGTAACACGCTCCGAGTAAAGTGCTTGTGTGAACTCACAGATGCCCATGATGTTGCCGTGATTGAAGTAAGTGTGCAGTTTTTTCCCGTCCCCCACCCACCAAACTGGATGCTCTTTCGTTATGCTACTCGGGAGCTGCACAAAATCATTGTTGTGCTCCTCTTGCTCACGATTATCCTGTCTCCAATCCCTGACATCTGTGGTTCTTGATTCTAGACCAGCAAAGATTTGGAGCAACTAGTTTTCTCCCTGAGAGCCGGTTCTTTGGCTTGGCTAGTTAGCAATTAATGAGATGACAAATATGATGCAGTTGGCAGAAATCCTGGCATGTAAGCTGATAACTTCCCAGAAGCCAATCCTGAAATAAATATGTTCGCGTTGCACAATTCAATATCGCACATTAGATTATAAATATTATTATGTGTGGCATTTGTATTGAATGTCTATTAAGCATCTTGTTGTTTTTTTTTAACCTTTTACCATCTCTGTAATTGCTCTTGCACTGTAGTCTAGCAGTCCATCCAAACAAAGTGCTCATAGCATCCGGACAGACCGCAGGTGTAGATAAAGATGGCAAGGTAAGGTCAGAGTCATGTAACTGAAGCGACCGTTTATACAATGTCCTGGTTATTCATTTTACACTGATTTCCTAAAGTCTCAACTCTATATGTATTCATCTGTTTTTTCTACCTCACCAGCCTTTACAGCCGTTTGTACACATCTGGGACTCCACTACACTGACGACGCTGCAGCAGATTGGTCTGGGCACGTTTGAGCGGGGTGTCGGATCTGTGGCCTTTTCAAGTGCAGTATGTATTGTGTACCATTCATACCATATAGCACTTTAAGATGATTGAAGTAACTTGTCAGAACATTATCATTGTCTAACGTTTTGGCACAGGATGCCGGGACATTTCTGTGTGTGATTGATGATTCCAATGAGCACATGCTGTCTGTCTGGGACTGGAGTAAGAACACGAAAACTGTTGAAGTGAAGGTATGTACATGCACCAACACACCCAATTCCTTTATTGTATATACTGTTTACATTATACTTTCCGCTAATTTCCGGCGAATGGACAGCACCATGCTAAAAAGCTTTCATGTTAAAGAAAAAAAGTCATCAGTATAGAATAAAGAGTATTATTTTTGTAATATCATTTTTCTTTTCCTCTAATAGTAAATGAGTTAAATATACAGATAGCAGCTTTCAGCTTCTTGGTTTCATTCCTTTTCCTATCTTATCTCTGAGATTTTGACTTCCTCAAGAAGTAGTCTATTGCAGGTACCATGGCAACGGTGTAAATATTTACGGGGTGGAATTAAGTGAACGGCAATAGGAGTTTAAAAGGAGTGGGTGTTCATTGAGCTAATTTGTCATTATGGGTTTCATTTTAGTAGTTCCTGTCAGGGGTAGTGGGAGTGTGGTCATCAGAGTCTGAGCATTTGTCTTGATTTTCCTATTCAGTGAGTGAATTTACAAGCGAGAAGACATGATTTAGTATCTCACTGGAACCAATGTGTGTACACAAATCTAATAGCTTGTCCAACTCCTGGGTTTCTGAAGTATGGTTTTAATTATGCAGCTCTTCTGCTATGTGCTCCGGAGAACTTGTTATTGGAGACTTGGACAGTTTAATTAGGCCTCTCTCTCTCCTGGATGCGCAAGAAATCTACAGCAAGAATAAAATGGATTCTCAGGGAAAGACTACATCTGTGATTTCCCCAAGTGTGCATTTCATGCATGGGAGGGCGAGCGCACTCACGAGATAACTATAGAAGATAATTGTACATAAGCACATTGCGAGGTCATAGGAGGGCCGCACAAAAGGTCGGCGCTATTAAATATTTGGCCGAAAAGCTGCTTTTACATTGTCTCTAAGCAACAAAGGATATGCAGAAATGTGATGTGTATTGCAGGTTATACAAAATGTCAACCATCTTAAGGAACAGTTGTTTAAGAAGTATATAAGAGCGCTTTCATTGTTTCAAACCACACCAGAGTTGTAAGAGATATGACTACCTCATAAAAAGCCCTGTCATTTACGTTCATTTGAGAACTTAAATGAAGCTCTTATAGCACGTATCAATGAAATTATATATTTTATTAATTTATTTATTTTAAGTCGTCTTCTCGGGAGATCACAGAAACCCAAAAGTCTAGAGCTGTGACTAATCTAGATCCAAACACACAGCAGGTGAACACAACCAAGTAATAGAGCAGCGAAGGGGCAGGGGCGGAGACTGGGCTAGAACACATGCAAAGGTCCATGTAACAGTCAATAGAGGACCCAAAACAAAGCACATGACATAAAAGCCGTGCTCGTCATGCTGGGAAATACTCAAAGACAGAGCAAATACATAACAATGGGGACTACTTAAAAAAAAATCTGTGCATCATGTACAGTCCAAAGATATGCAGCTTAGCCTAATTGGCGTTTCCAAATTCCCCTTAGGAACACACTACACACTATGGGGAATTTAGACCTTTTGGAGATTGATATTATGTTTTTTTCCCCCAATTCCCTCCCTAATTTAGTCACTAAGGGGTCTCTCACATTAAGGCTACTATTACCAGTCAGGGAAGGTCGAGGACTATCATGTGTTTCCTCCGAACCACATGATACTGACCGCATTTTTTCTGCTCACTGCACACTTGGCCAATCAGCCCTCTCTAGGCACCTGGCTGATATCATGTCTATGTCTTTACAAAAATAAATGGGGTCTTTATTCTGTTTAATTAGTTTAACATAAACATACCCAATTTTTACCATTTCTTATGGTTCATGTTACATATATTGAGTGGAAATTCTGACCTTAATTTAAATATGATAAAACATAAAATAGTGGCAAGGTTGCGTAGTGGTTCAGTTCATGCCTCGAGTCGGTGTGTGTGTGGTGTTTGCATGTTTTCCATGTGCCTGGTGGGTTTCCTCCCACAGTCCAAAGAAATGCAGCTTAGCCTAATTGACATTTCCAAGTGTGTAAGTGTGTGTGTGGTTGTTTTACCTGCGATAAATTTGCACCCTGTCCACGGTGTAGCACTGCGTCCCCTGGGAGAGTCTCCTGGCCTCCATTGGATGAGCAGTATAGAGAATGAGCGAGGGAAGATATATGAAGCATTTTTGAGTATATAATAAACACAAGCTTCACTTTCTTTTTCTTTCATGATGCTCTGTTTCATGTCACATTTTTACATTAAAATTATACATATGGTCTGTTTTCTGGAAAAGAAAATGTGATTAACTTGGCAAGTTTTTCCCCCCCCCTTTTTTTTTTATAATCTGGAACATTTTAAAATAAAAGCATTGTCCATGACACCAGTCCATGCCTTTGATTTCCAGAGCACTAATGAGGCAGTGTTTGCGGTGGAGTTCAATCTTGCAGACACCAGTAACATCATCACTTGCGGGAAGTCTCATGTTTACTTCTGGACCCTGAATGCTGGCACACTGACGAAGAAGCAGGGCATCTTTGGCGTGAGTGCTGTCGCATGCTATTAATTCCAGCTCAGGTGAAGTGATGAAGAGATTTCGATGCAGCCTGACACGAGCGATTGCCTGCAGCAATGCTATTTTTCAATAACAGCATGTGTTGCAATAGTTTTGCCCCACAATTTCCCAACTCTTAACATTTTTTGACGGTTAATGGAGAAAGAAATGCTATTTAGCTTCACTTACTGATGTGGAACATCTGAGAAACGAGTTAGATCCTGTTCTAACTTATGCTATAATGCCTAGAAACACTCATTCACTTACCGGCCCCTCGTTTTTTCTTTCTTTCTTGAAGTTAATGTGACACAAAAATGCAGTTTGCCATGTTACTGAGAAACCACAAAGCTTTCAGTCATAAAGACTTTCCCACAAAATAACAGCTTGTACCTCTGACTCTAAAGACCTACATAGAGTATATGTTAAATAAACATCTTTTAACAAAAAAATTTATGTCAACATTATTAATGCGCCATAGTGGTCACTGTAGAAACAATAACAGTTCTGAATGTCCGCATTGATATAAACCTGTGGTCCAAACCCGACTGGTTTAAAAATGCATATCCTTGAATCTGTTTCGGTAGAAGGTGTGTGTCAGTTTTGTATTACAGCACAGGAAGTTCGGTCTGTTACACAAACGAGATGTCTATCAATGCACTCATTCTATGACATTATTATTATTATTAGACTTAATCATATAATCTAATCTAAGACTAATCATTTATAAATGGGTTAGTGGGTTTTTTTTGGTTAACTTTTACACAAGAAGTTTGGGGTTATAAGCAGTCTCAGGCTTTGTTTTACACTTTTCTCGGTAAAATGACAGGCTTTGTTTTGTGTGCGTATGAGAGAGAGATCAAGCATGGTTGATGAGGGAACAACTATAACATAAGCAAGAAGAGGAATTTGTCTCTTTCGTAGTATGTTCCACTACAGTACATTCAATCATAAACTGCTGAAATGTTCGACGTGTCATATATTAATGGGGTGAATATTGGCAAATCGTTGTGGTTTAAGCAAAATTCCGTGCTGTTATATGAACATAATGTGTCATAATAACCCCTGGGCTGCATCATTTGTTCCAAACAGTACAACCTGTTATTCCTAACTTATTCAAGACCTTCTGAGTAATCATAATCGAACAATTCATCAGTGCTGTAGTATCAGGAAACACTTAATACTGTATACTGGATTCTGAGAAGACGATTTATGCCGTTTGATTATAGCTTGACTGTTTTTGTGTTTTCTATTTTTCCTACAGAAATATAAGAAGCCCAAGTTCATCATGTGTTTTGTGTTCAGTTTGACGGGAGATGTATTAACAGGTGATTCTGAAGGAAATATCCTCACCTGGGGCAAATCAGCAGCTGACATCAAGACTTTGGGCAAAGGAGCCAAAGGTATAAGTCTGTGTCACTCAATGTTTTTAAACGTAATTGCGATATTTTTGGAATGAGTGGTGCTTATTGTCCCATGAGTGACTGTGTGGAAAGGAAAAAAAAAGTATGAATTATTGACACTAAAACTTCATTATCACCGCTTTTTGAAGCAGCTACAAGAACAGTAGTGTCTGAACGTTTGTCTCGTTCTGTTTAACACGTGTGTCTTCCTCGCTCTCGCTATCTCTTCGCAGAGACGTTCCAGATCATGAAGCAGACACGAGCGCATGAGGGCAGCGTCTTTACCCTGTGTGTCCTGCAGGGTGGCGCTTTGCTCAGCGGTGGAGGGAAAGACCGCAGGATCGTTCGCTGGAGTGCTGACCTAGCACCTGAAAGGGAGTGTGAGGTAAACAGTGTGTGGTTGTGTTTGTGTCTTTGGCATGAGGAGTAATAAGAGAGAAAGAGAGAGAGACCTTGACACTGACCGCACGATCTGTCCAGATTCCGGAGAAGTTTGGAGCAGTCCGCACCATTGCAGATGTGGACGGAGAGGAGCTGCTTGTTGGAACAACTCGGAACGCCATCCTCCGGGGAACGTTTTCAGATGGGTTTATGGCCATAGTGCAGGTGAGATGTTTTTTTTTTCTTTTTCTTTTGGTCAAATAACCAAAAGAAAAACAATTCTAAGGAAGCCATGTTGAGGAAGTGTGCCAGTTTCACCTACTAGCATAGTGCCCATCTGTTCTTGGGAATAAGCAAAAGTACATCTTCCCATCAGTCTGTCCAGACTTTCAGCATTTTGCACATGTATGCTGTTAAGGTTAACCACTACACTATTCTCAACAACATTGAGAACTTAATTTTGGGTGTGTGTTTATGTCAGCATGAATTCAGGGCAATTTAAGCATTATGACTGAGACATTTCTCGTTGGTTTTCTTGGCTCAAACTGTTGGACAGTTTGGATGTCTGGTCATGTGATTTCTTGGTAGTGAACACACTGTATTTTTTCCTGTATTGTAAAAGACTTTTTTATGTCTTTTAGTCCTGCTGATTTAAAGACTTGGACTTCTGGATGTGAATACAGTAGCACATGACTAATAAATGTATTTTTACGTTTAAATAATATCACAAGTCAGTTCGTTTGTAGCTCCCTCCCCAACTCTGTGTCTTTGATCTTTCCATTTTAGTGCATTACATCATTCACTCATTTGTTTATCTCCTGTAAGCATTTTATCCTGGTCAGCCTCCTATTGTCTCCAGAGCAAATATCATGACACACTCGATGCACAGGACAAGCATTCAACCTCGGTTAATAGGATTCACATCCTGATTTTCAACTGGGGCAGTTTGCCGTAGACAATCTTTAAGGATAGGAAAATATCGGAACTCAATACAGTATATAGCAATAGGAAAAACATCATAATAAGAATTGCTTGATTTATTTTTTTTTTTTAATAAAGAGACGAGAGCTTAAGTCTTAATGAACTGAAACATTACATTTTGTGGAAATATGGCTTATAGTGTATGTGCTGACATATGGCTTATATATGCTGTGATATTTATATTGTGACTCATTCTCCAGTAAAAAAAAAAAAACGTTTTCGTGTGGAACTGCCCAAACTGCATTTCACCCACTTAAACTCTCTCCTTCTCTGTCTAGCGTCGGCATGCTCTCTGAACATAACAGCCCTGTGCTTGTTTTGATTGGCAGAGCGTGACATACATGACACAAAGCCAACCAATCAGAGACTGAAGGAAGTTAATCCTAATTAACTGTTTCAGATAATACGTCGTGCACCCACATGTACGCGCAACGAACTCTATGCTGTATTTTTAAGGCGACATTTCCTTAGTTATTCAGTCCAGGTTCAAAAAAATCACCATGAGGATTGGGACGATCATATTCAGTAGAGCAGAACACAGGTTTCAAAAGCACATTTAAATGTACAGAGATACACCGATCAGGCATAATATTAAAACCGAGTAAAAACGTATGTAAATAATTATATATACAATGTATAATATACGTAGTAATGCATATATGGCTGTTTGCATATTCAGTCAAACCAGGAGGAAAAAAAAGATAAATAAAGCACATTTATGGGTGCACAAACTTAGGCTTCATAGTGGCACAGTAGCAAAGTGCTGAAGTTCATGAGTTTCAGTTGTTTCCCACGTGATGGGGGATGTGTATGTCACACGTGTCCTAATACCCAATAAAATTAGGGAGCACATAAGGGTCAACAAAGACAAGTCTGTATAAAAAGAAGACAATACTGTCTGACTTTGGCTTGTTATGACCCGTTTAGAAACTACCTCGCATATAATGTTTATTCTTTATAAAAACAGGAACTGTGTGCTTGACTTATCTTATTACTTGACCCTACATGAGGACCTGCTTTGTAGTTGATAAAAAGCCAGATATTTGCTGCTACCTCAAAGATGCATTAGGTAGTCTTCTCAGTGTACAGTCCTGTAAACTCTGTTCTAGAAACTGATGTGTCCGTGTTTTAGGTCTGTTTACACTTTATATGTTCATGGGTACAATTTGATTCTGCCTACTTTAAGTGTGATCTAATTAGCAGTTTAATTTCATTTTATTTTCCGCAGTAGCGTTACGTTTGCAATAAATTGCTCTTCTGTTTCTCAGGGTCACGTCGATGAGATGTGGGGTCTGGCCACACACCCATCACAGAACATCTTTCTCACTTGTGGTAACGACAAACAAGTGTGTGTGTGGAACGCTGAAGAGCACAGCCTGGGCTGGTGCACCACTTTAGAGGTAAGATAGCTCAAGAGCTTACTGGAATCTAAACACAGAAGTCTGTTATTTGGACGTTCCATCGACTTTCCGCTCTGTTGTTTTGCAGGAGTCAGGTCTGTGTGCTGATTTCTGTCCCAATGGATCTGTTGTTTCTGTTGGACTGAGCACCGGGCGGTAAACTTAACTTTTTTTCGGAGCCTCTGTTCTATAAGGGAGTAGAAATTAAAAACACAGGACTAGGGTTTCTTAGACCAATAAAGTAACAAATAGATACATTCGCTTTTTCTTCACCGTTTTCTTACTGTTACTTGTGTAAAAAGATTGCTAGCTTGACTAAAATAGCTTTACATTCCATCCAAAACGCCATCAATTTGATTTTGACATTTTGAACCACCAAAAAATTAAATGACAAAGTGAAGTCTGACATGGTGCTGACCTTGTCAACTACAATAATCACTATATGAGTCAGAAGGATCATGATCATTTAATCTCAGCGATTAGTAGCTCTCGACCCTGATCCTGGAGGTGCTTTCTCAGCTCCCAGCTAGTTACAATCTTTTCTAAATTAAAGTGGGTATGATAGATCCAGCATAGGACAGAGATTGTGCAGCGACGGAGTCCTCCAGAACCAGGGTTTAGAAACACTGAGCTGTACTGACACCAGTTAAGTGCATGCAAAAAGGTGTGGAATGCCATTATAATTTATTATCGATACTGCTTGGATAGTCTGTCTCATGGAACTTAGGACATGAGACAGGGTACACCCTGCATGGGTTGCCTACTCATCACAAGGCACAAGCACACACACACTCACAGATACTCAATCATACACCCAGCATGGGGAAGACATATAAACTACACACACACACACACACACAGTGCAGAGATTCAAAACAAGGTGCGATTTAAAACTCTCTGCACTTCCACTGGCTGTAGGATATCACATATGGTATTGTTGAAAAGCCATGAACCAACTGTTTATTTCTTCACATTAAATGAAATTAAAGGAACAAATCTTTTACTGTGTCAGGCTGCATGATGTATTTTTAAAAATTGGTTGCTTATGTAACAACCTCAGCAGCAACCTCATTTCCCCTCTCGTCTGTTCTAACCACTCAACATTCAGCATCTCCAGTATACTAATCCCCGGCCTGATCATCTGTCATCATCTACACCTGTTTCTCACAATGAGCTGAAAAATAAATGATGAGTGGCTTAACAAAGTGGCTTAACGAACAAAAATCCTTCAGAACCTGCAGAACTTGGACTGAAAATGAGAGCAAATAAGTCCTTCAGGAAGCCTGGAGAAATATTCCTCAAGACTACGCTCAAAATATAAGAAAGTCTGGCTGTTTGGAAACAAAATATGAAGAAATGAGGGAGGGCTCAAGACTTTTGCACAGTAATATAAATCATAAACTTTAGATTTTTTTATAACCTTCAGAAGACAAGTTTGATGTCTCTCAGATTTCAGTTCAAACACGATATGCTTAGATATAGTAGACTGGACCCTTCACATCTACAGACACTGTACAAAAATGATTCACTAATCAACGTTTTTAAATTAACGGTAGAATTTTCACTCACGTGAAATATGTAAGTTGAGCAAAAACAAATAATGGTAAAAAAATTTAGAATTCAGTACATTTACAAACATTTTTATAGCAAAATAGACATAATATCAATATGCAAAAGCTACACACAAATTTTTTCTTCTTCTGTTTGTTATATAATTGTTGCACAAGAGACATAAAGATATAATCATCGTCTGTAATTGAACGTCTCCGTCCTTTCTTTGGTTCTCGTTTTCTGTGCTTCAGCTGGCTGGTGCTCGACCTGCAGACCCGAGATGTGGTGTCAGATTTGACTGATGGAAACGAACAGCTCTCTGTTATGAGATATTCACCAGGTCAGACCACACAGCCTATACTGGGTGTCAGTGTTTCATGTCAGAGACGTAGCTGTTATTTATAAACTCGTATAAATGCCAGAACGTTTATACGGGATCAGATGTAGTAAATGTAAGGATTCTGTTGAGAAAGAGAGGCAAACAGTTAACAGCCTAACTTAATCACACAATGAGGTCAGACCTACTATGTTTGCCCTGGGAGTATGTTTACTTTCTGCTTTTATTACAGACATTTTTTCCCCCCCTTTACAGATGGAAGCTTTTTGGCTGTTGGTTCCCATGACAACTTCATTTATATTTACAGCGTGACAGAGGGGGGTCGGCGCTACACACGCTGCGGAAAGTGCACGGTAAGCCATGCATGCTTTAGCAGATGTGCCCACACTTGTAAGTCTTTTATTGTGTTATGGCCTGTTTAACCATGTGCAATTTCCAGTGACATTTACATCATAACAGGTAATGTTAATAGCTTGTGTAAACATTGTCATTTTCTTTGCTGTTTCAGGGTCATTCAAGTTTCATCACACACCTTGACTGGTCCAAAGATGGGAAGTATATCATGTCGAATTCAGGAGACTATGAAATCCTTTACTGTGAGTACTCTTAGACATACATCTCCAACGTCTGGCATGCTTGTTGAGATACAATGCTGCATTTCTCTCTTTATAACCTTCTATGTGATTAATCGTGGAATAGGTATTTTTGTAAAGTACTGTAATATCAACAAATGAAAAAGCTTGTCTGCAAAGCTTTAAACAGAAGCATGTTCCGCATGTGTCTAAGAGAGAAGACGTGTGCTTGGAAAGGTTATCATGACTTTAGTTAGCAAAACAATGTTGGGTCATTTTATCTAGAGTAAAGAGATATCAAGCCAAGATGAAATGAATACTTCAACATTTTTCAACATAATCTCTGCCCACTTCATCTGTAGATACGTGTCTGATTACCATGAACAACTATTTTCCGAGGGGAAAAAACTCACTTCATTGAAAGTGTTCAGTTCTTGAAATAACTCTCTATGTGTAATATAGAGTTTGTAGAATTATGATTTTTCTCAAAGGTATTTGTACATTTTAGAAGGAGGAATTGGTAGTTATGAGACTATGATACATTCTTCTCGAGTGTATGTACCTACAAATGCATTTTATATATTGCTCCAGTGCTTAAAGGGACATTATGTAAGATTAAGACCTTCGGTCTGTGGATATGTTCCAGTGTTTAATGGTTTTCCTCTGAGTACTCCAGTTTCCTCCCACAGTCTGAAGACATAAGGTCTATGTCAATGGTTTTCAAATCCGGTCCTGGATGACCACATGTCCTGCACATTTTGGTGTTTTACACACCTGATATAACTGTTCAGCTAATTGACAGGCTTTTCTGAACTGAAGTTGGTGTGATAGAGCAGGGAAAAGACTAAAATGTGCCGGGCAGGTGGTCCTACTTGACTGGAGTGCAGAACCACTTGTCTTGGTTAATTGGTGTTTTCAATTCCCTGTAGTGTGTGATTGGTTGTTTGAGCATGTGTGTGTGTGTGTGTGTGTGTGTGTGTGCGCGACTATTCAAGTTCCCTGGAATAGTCTTCAGGCCTCCTACACAGCATGAAAGATATAAATGGGTAATAGTTTATATTGGATGGATGGATGGATGTCTCTGATAGTAGATAGCTTCTACATACGAATGATCATTGCCATGTCCATGAAGCTCCTTTTCTAGGTACATTTTCAATTATATAGTAGATTAAAGATCATTCTAGTGTCTATAAATTGAGCGAATATGCATCTCCAGGGCCTGGGTTTGATTCCCACCTCTGGTCTGAGTGCATGCTCTCCAGGTGCTCCGGTTTTGTCCCACAGTCCAAAGACATGCAGATGAAGCTAACTGTCATTCCTAAATTTCCTGAAGTGTTTGTGTCCTGTAATAGATTTGCACCCTGTTTAGTGCCTTAAGACTCCAGGCCCCCCATGACCCTTTACACGGGATAAAGAGGTATAGGCAATGAGTGAGTCAGTGAGTGAAGTTGCTGGTGCACTATGACATCGACCCTACAGTATGTCGTCATAGTGTGTGACGGACCCTATTGTTTTCCTAAGGAGTTTTTTTCCCCAACTTTTTGGGCTTTTTGGTTGTCTTAATATGCTCAAAAATTCATGAAAATTGGCATCAGTTGGAATCTGCTGCCATTAGGATGCCTGAGAGTCTGGGCTCCAGGCGTGGCTCTGGGCCCTCACAAGAGTATTTGCTGCATAGCTCAGACACACTTGCACGTATGCACATGAAGCCCGGTACACATTTAGAGCTCGTTGAGCCGAATAACGTTTGTCTTGGGCTCAACTCAACTGGAAGTCAGTTATTTTGGGTCCTTTGCCAAAACACACCCGAAGGAATTTGATATACTCCTCCTAGGAAATGTATGTGATCGCCACCAAACCGGGCCTATGTGATCTAAAGACATTGAGGATGCAAGATCGTTGAGGGATTGACATCTCGAACGGGTCGGGTCAGTCGGGTCATGTCAGTCGGGTCATAATGCCTCAAACTTACGCTGAAAAGTGGTTAATAACTTTCTGTGTTGCATTATATTGAGTGAAATCATATTTTGATGCTTTTTTTCCTGAAAAAAAGTTGTATCTTTAAGTTGTGTAAAAACTACATGTCATTTTTCTATTTCATCCTAAAAAAAAGTGAGTCTAAGACTTGCAAAATAAATGAGGAAACAAGTTTGTCATTTTTTTGTCATAACTATGGTCACATGATATTAATGCGCTATTTATAATATGTTCTTCTATGTTTTTCTATATTAACAACGAAGTGTCTTATATGGCAGGTGCATTGTGTTATCTAAGACTTACAATAAAACTGGTTTAAAACTTGTTTTCTATGTAACAAAAGAATGTGTATAACTGATATGGTGTTATGATAAGAATTCTCTAAGAATTATCTAAAACTGCAGGCAGACATAGAAGAGTGTTGGAATTGCTTACATTTAATACGTTGTTTTGATTTTACTATAAGGGGTGTTTAAGTCAAACCGGGAGCTTTGATTGTGCAGAATAACAGAACACAGTTCTAAGAATAAAAACTCTCTCTCCTTTATACACTAATACACTTATCTCAGCGTTTCACTAGTGCTTTCGATACTAACAAGGTAGAATTTTTTTTTGTCTTAGTACATCGGAGTCATGATCAGACTGCCTACTTAACATCTGGAACGCTGGCCTCCCAGGAACTCCTCAATGGCTCAAACATGTGAAAATGGCTTGGAGCTAGGTCAGGACTGTACGAGTGATATAACACCTAGCCAAGTTTCTGTAATGGTGGGTAGTATGAGGACTTTTTTCCATTAAAGGAAAGGGCTAGGAGTTCCAGCATTTCAGATGACATGAAGCAGGCAAGCCCAATCATGGATCTGGCATACTGAGAAAACTTTCTACCTTGATGATATCAAGTACTACTGACGTTCTGGTATAAATGCATTAGTGTAACAGGTGATCATATAGAGAAATAAAGGCAGTTTTACTATTATAACTGTGTTCTGTTATTCTGCACACTCAGAGGTCCCAGTTTGACTTGAAAGCCCCTCGTATCTTCTGACATTTGGTCTTTGCTGCAGAAGGTTGTTTTGGCTGTATTTGTTTTTAATTATACAGGAGTCCTTATAATGCATGCACATGTGTGCTTGAAAATCCCAACGCCTGTATGCATGCAGCATGTCTGTGGCTACACAAATATAACAGAAGTTTTTTGAATGCAGGGGACGTGGCTGGAGGCTGTAAATTGCTCCGAAATCGCTTTGAGAGTAAGGATCGTGAGTGGGCTTCCTATACCTGCGTTTTGGGCTTCCATGTCATGGGTAAGACATTTACACACATGCAAAATGTCTACTGGAATGTTGTATCTATTTGAATATTGAGTACATTGATTACATGCTGTACGCGCGGTGTTTTGGTGTCGCGTTTCTTGTAGGCGTGTGGCTGGAGGGCTCAGATGGAACAGACATCAACGCTTTGTGTCGCTCTCACAGTGAAAGGCTGGTAGCAGTGGCTGATGACTTCTGCAAAGTTCACTTATTCCAGTATCCATGCCCTAAACCAAAGGTTAGTGCAATATAACGAATGCATGATAAGATCTTGAAATCTTTCCTTTGCTGCCAGGGATGAACTGGAATTAAAGGTGGTAAAGGCGGGCTGGCACTGGATTCTGTTAAAGTTGCCAAATTGCAAGTCATGCAGTGAACTTTGTTGGTCGCGAGGCAGTCTGGGTATCTTTATTAGACCATGTTTTTCCTGGACACACCACATGTACTATAATTACAGTCTAGCCTACATAGCTTATATTAAAAATACCATCCTGAAAAAAGTACGCCTTATAAATGTTAAAGTTGTATTCATATAAATAGGAATTTGTCGTGTAGCTGTTCTATTGCATTTCATTCTGCTATTTTTTTCCAGGCACCCAGCCACAGATATGATGGTCATGGCAGTCACGTGACAAACGTACGCTTCACCCACAGAGATTCTCACCTCCTTTCACTGGGTGGAAAGGACACGTGTATCCTCCAGTGGCGAGTGAAGCGGGTTGGGAGTGGGGCTGCCGACAACAAGGACCATCCAACCTCCTCGGTTCCTCCCTCCTCTTCAACTGGCAGTTCAGAACCAAAGAACCAAATTGAGAAAGGGATCGAATGAACAGAGAGAAATAAAAGAAAGACATCGATAAAAAGAGAATATCAGGTCGCACAAACTAAGTAAAATTCAGCCTTAATTTGCCTGTGCTGAAAGGTTCTTGGCTATGTGTCATGACCAACAATAAGTGAAATGATGGAGTTGCTTGAGTAAGGATTTTCACCAGGTTTACATGTTATACTATGCAAATTCTATGGAGAAGTGGACCAAGACTTATATTTCTGTATTCTGATATTACAAAGTCAGCAAAGGTTTTTTTGTTGATTAATGTGACTTTACAGGACATGACACTGTCATCTCAGAAAGTTATTCAGAACCAAGCGTCCCATTTATCATTCTCATCATAGTACATGTTTACATTAATGAACTCTCTCTCCTGTTTATTTCCTTTGCAATCATGTGATGTGTGACTATGACATATAAATGTGTTTGTGTCTTTACACTATTAAACATAAAACTTTTGTCTGTGTAATATTGACTAATTGAAAAATAAGTTGAATTTTGTCCTGTCAGTGTGACCTTGGTGTTATGCTTATCAAAAAACTATGCAAAAAGGTTTATTATTTTATTGTTAACTATTAACAAATTTAGGTCGATTTTCAAAACTTCTGCTGAAACGCCTTGGCGAACCAGCCACATTTATTTAATGGGTGAAATCATAATAGTAATAATAGTAACAACAATAATAATAAAAGATGAAGATTGACAATTCATCACAAGTGCTACCTTACAGTATCAGCCAATTTACTGTGTATATTAAAATATCCAGCATTAATCCAATCAAATCATAAAAACAGATTTGTCTTAAAAGGGCCAAATTAAACATTTCAGTATAGTTTAATGTAAGCATGAAGTTAGTCTTAGTACTTCATTTAATTATCCCAGGTTACATCCTAATTAAGTCACAGTAGTATCACATTGCTTTCATAATGCAGCTAATAAATAACAAAGAAAGATAGAAAGGAAGAAAGAAAGAAAGAAAGAACAGGAAACAGATACAGTACAAGTTACCGCAGTCATTTTAACCGCATGAAGCATCATAGGTAACACCACTTCTGGATCATGGTTTATTATTAATTTACTGCTAATAAACAGAGTTGTTTGATCAAGTAAAAGGTAATATAATAAGTCTTAATTAAAAATATAATAATAATAATAATAATATGATAATGCATTGGAGCTTTTTTATTTATTTTTTATTTTATTTTGGAGCTCCCCCTGCTGCTTGTGATAAGAATTGCACTGACAAGACTTCCCTTTTCATCAAAACGACTTCGCATCCTCTGTTAAGAATAAACGTGGCTGAGAGTTTTTGCTTTTAGTTACTGTAGTTAGTTTCTGTAGTTAGTTAGTTAGTTAGTTAGTTAGTTAGTTTTAAACATACGCCTGATGAAACTCATCACCCACTGCCTAAATATGGACACACAGCCAGAGCCAAATGTCTTTATTTAAAGATTTATCTTATTACAAGTCTAAAAACACTTTTACACTTTTGATTTATTTAAGGCTTCGTGTTAAAAAATAAAATGTTAAAAATATTTCTCGAGCATAGCTTTTCAGAATTTGATCAGGCGGTACTTTCCGCCTCCTCAGGGAAACAGCGGCATGAGCTCACACAGCGGTAATGTGACTCTGCAACCAAAAGGGGGCAGTATGCCATTAGATTCGCCATTAGATTATACTAAATATACTACTGTAGTACTATTTTTAAAAAATTGGGTACATCTGTCCAAAGTTTCTTTCTTTCTGTTTTACTATTTAACAATAATGCCTCAATACGTATAAGGGGTAACGAGAGTATAGCATCCAGTACTGCACAATTAAGTTCTTCATTCTTCACATATTCCAACTTCTTGTTAGTAGGCTGTAGTTAGAACACAGGGTCTGCCTAGTAATTGTACGTTACTAGGGGCCTTGCTCAAGGGCCCAACAGCAGTAACATGGTGGTGCTGGGGCTTGAACCGCCGACCATCTGATCAGTAACTCTTATGTAACTCTTAATGCCATAAGACACTGAGGCACCACCAACCTTACTTGCTGGGTGTAAATATGTACATAATAATACTGTAAATATAAAATATACTGTAAATATGGTGGCGATAGTGTCAGTATGAGTAGAGTGTGAATAGTGAGTGTGATGTAAATAAGTACAGCAAATAATCATTTATTCAGAATAAGAATAATCGTGGGAAAAGTAGTCATATGATGAAAATGCTAAAATCACCACAGTGATTAACACGAACAACATGTGTATAATATTAAGGTGTAATAATATTTTTATGGATTTAGTTACAACAGACTCACTTCATGTAGCGAAAAGTTAAATAATGGTGACAAAAATGCATTCTATAATAATTAATGATTAATGAGTGCCATCTATAGTAGTGTCATTATTAGGACTTTTTAAACCTTTTTTTAATCGAGGTAAGCTACTTATCTAGACATATATGTCTAGATATTAAAACATAATATTTTGGAACTAGCGTGAAAAAATAACACTTCAAATGTATCTATGTACACTCACCTAAAGGATTATTAGGAACACCATACTAATACGGTGTTTGACCCCCTTTCGCCTTCAGAACTGCCTTACTTCATATTGATAGGATAGCATCTTGCAGTTGATGGAGATTTGTGGGATGCACATCCAGGGCACGAAGCTCCCGTTCCAC